>JAPMOQ010026507.1:1808295-1858464 GCA_026543055.1 Argiope trifasciata | reverse complement strand
ACATAATTTAGCATTATAAACACATTTTAAATACAAAAACTGTAACAATATATATATCAGTTTCATATATTTAAAAAAATTCTTAATGAATTCCACATTTAATTAAAAATAAATATTTTTTTTATATTTTTAATTACACTAATTTTAATTATTATACTAATTATATAATGTTTTTCTCATGTTAGATATGAAATTCAGACGGGGAAAGTATATTTTATAAATAGCAATGTAATATATTTTCAATTTGTTGTAGCAAAAGAATTTCAAACAAAAATTTTTGCATTAGAAAATTCTAAAATTATTTCGTAAACCAAATCTGCATCCAACTATCTATATTTTAAACAAAAACATTCTTACAAAATGAATAAACAAAGAAAGAAATTTTAATTCGTAATAAGCGAAAATCAGCTCGAAATGCTTAAAAAATGCGACATTAGGATCAAGTCTTTTTACGTGTTTTGTTGTAGTTTTCCTTTATTGCATTAGAATTTATAAAGAAGAATTTCTTTTTAATGAAACAGATGCATCCGATATATATTATCACCAAGTTGTATCCATTTTTTTTATTCTTTGAAATAAATTCCTTCTTTATCATTTTTTCACAAAATTAAATTGAAATATTCCATTACATTAAAAAATATTTCAAAACAGTACTGCAAAAGATTCCCCAAAACTGTTATATTTACAAAAGACACATCAACAAAGTATTTTAAAAGGCGTGTTTGAATTGTTTTGAAACATCTGAGTAGAGGTGACTGTTATTTAATACTATAACTTCGAGCTCACGTGATGAGCGACAAATTCTCTTTCTCATTTAATTTTCAAACCATTAGCACATGTTTCAATTCTAATGGTGAAAGAACAGTGTACAATATTTGATATTCTTTGCAATTACATTAGATCATGTCATTATGACATCATATGAATTGATTCCGTTACTTTTTATTTTATTTCAGATCCAAAATGCTCACATTTAAATGATATGCAATGGTTAGATTACTTTTTAAAGTTTTGGAAGAAAACTTACGAAACTAATTTGTTGTAATTCATAATATATGTAAGGAATTTGTAAATGAATCGATGACACATATTGAATAACTTAATGTTTATTTCGTTTTACTAATTTTGTTTATAGTGGTACTGATACCTTAAACAATAGCCATTCTTTAAAGTAAAATTAAATGATTATGTCTTTATTTTGCGTACATTTAGACATGATGATGTTTTACTGAGTTATGAAAACTCTTGAGTTTAATTACTTTAAAGTGATTAAGTTATGAAATTTATAAAATCAAATTTTTTTTTATTAAGAATAAAAACTTACCATGTTTATTTTAACAAAATACAGTTAAATTTTACTATTTAGGGGAAAATGTCAATTTTAATAAATAATTAATATAAGAAAATGGGTACAAAATTTGAAATAAGAAGTGCTTAAAAATAAATTTTAATATTAAAAATGTAAATAAAATCTCATTAAAATCAATAATTTGTTAAAAAGATTCAGTATTTTATAACAAAATGCATTCAAGATATTTTAGATCCGCTGTGAATTTTGGGGCCTTGACTTTAATCCAAGCATTAGAATTAACAACGAAAAAAATAATTCAGATGATCACTATTTTGCGATTTTAAAAATATTATTTAAAATTATTCTGTTTTGAATTATTTCGATAATTCTGAAATTCACAATGATTTTAGCGAATGTAAAATAATCAATAAAACTTATTATATATATTATTCTTATTTTTTTCTTTCAATGAGTGATTATTACAAATATCTTACAGTCAATTCAAACTTTGGAAATCTTTCCTAATGAAACGATTGTTAAAGTAATTATTAATGAATTAGTAGCAATGATATCCACATTTTATGCACTTTTTATTTTTTTTCCTATTCAATAATGCATGTTTTAGTAAAAATTCGGATAATTTGTAAGAATTATTCTGACTTGCTTAAACTTTATGAAGTAGTCCTTCTTTTATTTCCTAACTCTAGAAAATTTTAGTAAGTAACAACAAAAATAGGAAAGTTATATGTTTATCGTTATATCTAGAGAAATAATACTTATCCATGTGAAGTTGAAAGTAATTTACATACTATTTTCAAGAATTTGCATTGTTTATATTTTCTTAGTCTTTTCTTTCTTATTAAATAGTCTTTAATGTTCTTATATTTATTCTTATGTTTTAAATAATTTGTAGATCCGAACAGTATTTGTTTAATTAATCCTTACATTCCTAAACATAATGCTAATTCCTTAATCCTTTTGGTAAATAATTTCTTAAATATAATTTTAATGTATTGTCGAACTAATTATCCGGAATAATCGCGTATCCTGTATTTTCAGTAATGTAGAAACATGGATGATTGAATCAAACTCAGAAATCAGATTTAAGAAAAAAAGATTTCGCTGTAAGAAAGACTACAATTGATTTAATATAATCAAGTTTAACAAACTGAAGCAACAAAAAATTGTCTGTGCCATTACTATTCATATAAAAAAAGGAACGATAAATCAAATTGTACATGATGGTATATTTTAAACGTATATATTAAATAAAATTTCATACTAACAATATAATGCGTAGGCACAGTATTTTAGCTCCTAGAAATAACCTTCTCAAGCGTAAAGGTCACATGAAGGTTCTTGAATCCTATCATTATTTTCAAATTTTGCATTATTTTACTTTGACAGACATTACATTTTTCCCCTTCACAAAATCAATTCAGGGTTAAATAGAATTTGATAATTTTGAGCTCTACCGCATTTCAAAGTCATTTATATATTTAAATAGAATTTAATTTTCATCATCAACAATCGATAATCTGTGAAAAGATATTTAATGACTAAAACGAATGGCATTTTGTTTTATGGATCCTTTTATGTAGTTCTAAGATGTGTAGAAGCATGTATTATGTTCAATATTTGTGTTGGGAACAATCATTTCGCAGTGTTGTAATTAGTTGCCAATGAATATAATATGGATAACTTTTTATTCAAGACCCTATTTATATTACATGAGATAAAACTCTATTTTTAAATATGTTTAAGGTTTAGTTTTTCAAATTCTCTTTTCTAATACAAAATATATGAAAAGTATTTAAGTGTTAAACAGTATCAATTCATAATGGAATATAAAAATTAAATTTCGATAATTTTATATTTCGGAACCTTTAGTTTCGTGAAGAAAAATGCTTTTTAATGCATTATTTATTTATTTATTTATTAAATTGATAAGAGCAGTTAAAAAATATAATTCACAGTACATATCAGAGAATTCATATTGCTAACACAAATAAAATCTTAGACAATCGTGTATATTTAATAAAAATAAGAATTTTTTTTTTAATAAAGGCAATTTTTTGCGTTTAATGAGGTTTTGAAAAAAACAATGATTACTTATTTTTTTCTTTTATTTTACAAAAATGTTAATAAATTCGTATTTTAATACTCTTGAAATCGTTTCATTTACCTCATTCATAAATGCTATTATTGTTACGGCATGAAAAAGCATAAACCATCAAACATTTATACTGAAAAGACACATTTCAGGATTTTAAAATTTGTTTTTCTTTTTGTTTAATGAGTTTTAATGGCTAAATATTTCAAAAATTGAATAAAAGTTATCATGAATTGAACTTTGACAAAAATGGACTATACTTAGTCTTTAATACATTTATTCATGACTTAATTTATATTTTATTATAATTTGCTTGCCACTAATTAATATTTGTTCATTGAACGGTCATGAAGTTGGAAGATTCTCTTGCCAATAAAATTCGTAGGGTCGTTTTTTCTTCTATTGATTAAAATTTGAAGTATTACTGGAAATAATAACTATACTTTATCGCATTATTTAATTTATATTTTTTGAATAAAAATCTATTTTTACTTGTATTTTAAATATAAAAGAAATTTTGAATTGCTATCATTATTGAATTTTGGGCATTTCTGACTTTCCTATCCATTTTAAGAATAATAATTTTTTTTAAATCTTAGCTAGACTAATTATTCTTAAAAATTCACACATTTTATTTTTTAAATTTTTATTCTTTTTTAATATACAATTCTCTAAAATATTATTCGGTAATTAATAAAAATGCTGACTCCAGATTTAATATAATTTCAAGTTTATAAGAAAATAACAGATGGAAATTAATAAATTTTAATTTTTTGTGTGAAAAAAAAACCCCTTAGATTTACTTGATTTTTATCTCCAGAGAATTAAACATCTTTTTCATTATCTCATCCAACCCTAAATGAATGCAAATGTAAAAAAATGTAGCATTAATAATTTAGAAAAAATTATTAATTAATTAAGAAAAAAATTATTAATTAATTTAGAAAAAAATTATTATTTAAGTAATAAGGAATTATTCTAAGAAACTAATATAATTTCAAGTTTATAAGAAAATAACAGATGGAAATTAATAAATTTTAATTTTTTGTGTTAAAAAAAACCTTAGATTTACTTGATTTTTATCTCCAGAGAATTAAACATCTTTTTCATTATCTCATCCAACCCTAAATGAATGTAAATGTAAAAAAATGTAGTATTAATAATTTAGAAAATATTATTAATTAATTAAGAAAAAAATTATTATTTAAGTAATAAGGAATTATTCTAAGAAACCTAAAAAGTTATGAAATAATTTTCATAGACAAATATTTAACGACATATATCAAAGTCGCAATATTTTGATTTGTGATCCCAAATTTGATCAGGATTCATATCCACTGTTTAAGATCTCCCTTATAATACAATAGAATTTGTATCATACTACCCCTTTACATCCCTTTATTTTCCCTACTTCTTACATCACTTTATAAGAAATTATTTGCTTCTTCAATAAGAAAGGTTTTCTTTTGATTACCCCCTTTTCTTTTATTCCTTATATAAATCCTGAAGGAAAAGAACATTACTTATAAATATTAATAATAAAGAATATTTGACAGAGCTGGCTCATAAGATCTCAGTATTTTAATTTGTAAACCCAAATTTAATTGCTGTTTATATTTGCTTCTAATTGCTTCTTTTGAAAGTGTTTTATTGCTTTAAGAACCCGTGTTTTGTTCCAAAATTTAGTAGGATTTCTACCTTACCATATGAAAACTATAACTTTCCTCATTAAACAAATAATAAACTTTAGTCAAAAAGGCATAATTTCTTTGCTTATACTTTTAATTCTTCTTCAAAATCATTCCAGTTAAAGACAAAAATTAAATTTGTTGATATAAACTCAATATAATGAATTTAATTTTATGTTTCATTGAATTATTTTTATCGTAAAAGGATTGAAATTTAAATTATATTTAATTTCGTTCTTCCAAACATTTGTCTTTCAGGATTTTACTTAGCTATATAGTTCCATCATATAATTTAAAGAATAATTAAAAAAATTAATTTCAGTTTGAAAAAAAAAACAATAAATAGAGAATAAAGGATAATTGAGAAAATAATCATCCGTAAATTAGCATTTCAGAAATGATAAAAGTTGTATCAAAATTTATAAATATTTTTTAATAGATAAGATAAAACTTTGATTTTTCAGTAACATATTGTTAAAGACACATAACACTAAATACCATAAATATTTCCGGTATGCAATAGAACGATAAAGTGTGTTGAAAAGTGAATTTAGCGAATAATACTAATCAGTCTATTAAATCACTTTAAAAAATAATTTAAATTATAAATGCTTTTATTGACATTTTATACCGCTATTCTACAAGGTGAAGCTTTGTCTTTCAGCATGGTAGTACCAAATGACACAGCCTAACGTACTATAATGCGTCATAATGGGGTTGAACAACTCAACAGGATGTAGCAGATTTCCGTCATAAAACTCGTGGATCGAAAGTCAGAAACTTGAAATTTTGAAGTGCTTCCCCCAATGGTCGGTTGCCCCGCGTCCGCGATATCTTACACTGATGATGACATTATCAGTGGCAGGCCTTAACGAGTGATGCGTTGCCTAGCAACGAACCAAGCGCCGCATCTGATTAGCATCAACCCCTCGTGCATCCAATTAAAATATTGATAATGGAGCCTTTCTTTTCCCATTTATAAACTGGCCTAACCCGGGAAAAGTCATATCTGTGAATTTCCACATCGAACCTGAGGAGGACCTTCCTGATGCTGCAACTTGAACTTTGATACTAAAGGTCTCTCCTCTGCCATTGAGAAGACGAAATTAATTGAATTTTGACTAAGTTTTGCAGACTTGCGCTTGTCTTATTCTCATACATTTTCTTGAGCAACGATACTAGAAAAAGTAAGCTTTTGTTAAAAGAATGAAAATAAATATATATAGCTTACTTTCTTGCTTCTGTTCTTAGGTATTTCTTTTACTTTTCTAAAGGATTTTTTAATAAGATTATTTTTTATTATAATGTTTATATCAAAATTGAGTATTTTATAATTTTTATAGAGTAATTTTAACAGCGTATTTGCATATTGTAAAATTTATCTCTAGGAAAATATTTGGAACATAATGTAACATAAAAACTATTTGTCAATCAATATTCACATCGTAACAATAGAGTTTAGCGTTTATTTCTTGGATAATTCTTTTTTTTACCTAACTACTAAGTTTATAATTTGCAAAGCTATTAAAGAAAAATGTAGAAAGATTTGGTGGTTTTATTTTATGGTTTTGTCTTTTATAGAAAGAAATATGTAGCTAATATTTTAAACCATTAGATACTTTTATAATGCATCATATTTATAGAAAGCAATATCTACAAAAAGAATATAATTTGAACCTGTCAAGACCAAGTGACATCCTGATCATGCAATCTGAATCTGCTTTCCTATTTTATGGCCAAATTTTTCAGAAGAATAGCGGTGTCAAAATTCCATAAATTTCAAAAAATCATGTACTTCTGATCTCAAATATTTTGTAATATCTTTGCGATATACATTAGAATTTATTAAAATGTTGAATACCCTCTTTCGAAATTTCAGATCCGACGTGAAACTATTAAATGATGCAAATTAATCTACAATAGTGATTATTACGTAAACAAATTAACGGTAGAATAAAAAAAAATGGACAAAAATATGGATAGAAAATAAGTAGGTAGAAATTCCATTAATATCATTTAGTTTTATTAAATTAGTTTAGATAAATATTTACATTGTGGTGATGGAGTTTTGAATTTATATGAGGTCTTTTGAGAACAAACTTCTTATTCTGAACCGCAATCATGTATCAAAAACATACCTGAAAGCCATTGGGTCTCTAAACTTCCGTACCAGACCTATAAAGGACAGTTTGAAGCTGAATTGCAATCGCAATCCAAATGAGGCTTATGTCACAATGGTTCACCAAGGAAATCATGCATCTTTTTTGCACTCTAAAATACCATTTTTATTATTAGATAAAAATTTAGCTTTTAAAAATACCTATTTATTTTAATATATAAACTTAGCGTTGTTGGTAATTAAATGTAATTAATAAACTAGCGATTTAAGAAATCGAACATTTAGTTTTACTTCATTGATAAATCTGATGGGAGTTTAAGCCAATATTTTTAGCGTTAAAACTTAGAATAATAATAAATCATTGATAAGTATAATTCTTTATTGTTTCTTATTCTATTCTTTATTGTATGATTTATTAGAAAGTGTCATCTAATTAGGTAGCACTTTATATTTTAAGAATTTTTATCCTGTTTATTCAAATGAGCATCCTTAGAAAACTTGAAATATTCATATATTTTAATTTTTGAGCAAAATTCGATGAATGATTTGATATAAAAAATCTATTATTTTATGGAATATGGGTAAACCAATTAAGAGTTTTATTTGCTAGTAATTTTAAACTGCAGTGGTAAACTAGATTTCAAGAAACATTTAAAATTCTGTGAATTAGCTGTAAGAATAACGTCCACTGCTTAAGAAAATTTTTAAAAATAACAGAGATTGTTCAAAATAACAGATTCTTAAGAAAATTTTAATTGTGCATTTCAAAAAGGGATGGTAATCAAATCAGTATGCTCTTCTTCATAAATTAATTTATCCTGCTTTTGGTCCGTAAACAGGTATGTAATTTTAGTTTAGAGATAGATGAAATATATCGATTACAATTTCTTTCTTAATAACTCATTTTATGAAAAATTGTTATTTTCGATTCGACATTTATTTTATCTCAAATATTCGTCGAATGTTAAGTTCTGATTTTATGTTTGTAGAAAAGAATCTTTAACGTTTGCTTGTAAGAAAATATTCCTTGAATCGCAACAGAGAATTTAATTTTAGAGCGATAGATGTTTTGTATTTTATTGGTTGTTTTTGTATTAAAGTAAATAATGGGCCCTTCCATTTTTTTAAGAGATACAAATTTGAAAGCTTCTGAAATATGTTTTATTTCCTTGTGATTTTAATATTAACTCCTTTAAATGACAAGTTTTTCGATTAACTTAGATTTATTTATTTATCCGAATATGTTTTTCTCAAATATTTATTGTTTATAATACAAATTCTAACTTCCTGCACATACTTGGAAATAAGTTTTCGTTACTAATATCATCAAATTTAAATGTTAATTTCAAGATATTTTTCTTCATGTGTCACAGAATTTGTCAACCTACTTAATAAAAATGTATGGTTGTTATTTTTATAAAAATTCAACTTTACAATTTTTTTCATACTTTTTAATTATTTTTCTTTTGTTCAGTTTTTTTCTGCTCTTTCAAATTCTTTTCTGATTGTTGCAGTGTATTTTATTTTGTGTAGAAACTGAGACATCATTTAAAGCAAAACAGGCTTCTTTTTGACTTACAAATTTACGGGTCTTTTTTAAAAGAAAAGTTGAAATATTTAAAAAATTTAATTCAAGAATTCAAAAGTTAAAATAAAGGTAACTAATGGAAAATTAATGGTTATCTGTATTCATAAAACAGTAATTCTAATCTCGCGTCACTTAGGATAAATATATATTCATTTGGAGTTCTTGTTTTAATGCTAGATAATAGATTCAGATTTTTCTCATCCAATCCAAATTTTTAATTGCTTTCTCTTATACCTTGTTTGATATCTAATTACAATTTCTTTCTATAAAAATAAATAAATAAATATTCAAAAATAACTTTATATTTCTTAAGTGTTTTTTTAAAAAATTGTTTCAATTAGAATCAACTATAGAATTGCATTGTTCCGTTATTAATTTAATCAAACGAAATGTTAGCCTTTTCTTTTCTCTATTTTGATTCTAAACAAAGGTTTTTCTCTCAGTCTAAACACTCCATGAGACAATTATTAATAAATAAATTTAAAAGTAATTGTTATTATTACAGCCAAAAAATTTTCAATTACAAAATAATTTTTACTTCAACACATAATGGATAATATATCTTTCACTCATTGCTAACAAATATATATCTACAAGTTTTGACATATTTCTTGACATTTAAAGCTATTCATCAAACAAGTTTTAAATTTTTTTTACTGAAAGGACAACTAGTTCTTCCTTTATAGCTTTGAGAAACTTTTTATAAATATCAAGAAATAAAATTTTGCTAATGGGTGTTTTATTCTATTCTGAAAGGGGAACCATAATTTTCAGATAAAAGTGTCAAATCCATGAAAAGGCAATCCACTATAAAACAATATACCTAAATGTTTCAATCAATTCCTATGACATTATAGTTAAATAAACAATAACTGTTTGTATCATATTAAATCTAATTGATTGCACTGTGATTTATAAAACGGAACAGCAATAAATTTTCTTCTGGAATTCTCATGAATTGATTTTGTTTTGTACGACTTATCTTTTATTTCAAGAATCATTTGGTTCAGGAAAATTTATTGTTGTCGAAAGATGTCTGGTGAATTTTGTTACTTTGGCTATTTAGAGTTTCTGCTTGGTTGAATACTTATTGAATATGTAGCATGATAAATTTTTATTTATTATGCTGCATATTTATGAAGAGCTTGATTACGTGAAGCTAATTTATTGTTTGGAGACTGATGGGTAAAAGTGAAATTTAGTAAGCCCCTTGATGCACCAAGGATGCCAAGTCACCATTTAAGATAACGGCTTAAATAAACAAACACTTCTGTGAAACTTTTATAGTTATACACTTCCTGCATTAAAATTATTAGCTTTAGTGATAAGTATTGTAATTTTTATTTTAATCTGTATTTCTATTTTTATTTTTTTAACCATTGGGATCACTATTGATTTTTAGCAATTTTGAAAAAAAATTTCAAACCGGCTGAGCCGGTCTCTTGTGTAGAGAGTAGCATTTACAGTCAAGATGTCTACCTGCACCTGAAGACGTCACCGGGTAAAAAATTTTTACTTAAAAAACATCCTCGCATCCTTCGCTGGCGGCAGGAGCGGAAATTTATTAGCTTCTCTACCACGTTAAATATAAGGACTGCGTGGATAACAGGAGCAGTGCATACAAATAATCCTCTTTTCCTAAATTCATCAAGTAATATATATATATATATATATATCATCAGACATTAATTATTGCACAATTATCGGTAGAACAAATTATCAACCTTTAGAGCACCAAAAACATTTCGAGAACTGCAAAGAATTCCATTGTAGAATATTTTTAAAGAAAGAATGCAGACGATTTCGTAAAGTAAGAATTCAGACGAATTTTTAAAGTGCATACTGACAATAGAAAATTGCAAAAGAATGCACATTTTCTGTTAGTATTCACATTAGAAATAAAAAAAACTAGCATCTTACTAGTTGTAAAAAAACTGTTAATTTTAACAAATAAAAAAAATCTATAATCGATATTTTTTATTATTTTTAATTTAACATTGTTTATAAAATAGTTGTATTTCATATACAGCTCAACCTTTGAAAAAGTTATAAACAAAACAGCATTAGAGTTGCTAGAAGAGTAACTGCTATATTTGAGACAAACTCGAGGGACACACTAACCTTCATTCCAACCAATGATGGATGTACCAAACTTCGTCACTTCGATTATTTTATTTCCTGCTTGGCTCAATATTCTAAATTTGGATTGAACTAATTACTTTAAATAAGGCATTTTATTGAATATGCAGTAGAATATATTTTTAAAAACCTATAACTTCAAATTGTAAATTGATCAACCTCTTATTAAAACTTGATTTTTCTTAGCTTAGATAGTTTAAAATACATTCATTTATTTTTGGGATATTTTGATTTGAATAAATAAAATGGTGGTATGAATTTTCTTATATGCAGAATAATAATAATCATATCTTATACACATAAATTTTTTTATGGTTTTCAGTATAATTATTTTTAATATTATAATACTTTTTAGCTAATCTTTCAAAAGATATTAAGGTTGGTTATAAGCGTTTAGTAAAACATAATATACCATTTCCAAAATTTTACTCGCATTTTTTTTCAAAGTTGCTAGCTCAGTCACACAGGATAGATATTTAAAAAAAGTTCGAAAAGAAAGGAATAATTTTTTTTTTAATAATTTAGTTCGATTGTGAAATAATTTTGGCATTCTATCAATTTCAGCCTTGTTACTTCTGACTGTATTGCGTTGATTAGCGATGAATGTTAAAATAAAACTTATGAAAAAGGTTTAAACTACTCATTTATGAAGATAACTTTCATGACAAATTTCCCATTCCAGCAAATTAATAAACAATGCATCATAAATATGAATAGTGATATTATTTTTCCAGCAAATAAAATAAATTGCACATGAATAAATTATTGAACATAAGATTAAATTTCCATTAAGAATATATCCAAAATCTTGTTGTTTATTAGTACTTCGGATTTATTTTCGGTTTAAAATGTTTTATCTTTTCTCCTTCAAATTTTTCTGATTTACATATAATAATAAATGAAGGGGCCAAATTATTTAATAAATTAAGAGATTACATAAACTTACATGTGACAATTTATCCATGACTTTACTGCCGGCATTTTCTTTATCTTAGATTATTTGTCCCATTTTAAACATTTTTCAACAAACATACTCATTTTTCTCTCATTCATTCTATGTATTATATAATATCTAGAAAAAGAAAGACAAAAAGACAGTTTAAAAAAATGTCTTTTCACTAATCATTTCACTTGATTTGCTTCATGTTTATTAAAAAGGAACTTTGTAATAGTTTTTTCATTAGTCCCAAACTATACCAGTATTTTAAAATTTTGTGCACTTCTGTGTCTTTGATAATAACAATAATTTATTTAAATTTTTATTACTTGATTAGGAGCTAATGGGTGTATTCAAGTAAATTTTAATTCCATAGATATCTTCATTTCCCATATTAGAAAAGAAAATCTTTTGACATTCTGTATTTTTTAAAAATAAATATACATTAACAACAACTATAAATTAAAGATCTAAAAGTATAAGATACTTAAAATGAAAAAGATTACTTTATCACACATTAGTTATATTTATTTTTAAAGGTTATTTTTATCCATTCTTTTCATAAGATAATGTATGGGACCGAATTAGTAAAAATCAACATGAAAATTAAATTTCTTTTGGGAGATATTATTCCCTTCTATTCTGAAATATTTGTTACTTTAGAAAAGTGAAATAACGTTAAACATTTTTATTTAATAATTTTATTAATTTATAAATGTTTAAAAACTCGTTGTTGAATTCTTACCTTCTCCCTTATCAGTAATTAATTTACTTTCATTTCTTTTTAAGCATTGCTTTCAAACAAGGCAAATAAAAATTTTCTGTGGTAGATATCTAAGTAAACTAGAATAATGGTATTTATTTCGCAAAATCGTCAATCTGTATGTTTCTTGGCTAACAAAAGACAAATTCGTTCGTTGTTCGTTTCATTATGAGTTGTTGCAACAAAGGAAGTATTTCATAGAAAGAGTCTTCAGAGAGTTGTCAAATCTTTCAAATTATTAATAAATTAAGACAACTTTAGCTAACATTTGACTGCTAGTCAAGTCTACTTCACGTTTAGCCGTTATATCCGAATTCTTTAGCATGCTGAAAACCAGAAACAGGTACTGAGCTTAGATTGCGCGCATTTAAATGCATTACTGTATAGTCTCCTGATTAAAAATTTTTAAGAAAAGGCAGTTTTTCAAATGTATATCACCAATCAACAATGAGTAACACATCGTGAGTGAAAATTTTATCCTCAATCAACAGTGACGATGTGGCTTGTGTTAAAGTATAAGGGAAGTCTCGATGACAGAAGAGATACGAAATGAAAATATATTGTCAGTCATGGGGATTGATAAGATTCGAACGGAAAATTCAGCATGTCACAGACGACAGACATGATACATAATGTGGTAGAAAAGAAATTATTTCACTCATTTCATTTGCAAATGAACTTCACTAACTTGGATATAATTTAGCTGCAGAATTTATTCAGTGAACCCACATATCTGTGCCGAAAATACTTATCATTTCCTGTCAATGTACTTGCATTTTGATTTGTAATCATCCTTATATTTGAAGAAATGATAAAAGATAATGATGTTACTGTGTACATGTATAACATAACTATAAATGGCAAATTTACTAAACAAATCTATAAACGGCAATGAAGATGGCATAAATTATTGTAACATACATTATTGTTACGAATCTGTGATATTTATTCCCAGTTCAGTAAATCTCTTGGTAAAGAAAATAATTTAACAGAGATTTTATTATCTGCTGAATGGATGTCAGAATGATCTCCGGCTTTGGATACAAATTTGGGGATTAATTGATGATTACAGCGAGAATCTTGGCGATAATTTCATTAGGAATCGAGTTCCAGCGTTTATTCTAGAGCATTTTATGCACTAGCGAACACGAGAGATGATGTCGATTGGGAATAGTCAAGTCGAGACAAAAATTGTAGATGAACGAAGTCTGTTTGGAGTGTTGGATCTCTTGCAAGTTTTCCTTTGTCACTTTGTGTTGTTACAGTTATTTATGACTAATTTGCAACGTGTGCTTCTGTTGGTTGCAAATATCGTAGTGTGTAACCATCATTTGTGTTTTCCTACAATATGTTCATGTTTTGGCGTAGAATGAAGCGTCATTGTCGCTTAATGAACCTGCCATAGTTGAAGTAATCCATCAAATGAATGAACAAACCCAGAAAAAAGAATTCAAAAATATTTATTGGAATTAGAATGTTTGATACGAGTGGAATTTTTAATCTGTATTTCAGACGGTTCATTTCATATGAAGGTGATCTTAAAGTTAACGTTCTAATGAGAACGAAGTATTGAATTATGATCTAGATAATCTGAAGTACCAGATTTTTTCATTTTAATATATTATCATCGAAGAATCATTAACTTATTCATAATTTCTAGAAAATCTTTAGATGCTTAGAAGTTATTACATGCCTTTGACCACAAAAAATATATATTTATTACGTTCAACATGAGTTATTCATAAAAAATAATAGCCATAATTTTATTTGAAATGATGAAATTTGTGAAATAAATGCTGTCATTAAAATATTCCTTTAAAGAAAAGAAAGAGAAATAAATAGGTGACTATCGCATATTGTACCAAAGAAATATTTGTAACAATTAAAATATAGCACGGCATTAAAAAAAATCTTAATCAACACTCACTGCAAATAATGCCTAATATAGTATCCTTTATACTACAAAGTCATTCAACGGCAACTACAAAGTTATTTAATAAAGACACATATTGTTTTTGATCAATTTTTATCAATATGGTTGCAAATATCAAATTCTGTAGAGAAATTTATAGTTGAGTAATTAATGTTGGATGCAAAAATAAGAGATCTTGTTCAATAAATATTTGAAACTATAAAAGCTTGTATTGTTATATGGCTTAATAAAAGGCCAAATATACATGTGATTCAGAATACAAGTTTAGATATTTAAAATATAATTGCAAGTCTAGAAATGACGTGAATTGATGTTTGGTCAGGAAAAACAAGCAAACTAAATATTAATAAAAAGCTGAAAAAAATTAATATATTTGGGAAAATTATATTTTAACCCATAATAATAAGGTAAATTTATAAGATCCATTGTGAAAAGAATAAAATATTTCCTCTTAGTAATAATAATTCTTAAACTATTTGTAATATTGGTGATTCCTTTTCAATAAATCATAATGCAAAATATATAAGATGCTGGATTGAAATCACACATGATTGAATTAAACTTTGTATTTTCAACTACTTTATAGTAAAGGCAGATAGGAAGAACAATCTAGTGAGTTAAATTTATTGTTTCTTTTCATTTTTTAAAAGAAAGATAAAACGAGAAAACATTCAACGACATACACATTTGAAGCTGATTAATAATACAGTAGCTACCCCTCAATGCTACCACTTCAAGACTTAAAAATATTGATAATAATAATTAATTGATAGCAGTAACCGAATAGGGCAAAATCAGCTACTTGATATCAAATAAATAAATAAACTTTTCATGGCATCAAGTGATTTGTAACAACAAATTGATAGGTTAAAAATCATTTATATTATATTACCAAACAAAACCTTTCCTCCAGACTATTTCTAATTTATTAAAAAAAATTCTTTCATTGTTGCTTCTCAACAATTATTCATCAATGGTTCACATACATTTTGTTTGTGCTTCTACTGTTTTTAAAAAATATATTTAATGATGCTGCTCGACGCATTTCAAAATATCAAAAGTTTATTCTTTTTTTATGTTCATTGGAAAAAAAAATTTCAACAAATTTGTCCCCATTAGTATCATTGCTTGGTCTTGCTGACAAAATGCTAAGAATTTTTTTTAACTTTACATCAAAGGGAAAGTAAAATTGTCATCTGAGTCTTAATGCTGTATTCACTCGTTTTAGGTAAACTTTCATGCGTATTGAAAATTTCAATTCAATTTTGCCTAAAAAAACCTTTACCAAAATCCATTTCGTTTTCGTAATTTAGTCGTAAATAACAATATGTTACTGTTGTTTAAATTTCGATCTAAAACCGATAACATGTCTACCCTTTTAAACAGAGTCCCTTTAGTCCAGTGAAGAGAATAAAAACATCATCTCCAGAAGAAAATGTTGACGAGATATTTCCTTATAAGTGGAATAAAAAATTTCACCGCCAATTTTTCTCTGTCAGTCATTAAAGCTTGTTGAAAACGATGGATCGGTCAGTTATTTACTTAGCATAAATGACAAAAAAAATCAGATTAAACGTATATTTTTGTATATATTTGAATAAGTCTGCTCGGGAGCTGAAGATTTTTCCAATATAAAGCGAATGATAACTGCGACCAGATCACATTAAGTTGCATTTTTGGTATAACCAAGCATAGATTATGTCTTCATCGCCTCCCTAGATCCAAGATAGTCATCTATAAACAGTTGTCTCAAATCACTCTGTAATGAAATTACATATAAAAGGAAGAAAAAGAAAGAGAACATTATTTTCCCCTTTATGTGAATAAGAAATTTATTACTTTGAAGTTCTTACTAAATAATGCAAAACTACAAAAGACATAAAATATTTATCTGACTGATTCAACCTTACCAACGTCTATAATGATTTATTCAAAGAAAAAAAAGTTATAAACTGAAAAGTGAACATTTGGAAAGTGGCGATAACTAACCACAAAAGGACAAAACACTTTCTCGGCTAGAAGCAGATGAGAGAAAGATTCTTCAGTATAATAAAATTTACAATTTTTATTCATTTAACTTTTGCCAGACGATAAAAATATTGTAACAAAACAATATAGCCGAAGATTCTCTTATTACCTAAATTATAGAACATGCACAGTATTTGCAATATTTGAATGTATGGATTGAGATCGTTGCCTACTTTCATATACATATCATTACAAAAATTATACAGAAACCTTTGACGATTGAAGAGACTTCATTTAAAACATCAGATAAAGGTTTATCACAGTATTTTGATTAAAAATTATATTTTCTGAAAATCGAAGGTTTCCGAAAATCGATGTTAATTTCTTGAAGCATTTCTACCCATTTATATGAGGCAAAAGATGAAAATTTCCATTTCCAGTTACCCATGTAAATTCATTTTCGAATGAGGAACTTGGAATCGATGAAGCCATTTTAACTGAAATCGGGTCGAAAAATAATTTACATCCCGATTCATCTATCAAACGTTTTCGCGGCTCTCGCAACTTGCCTAATCACCTAAAACGTTAAAGATGAAAGCTTTTCAATGATTAATCGTGGAAGAGTCGATAATCGGTGCGAAAAATGTAAGTGCTCGGCCATTATAATCCATCCGATAAAGGCGCGATAAATTCTTTTCCACCGCTTCTTCACTGCGACTGTAACTGTTCCGCTTATCGTTCGTATTTTCCAATATGGCGACCAACTCGAGTGCGAAACAATGGCTGGCAGAAGTTCACAGTTGATGCTCCGCTGCTGCAGCCAAGGCTTTTCGATAAAATTGCGCTTTTGTTTTAATCGCTCGTGTCTTTATAAGGCTGAAATTCTCACGTTGATTGAGTTGAAGTGTTAAAAGAGTTGAGGTTTCTGCCATTACACAATGGCGCAACTCCTTTAAAAAAGAACGTTATCCGTATGGAGCGATAAAATTTATCAGTAAGAACACCAGCATTCCGCGTAAATGTTACTCGATAAAGAGAGGCCCCCGTAACCTTTGTCTTCGCCGCCAAATGAAAGTGGAATTTTAATTTTGATGCAACCATCCAAAAGTGGGTCTTCTTATCGCGAGTTATGAGTAATGAATGCTTTGTTAGAGCATGACAAAATTTCTGCCCCTTTGCATTGTTTCCAAGAGGTTTTGTTTGTCTTTTACTACTTTCCCTAACTCTATTGAAAGGGGGCATTTTATTTTTATTCTCACCTCTTCCCCTATTCAAGTAATGACGAATTTCAGCTTTGTTTTCTAATTTGAATCTACTGAGGTTCGTTTTCTTTTTTTTTCTAGAGGGAAGGATTTTGCACTGTTCTGTTGTTGAAATCATTTCATTGAATTTCCGTTAGCTTTATTAGATTATTTGCGTAATCAGGCTTAAGGAAATGAAGATGCTGCAAAATCAAACATTTGCATTTATTTAAAATTAAGACGCCGCCGTGGCTAAACAAATATTTAATCGAGCTAAGAACTGGCTTCTGAATGAAGGATCATTCTAGAAAAGAAAGAATAAAAACAACAAGAATTAGATAAACAATCCGAATATTAACCGAAGAAAAAATTATCTTTGGGATGCTTCCGAATTTTGGTAATTTTAGAAATTTCTTATTTATCTAGCCGTCAATTCGCTTGAATAGTTTTAAGTGTATTAAAGTTGATGTACATTCTCATTTATTCTTAAAGTAAATAAAACCCTTAATTAAGGAGAATTTAAACCTACTTCTTACAAAGTCGAATTTTCCTGAATTACTGTTATATCATGGTTTTATGTTGAAAGTTTGCAAAACTAGTAAAGAAAACAAAACATTAACAAACAGCATTGCTCTTTCGAGCGTTTTAAACAGCGGAGTAAATCCTCCAAAATATATTCATGATTATTTTGCAATCCTTAATTGAAATTATTTAATTTTAAAAATAAAATTATAACCTGGCGAATTCTCAATGGCATCGTATTAAAAATTTCAAAACATTTTTATTAGAATAATTAAAACTCTATTTGGTAAATCAGCAAAGAAACAGAAGTGATCAACGAAAGGGGATGTTTTGTGGAACAAGCATTAAGCAATAGAAATCAGAAGATATTAATTAAAGTAACATTGTGTTATGATATTAAACTTTATATACATTATGATTTGATACATTAACAAATTTACTAATATATTTTACTTAAATAAAATAATTAATGGGGAATTTTAAAAAAAATCATTTAGTTTCATGTAATGTATAATTTTTAAAGAAATAAAATAGTGCAATTCTTAAGATATGTTGATTTTAAGAATTGCTCGATTTTTATATATAATATCATTTAACATATGTCATGTTTCAATTGAAATTATTATGTTCTTTGGGTAACAATATTTTTGTTTTTTTTGGTGCAATATTGGGTTTCGTATGTTTTAAATACTGAGCAGATCATTTCAAAGAAACAATTTTTATTCTTTATATCTTTCCAAACATATTTTTGGAAAACACTTCAATTAATGAAATTCAGGTAGATTTTCTTTCAAAATGTGCAACGGGCAGTCAGATTGGATTTTTATAGGATCCATTCGCATCCGCAGGATAAACATAAAATAAATTTTCTCCACTTCGAATTTCGTTTCTTCTTCTTATTAAATATTTTTATTTTTATTTTCTTGTATAATTTATGTAATATTTGGATATCTTAAAAAGTTAGCATAGTTTCGTTCTTGTATTAGAATAATTTCTTTCCAACAATATTTTTATAATAAGTCTATTAGTACGATGAATTTATCAACATGATTTTTACTTTCATTTGTATTTTTTATAAATTAATTAATTCAAAACTATATAAATATGTTGACCAACATTACTAAAAATAAGTTAAAAAGAATATAATCTAAAGTAACTTTTTAAAAAAATTTCGAATTTTTAATGTCTTTTTTAATGAGATTTAATTCTTCTTGCTAAATGGAAATTTGGAAAAATATTTCATATGAGAATTGTGCTTCTTTTCGATTTATATAGCCAAAAGCCGAATAATAAAGCCCTATTTTTAAATTATATTACTTGTTCTAATCAAATAATGTGAGCAAAGTGTAAACAATGTATCAAGATGCTAATGAAAAATAATTTTTCACAAATTATTGTAAAAGCTTTCTTAATTTATATGAGAAGATACCTTTAAGACATGGCTTTAATACTAATCAAATTTATACCCTTCTTTGAAGAAAAAAACGCATCGAAGTTTAAACAACTTTGCTTTTCTTTGTTTGAAATATTTAACAAATATAATCTTAAAAAGTAGTTTTAAAATATTTTCAGAATATTCTGTAATACACAAATTATTTGAGAAACATTTTATACCTCTCGTTTATTATTTCCTAAATCCATTATTTTTATACAATAATAAAGAAAAATATTTTGTCATACGAAAACGTTTTTCTCTAAAAACAATTTGAAATCATCATAAATTTAAGAATTTGAACATATAAATTATAATGTCTAAAGAAGCCTAATTTGTTAAATTTATTATAAATTAATATAGCATTTTAAGTATATTCAATATTGCAATAGTTTTTACCATAAGTATTAAAAGAAAAATATTAAAGTATTTCATTTAAAACCGTCATAAATTGAAGGGGGTAAGGGAGGGAAGATAAAAAGATTTAAGGATGACCTTTACCTCCGTTCGTTGACCCTCACTCCTTCAACTCTGCGTACGTTCTTCCACATTTTTTTCATCCCGTTCCTATTCTTCTTTGCTTTCAGTGCTTAAATCTATTTTCCTTTCATTCGGAGCTCAAGTGCAGGTTTTCCCTCCACTAAAAAATAATAATAATATAAAAAAATTAAGGAAATTTGGACGTTTTTCCAACATAAAGACAGTTTTTTACAGCCCCGAGGAACCACTTAGAGGTGTTTTCTAAGACATTATTAAGTCCATCCTCCCCTCTTCACAGGTTGGTGGAAAGCATGCGGGTTCTTTGCATGGAAAAGCGTGCAATTTTCGAAGAATTATAATCCTGTTTGAAGACCTTCTGCTTTGGAAAATTGCTTTAATACACATGTTTGTACAAGTCATGGATTTCCTTTCATATGACCCCTGTTATTTCCCTATAGTTAGTATTATTAAGCGATATACTGCCAATAATTTCTATAATTACAACGAAATAACGAGCAGGGTTTTAAGAAATCCGAGCTCGTACTAAAAAAAATGGATTGGGCATGCATAATGCCGATCATCTTCTGTCATTTAATTAGTAACCTGTTATTTTGCTTCCGTTTTTTTTTTTCTGGGTTGCTTGTTGAACTATTAATTAATAAAGTTACTTTTACACATGTGTACGAACAAAACAACGACTTATTATAAGAAAAGTTTATAATAATAGCCATTTAACGAAATGTTTTATTTAATATTCCAAAATTTAAATAATGATTACATTTTGGCAGCTTTTTGAATTTTTGCTGAATATTAAACAAGCAGAAATATGTTTTATTTATAAAAAGATCATTTTAGAATACTTGCTTCCGGCAAGAAATAAAATTGGAAATTAACTAATATTTATTGTAATTTATATCCCTATAATCAACAACAGATTCCACATCCATAAAATTAAACGACATACATTTTCGTTAAAAAAATGACGCATGTTTTACCAATTATAGTTATCAATTATTAAAAAATTAAGTAAGTCTATGCCTTTGCATTAAATACCAGCAAACAGTAACTCCAAAGACTTATACTTGAAACTTCAAAATAAAAGGGCAAAAAAAAAATTGTTACATTTTTAAAAAAATTAAAAATTTAAGTACTGATTGTAATTACATTTTATTCAGTGTTAAAATGCCCGATAAAACGTGAAAATGCATGTTTGCATTATTTCTTGAGTTGAAGATATCTCAAAGAGTAGTTCCCGCTAAATGATCTTTTACGATTTCATATACTGTTGACAAAAAAGTATTAGAACAGATTAAAATTTGTAGTTTCCTCAGTAATAAAATAAAATAAATAGCACAAATAATTTTTATCAAGAAACAACTCAACACAACATATGTAATCAGGTAACAAAAATATTTAAAATAAATATAATTTTTTAAATAATAAAAATCAAATTTGCATTGCAAAAAAAGTATTAGAACAACAGTCTTGAACGTCCAGTTAATCTTAACATACTTGTAGTAAGCCGCACCATAATTCAAATCTCAAATTAATATTTTGTATGCAGCCCTTTAGCTGCAATTACTGCATCCAAACGTGGCATAGATTCCACTAAATCTTTACAGACTTGTGCTTCCGTTGAATTCCATGCATCCTCAAAAGCTTGCTTCAGACTTGATTTGCTTGTTATATGGCATTTCCTTATTTTTTTCATCCAGTAAATGCCATAATTTCTCTTTGGATTAAGGTCTGGTGACTGTGGTGGAGTTACTAGCCTTCTTGGAACATGATACAAAAGCCACTCTTTACTTTTCTTGGCGGTATGTTTGGGATCTTGGTCTTGTTGAAAGATGAATGTCTTCACTAACCTTAATTTACTTGCACTGTCTTTCAAGTTATGGTGTAACACATCAATATATGATCGAGCTGGCATCTTCCCATTAATAAACTGGAGATTTCTAACTAACAGACCATGATGTTCCTTCCTTCGCGCTTAACTGCTTTTAGTACGTTTTGAGGTTCTAAAGCAAAGCCTTTTTTCCTCCAAATTGTAAGAATATGGTTAGGTTTGAAAATTTTAAACATACTTTCGTCTGAAAAAATTACACTTTTCCCAAAGTCTAATGTTTTACCTTTATAATTTTTGGCAAACTCTAGACGGTTTTCCTGTTGTTTCTGAAAGAAACAGCTTTTTCCTTGGCCGTCTTCCTGTTATTACAGCATTACGTAGAACATTTCTTACAGTTTGAGGAGTTATAACATTTCCTGAAATTTATTCAATGTCTGCGACTAATTTCTTTGCACTTCCTGTTGGATTTTTCAGAGCATCTTTAACCACTTGCCTTTTCTCTCTCACGTTTAGTTTGCTAGGATTTTTTTAGTTAGTTTTGCTTAGTTAGGTCAAATTAGTTTTAGTTAGTTAGGTCAAGGTTAGTTTTGCTAGGTCTTGCTAGGTCTCTCTGATCTTGGCTTATTAACAACAACTCTTGTTTCCTTTTTCTTTTTCAAAATGTTATGAAAACAAACAAACAAAGATACTTTAAATTTATTTGAAATTTCACGAAATGTTTTACCATTATGATGCAATTTCTCTCTTTGCAAGTGCAATTTTATTTGTTCTTGGTGCAATGACACGACACTTATTTGTAACCGATTAGAATGAACTGTCAGTAAATAAAACAAACGCACTTTTATAAACCAGTGTCAGAATAACCTTGAACGTTTGATGACGTCGACATTTGAAATATTTCGTTATTTCGTTGTTTTTCTAATACTTTTTTTGCGATGTAAATTTCATTTTTATTAATTAAAAAAATTTCGATTCATTCTAAATATTTTTTGTTACTTGATTACATATGTTGTGTAGAGGTGTTACTTGATAAAAATTATTCATGCCATTTATTTTATTTTCTTATCTTGAAAACTACAATTTTCAATCTGTTCTAATACTTTTTTTGTCAACTATATATTCGTATTATGTTATTTTCATTCCATGACTTAGCTACCGGATGCAAGAAGTTGCCGTTTGTGCTAATCTCTGAGTGTGGCGAATGGGTAAAACATTAGTGCGTTTACCTCGTTTTTTAAAGAAAAATATAAAGCATAAATAATAGCATGCTTTTTATTCTTTCTATACAAACAGTTGCTAATTTGGGAGTGAAACATCGATGGTGCCCCAAATATAATTTGCTCAACCTACTTACGTTGTTTACATTACCTAAGTATTCATTGAAGCAATAATTTTTAATCATAAAATCCATTAAATTGAAATTGAAGTTTCTGATTCAAATCATACTTTGAATTGAAAATGACTCATTTATATTTCATACATGAAAAATTAATTTATCAACAAAAACTGATTGATTAAAACCAGAAATAAACCTTAATTTGTTTTTAATTAAAAAATTAATAAAATTTTTATTTACCGTAATATTACTACAAGCTTTACAACTTACAAAATATATCCATGACTCTCAAATAAGTGCAGCAACGGAAAAAGAAAGGTATTTACTTTCTTCCTATTAAAAAACTTGCCGACTCCAGGTCTTGAAATACAGTGTTTTACTTTCCAAATGTCTAAGATTACCAACAGCAAAGACACTGAAGGAATAATTACTGCATTGAGCAATTATTATTGAGTTCTGTTGAATCGCATTTCTCTCTAAACGGTCGTCATAAATAAAGCACTTATATGTTATTAGTCAGCCACATAGACCAGAATTTTGTCCCCTTCCAAAAAATAAGTTTTTCATTCCTAAAATAAGTTCTTAGGTTTAATGAATTTAATTGATGGCTATACTTAGAAATCTAGTTTTTATTTTTATTTCGACGTAAATTTGATGATTGCTCTGAATTCGAATTTTTCCCTGATTCGAATGTTTCCTTTTTAATATTATGTTTCGTGAAAATTTATGTTCCATTAAAAATTATGGATTTATGTAAACTTTAAAAAAACCTTCGATTTATTCAAATATAGGGCGTGTATTTAAAGAATTCAGAAAGCACTATTAATCCTTAATTTTTTTCAACCCAAAGTAATTAGATGCTTTTAATACTTCGCCGGTTAAATTCGTCAAACTGCAATGCAATTACTTTGATTAGCAACCAAAATTTGCAGAAAGTGCTATTTTCTCCAAGTTTTTCTTATTTTCAATCTCAATAAAAATGTGTCTATAATTATCTTCTTGAAAAATGAATTTTGTATTCTTAAGGCGTAGCTCATTCCTGAACTTGGTGGGGGGGGAAATTAAATTTAAAGTAATTCCGAACCTTTAGCCCGAAAAATTGCAGAATGATTATATTTTAAATCTATTCGTCTCTTAAAGAAATTTACTCTTCATTATAACAGCGATTATATTCTCACAGATGAATACAATTAAATTTATTAAATGCGGTTACTAAAAAAATGAAAAGTATCACTGTAGTCTCTGACTAATCTGACATCTGCGGAACAGAATACCTGTCCGATTGCAGAGAGAGTTCGGATTCCAAAGAATTATAGACTGGTGCGTTAAGAGCTGCTGTAGAATACAATTTTTCCTGGCGTCCTGGCATAGTGGTAGCGAGTTTTTCCCGTGATCTGGGCGTTCTGAGTTTGAGTCCCGGTTAAAGCATGGTTATTGTTCATCTTTTATCTGTGAGATGTGTGAATGTGCCTTCCTGTGAAAAGGGGTTGTGTAAGAGAATGAATGATGCGTGAGTGGCAAAGTCGTACTCTTGGCCTTAGATGACGCTATTAAAAACGAGACGCTCCCTATCTGCTTAAATCGCTGTCTTCATAACAGCGGACTTGTCCATGGCAAATGCCATAAGAAACAACAACACAATTTTTTTTCTACGTGTAAGAAACGAGCCAGTAAGAAAAATGCTTCAATAACAGCACGTATACAGACAAATCATGTAATGAAAGGTGAAGGCTTCAAGTATAGCAAGAATGTATCCTTTAACTTATTACTACATAATATGTTTTAATAAATACATTGAGCTAATGGGAGGAAAGGAATAACATGAGTCGAAATAAAGAAAAAATATTGAATTCTAAAGTTTAAAAATATTGAAAAAAATGATTATACTCAAAAATAAACTCCGAACTTTTTTAGAATTTTTTAAATTAATTTTTAATTAAAAACTGTGACGAATGCGAATTAGGGAAAAAAGCTTTATTGTTGCTTTAATTGTTGCAAATGCTTTAATTGTTGAAAAATTTGAATTTGAGAGTTAGATGAATTTCTACTTTTCAGACATCTTTGTATTTTGTGACTTCTTGCATACAGCCGACCACCCCGCCACCACTGGACATAGCAGTATCGACAGTGCATTTTGTGACTGTATATTGTAAACTGTATTTTGGAATTATTTCTGTCTGTCATAATAACTCAAAAACACTCTCCGTTTTGACGAATGAAATTCGATAGATAATCTTTTCACCAAATTTGTAAATTTCTGTTAAATTTTGAATGCAATCCATTCAGAGAAAATAATAACTTCAAAACAAAAAGAACTAACTGGATCAAATTTAGAATGCAGATTTAAAATCTAAATGTACATGTGATAAAAATGTAAATGCAGGTACATTTGCATTTTTTGTCATGTACATGCACATTTACATTACAAAAAATGTTCAAATCTATCTGTACATGTGAATTAAATTTGGAACCAAAACCATCAATTATTTGACTATATGTTGGTTTACAAGTAAACTATTTCACAAGCAAATAAAAGTGATAACTCAAAAGCATCACGTGAAATTTGGTCTATGAATTTGTTATTATTAATATAGGTCCGTATCGAATTTTATCGTTTGGAACATAATCGTCCAAAATACGCATTCGGTTTCCTGGCATTTGAGTATTAACCGCAACCTTATGATTATTCACAAAGTGCAAGCAAATAGACTCTTTTTTAACAATTGCTCTCCAATAGCATGCGGTTAAATATGGCTCTTACTCCATAAAACATAATTCAACCAACCGACCAACAGCATGTGATTTATAATAAATAACTATATACAGTCGAATCCGGTTAATTGGACCAGCCGCTTTATCGGACCGAATCTTAAAGAACCAAAACAAATCCTACGTACATAAGCCTAATATTATTCGCTTATTTGAACCAAAATTCCGTTTAAACGGACCAAAGAACGTGGCAGGGAAGATGAAAAAGAAGCCACAAGTCGCCTGTGTACAGCAGGAAGTCCGAAAGGGAAAAGAACCAGTGGGAGGTGAGCAAGCTCTTTGTTTCTTAGAACCGGCAGCTCGGTAGTAAGTTCTTCAAACGTTGACTTGAATTTGATAAGAACATTTTTTTATTGTGCTTCGCATGCTGAGTACGTGTAGATCGTTTCGAAGGATTTGTTTGTAAATTTATTTTTCAATGAATAAAGTTCATAGGCAACAGTAGTTCTTGTTTGTATGTTCGCCATACGCGTGTGCCGCACAATAAAAGTCATAATAACATTTTAATATGTTACGTATAGCACGTCTCGTTTTGTAACATAAGGCATGTTCGTGTAATCGGACCAGCCGGTTATTAGGACCAAAATGATCGCGCCCCGATGTGGTCCGATTAACCGGAATCGACTGTATATTATAAAATATGCGAGAACGTTTTGGGGGTTGTTATGCTTTCTACCCGTAATAAAAGTTTATTATGTTCCAAGAAATGTGTTATTTTTTTAAGTTTGATTCCCTTTCCCCGTAAGATGAATTTGTTCATTTCTTATAAATTTCTGATTTGGAAGCTATTAATTCATTGATTTCTCCAACAGCGTGGGCAATTGCTCCAGATTTATTGAAATAAGGCATATCAAAAAACCGTGTTTTAGCAAGATGCTTATTATTTTGCATCGTGTTTACAGAAGTCGGTATTTTTGTATCATATTAATCGTAATCATTTTTTTAGAAGATCATCCTAAGTGACTTTTCTAGTAATTTGTGCACCCTTTTTAGAGGATTCTTAAATTTTTGAACCATTTTAAATTTATACTATTGTTAATTTAATGTGATTTAAGGGTGCAAATACCATATTAAGATATCCTGCGCTAGTCAAATAGTTAAAAGCTAGATTAACTGGAAATCATATAATATTATGAAAAAGTAATGAATTTTTTGAAATTTGTTACTAATTTTAACAATAATCTGAACTTAAAATTTTAATTATATTTTTTTTGTTTCAGTAATAAACAAATAGTAAAGAAGAAATAGCTCTTACTTATTTTTCTATATTTTGATTATACATTAGCTTTTAGAAAACACATATATTAAAAGAACTGGTTCTTCACTTCCTTCATATCGCATTAAAATGTTAATAAAGTTTAAATAACCTTTTGTTTAAGAAAATCCATCATTCCTGTCATAACAGTACAGAGTAATTTAAATGTAAAATTAGTTAAGAAAACAAGAGCCAAGCACAATTTAAAATGCTTTATATACAGTGTAATATTTTTGAAGTTTTCTGAAATAAATTTGCTAGCAAATGTAAAAATTTTTTAATTTACAACTTAGTTAAGATCAAAAACCTTTGGCTGGAGATTATTTGAACTCTAACCAGTTCTGCAACAAAATAGGGAGAAAAAAAAAGATAAATCGCTTAACTTTATTTGTTGGACTAATGTCTTATTTTGAAACTACCCGAAAGTCGGACTTCAGATTACATAATTTCGACAATTTTTTACTTTCGTGTAATGCGTGGCTGAGAGGAAATACAGTACTCTTCCATTCAAATTCGAGATTTTGACGAACCACTACTTTTTAGACCTCCCTGAGTTAGAAAAATACATTTCTTTAAAATATTCGTCTGTCTATGACAAAGATAACTCAAAAATTATATGAGCTAGATGGCTCAAATTCTCTACCCAGTCTTTACATCACATTTGCAAATTTCTATCAAATTTTTCGTAAAATTTGTTCTTAGGAAATCTGTCTATCCAATTGTTCAAATATAAGTAAACATGATAATTACAAAACGAAATGAGCTTGATATAGATAATTCAGTGCACAGATTTAACATCAATAGTGTAGACGCCTGTCAAATTTTGAGCTAAATCCATTTATGAGTTGACTGTCTGTTCGTCTGTAATTTAATAAATATGTAAACGCGATAATTCGAAAACGCATTGAATCTATCAAATTAAGCATAAGAATTTATGATTACAGGTGCAGTTTTGCGTCAAATTTTTGTTTCAAATGGTTGGGAAAAACTTGTCTGAAATACAAATTGTGTATGCGCGAGCGTGCTTGCCTGCCAGGGATTAATTGCCAAATAACGCCAAGAATGACACTATAGGTTGATTAAAAATTCCAAATTAACACTAAAATTTTATATTTCGTAACACGCCAATGATATGTAAGTGTTGTCTGAAAACCTTATAAGAGAGTGAACGTTTTGGGGAGGTATACTCCCACTGGTTTAGTTTTAAATTAAATTAAGGTGGCCAAAACAACACTTGAGTATCAGTACATCACATTCGAAACTTCAAGGTCGCAATGTTTGTTTTCCAATCTTTATATATGTAAACAAAATCTTCTTGCATTTGTTAGAATTGGAATATAAAAAAATGGAGCACCGATGTTTAAACCAAACCTCATCTCAAATTATCATATTCATAAAAGAAAGTGCTAATGATGAAAGAAAAAGAAGCTAAAGTGTTAGAAATAACCTAAATTTTGATGTAAGACGATTTTCTACATTTGAATTAAAGTTGGATGGGGGGGGGGTAGATACCTAGCTTAACAGTTTTAAGTTCTACCAACAAAAAGAATGTTTTATAAATTTAATGAAACAAACTACAGTGAACTCGAGAAAAATAATAAATTTAAGTTTTTTTGATGAATGGATTGTTTGTGTTTTGAAGATAAAGGAGCATTGTAAGAATGAAATTAATGCAAAAGCAGGATTTTCTAGTTGAAATTTGCAATTTATAAAGACATTTTTTTCATAATTATTTATTTTCAACAAACTTTTTTTTTTAAAAAAATAAAGGACGGAAAAAAAGTAAAATAGATAAGTAGTTTAGAATTTTATTTTCTAATGATTCTGTGCTTGAATTCTTATTTCAAATATTTTTTGTTACAGCAACTTAACAACTTACTTAGCTCTATTTTCATATTTTTAATTATAGAATTGTCGTTTAAACCTCACTTTCAAGAGGAAAAGTTATTGAGAAAAAGTGGAACTTAGTGGATATTTTGTCTGTCTAATGTTTTTTAATGATATACTGTGAAAATAGAGAGTTTGAAACAAGTCTTTAATCTTCGGAATTATGGATTTCTTTCCTATACATCGCTTATAATATAAAACAAAAAATGTTCTGACATTTCTAAAAAGAAGTTCGAATTTTAAGTATTCTTTTATAAACAATTACAACAACAACTGAACACCGGTCTCGAATTCATAGTTAGAAAATCATGATTTGAGCATCAATCTCTCTAACGAAACGCAATGCATGAAATTTCTTACACATTAAATTTATTGGTATTTATCAGTTATAATAGCAACCGAAAAGCGCCAAGAAAATATCTAACCAATTTGGTAGCATGCGATTGGCACGTGATTTGGTATATATTAATGCATTTGAAATTATTTTTGTAATTTAGAAATGTTGATTCTTGCCTTTTCTTTTTTTTTTTTTTTTTTGATCGCCAAAAAGCCAATAAGTACCCATTTATTTAACGTCTTTTTATTAGTATAATGTAGAATCATGAAGGAAGAAAGAGGTATTTATCAAATAATGCGTCTCCTCACCATTTTAAGGTTTAAAAATATGTGTCTATGTTCAAATGCTCTCAATTAACGAATATTACTGAAACCAGTCAACTTTATTTTACTCTTTTATTTAAAATGACTTTTTTTTCATGTTTTAAAAGATAAAATGATATTTTCAGCCATTTTTGTATGTTTTGGAGTGTATAAAATTGCTACATTTGTATATTTTGGCTTACAATATACTATTCTAATATTTTTAAAGTTAATTGGTATTAACACTTGGTAATCCTGGATTTTAATAATAGTTGATTTCAAGATTCTTTAATATTCATAATAATGTATTATAAACTAAAATATTTAAAATTAAAAATAATCAGCTTACAAATATGGTCTACTCTTAAGTGGATCAATAAAAACTGTTTTTATTAAATTAATTCTAATATAATCTTTAGAAACATTGAGGTAATTTTAAAAAATTACTAAGATAAACGCACATACTACTGATTTTAACAGCAGATAAATGCTTGAAGAATTATAATTAATTTCTAAAAATAATAAAAAAAGCCATAAACATTATTTGTTATGAATAATAGTATCCATAGATAATAAATGCATTATGCTTAATTAATGTTTATTAAATGCCTATACGTTACTAATTATTTGAAACAATGTTACAATAGATGGGGAGCTTATTTTGAGCTTCTAAATTTCTTAGTTTTCCATTCCTGTATATTTGCACGAAATAAAACTCAATTTAGTCTCCTAAGGCCACAATTCGTTCGCACGTATTTTAGAAATCCAAACTCGGCGCTGTTCCAACAACCCAAACCTACTTGCACCCAGTTGGTTTCTGATTTTTCCACCCAGTCACCCCATCAGAAATAGAGTAAAAACAAAACTGTCCATCTGAAAAAGGGAGAGAATAATTTTTCAAGATCGATCCACAGATCAGACCAGAGTAGCGCCTTTTTTTCCGCCCTTTCATTTACTCCCCGAGTGGTGGAGTGCAATCGACAACAGCGGAAGCTGACTTCAGGTGAAAGGTTAGGCTTTGGGACCATTTATCAAACAATTCTTTCGATACACTGACCTTAATTTATGTCGGTGCAGAGAAATAGAGCAGTCACTGTATGCCTGTTATTTGATAGAATCTTTTTCCATTTTTTTTTATTTTTCATTCCTTTGATAGTTCCATTCGAGTTATATTGCGTGTAGTACGTGTGATATATAACTTGTAGACGAAAAGTGGAAATGTATGAGAAATATTTCATAAAAATCGTGACATTTGAACCTTTTTAAAGATCAGTTACACTATATATATCATTTGAAGAAGTTTAAATATGTCTCTGGGGATTGAGTATTGTAAAATGTAAAAGCAAACACAATAAATAGATGGTTTTAAGAAATTTGGATGCAAATAATAAATAATCTGCAGCAAATTTTTTAAAACTTTGATTTCTAATCCCAAATTAGGAGGTGCAAAATAATATACTGCCACGAAACTAGCAGCCCATCATTTTTCTTTAAAATGTTTACATGGTTACAAAATTTGCGCAAATGATTAATCAAACAAACGATTGCTCAAAAATTATTTTTTTTTCATTTATTATTAAACAACACTTCATATTTTAAGAGTTTTTGTTCCATTTCCGAGGGCATCAAAATTTATTTCGAACAGAAATAGTGTAATAAAAGTTTGTAGTTTTCAAATACGGTTTATAAGTCAAAAAACCGAACTGTGGGTTAAAAAGCAACATTTTTTTTTTAGAACATAAAGTTAAAATTGTGCTAAAGTCCTCTTACAAAAAATGTTAAATGATAATTAACATTCTGATATGTAATTAAAAATATATTGCTTGTTTATTACTTATTCACCTTAATTATCTATTTATAAATAATTGAGAAGAATCCGAAAAGTCACTAATTGTCATTTTGCGTAGCTTTAAAATAACATTAGTTTCCTCGAATGAAATTTTTATGAGCCATTATGCCACTCTTGGCCTATCATATGCTCGCATCTTTAAAAAAATAAGAGGCCCCGAGACGATTGATTCCAGAGAAAAATATATTTGGTCTTGCTGACACAGTTGCAAAATTATTCAAAACGAATCAATACTTTTATATTTAATGAATAATTTTTGACAGAATTTCTTATGGCAGATTCTATTCACAAATAAACAAAGAACTTGCAATAAATAAAAAAAATGTATGTTTATTTTTAAAAACTTGACTAATGTTTCTAAAAAAAATATTTTTTAAATAAAGTTACTTTAGATGCTAGATTACCTACGTGTTTATGCCTATCATATGATTTTCACATCCCGTGTATTGACTCTTTTAAAAAATGCCACACTAATTTAAAATGGAATTTCTTTATAGGGGGAGAAAAGAATGCATGATGTCGTAATAGGATAATATAGCGTGATCCTAGGTTTCAAATAATGTAAGTAGTTACATTTGTCATCTAATTGTGATGTTTAACTACTCAACCTCATTATCCATACCTGAAATTTCTCAAAATTTGAGTAATTTTTCAAAAATTTGTTTGCACAATACACCAACTATACCGAAGAAGGAATTTCCAAACACAATTTCCACAATTTCTCAAACAAAAGATTTTCATCATGGAATTAAATGCTTTACAATGCAGCAAAGCCTGAAATTAAAAATCTGTTAAATTGTTTATTTTGGTGAAAAATTGAATTGCAAATTTATTTTTTAAATCTACAATTATTTTCCAGATACTGCTCATAAAAATAATTAAATTTAAAGCAGCATATTTCGCAAGAAAATAAATGGAAAATTAAAATACAAAATTCAACAAAACAATATTTTCTCTCGCTTCTTTTTTTAAAAAAATTCATGAAATAATGATATAAGTTACAATCCTTGCATACTAAAGCGTTTTGGCATATTGGTGCAAAAAAAGATTTTTAACCCATCTTCTTAAGCCTAGTATTAAGAGGTTAAGCATTTATTAAAGCTGCATTTGCATCAAAAATCGATCTTGATCCCTTTTGTATGCTGGTCGTTCGCAGTTTCTCCCCCACTGGTCTGACAAATTTTTCCTTCTCGTGGTTCAAAGGCTACCCTTCAAAGTTCAAAAAGAGGCTTAAAGTGGGGTCTACCTTCATTCTAACAAGGTCAAATAAAGGTCAATGTATTGAGAGGACTAACCTGAACTTTCTCCCTCTTCTTTTTATTGCTGAAGGCAGCGAAAAATGTATCTTCTGTGCACAAAACTCTTCGAGGTTAAAGGTTAGAGGAGGTAAAAGCTGTGAGGTTGCTGTGTTTTGTGTGGGGACGCCATAAAAGAGCTGAATGTTTATTTATTTATTTTTCTCATTTTTAACTATCGTTATTAAAGGATTACAATATTTTCGAGAGAATTTATTCAGCGAATTATATTCGATTTTCCTTTAGTGTTTGAGTGTATGGTTTTCAATGTATTTTGGGAAGCAGAAAATTTGATGGGATTAATAACGAAAATTCTTTAGTTGTCGTTTGTTGAATTTAGAATTACAGTACCTTTATTCCGAATTCTGTAAAGGAGTGGGTGTGGTGCGGTAATAAAGATCATAGCGGTGTCAAATTTTGATAAAATATAGTTTAGAACATTTGAAAATTAATTACGGAAAACGCTTCAGTTGTATGATGGGAAGAGAAAAACAAAAGAATAGTAAATATGCAAATTAATTCAGTTATCATTCTATTGTAACTGGACGTAATTGTAATTTAAACTGTACATGAACTGTCTTCTGTATGATATATCATATTAACAACTATCATGATGATGCAAATGTTCGATTTAAATAATGAACGGATAAATGGAATGAATTCAGTGCATACTTTATAGTAAAACAAAAATGAATAATTTGTATGTAGAATGTGTGTACTTTTTTTTATTTCGTTCATCCCTAGTAGCACACTAATATTGTACAATATTGTATAACATTGATCTAAATTAGAAATGTTGTTTAATATTGTAGAATATCGTTTAATACCAAATAATATCGCCCAATATTGTGCAACAGGCTGTGTTACCTGGGATCTTGTGTGACATTGGGACATAATGTGTTTTTAGGTAATTAATTTTTGTTTCTTCTAGAGTACATCGATCAAGTTTTTTTAAATTCATTATCACATTAAGTTGGGTGTGCACTCGACCTCACCCCACCCCAATGTTTCCCCCTCCCTGTAAAATTAAAGCATTTTACGCTTTAAATATTTACCCAAATCAATTTTAAATTATAATTAAAGTACATCAACCATTGAAAATAATATTTACAAAATATCTTCCAATTTAAGAAACAACATTTTACATATTAACATATCTGAATTCACAGAAAGTCGTTTTATAATTGATAACAAATAAAATAACTGATTTCTCAAAATTACTAGTCTAAGAAAGAAGCAGTGGAAAATGAAACTTGCGAAAGTCTATATAATTCTGAAAGCAATAACATAATATTCTATCACACATAAAAGAACATCATATTTTTCTCACATAAAATATTATTTATAGTTGCATTTACGAATAATCACTTTTCAAGTGAGGTTTATTATTGTATTAGCTATTATGCAATTAATATCTGATAGGTATTGAAAAATTGATTTTAATTCATTTAACTTCAATTTTCATGTAAATGTCTGTTAAAGTAGACATAAACACATTTTATATATCAATGATTTCGATGTAATCAACAACCTTACTTAATCAGTTTTTTAGAATTATGCTCAGAAAATATTGATTTGACTTGCCTTAAAGAGGGACGAAATTTGTATCGGATACGCATTCAAATATATGCCCTTGAAAGTTATTATTATTATTGATAATTAAATATTGCATTAACACATAGAATCTTTACTGTAGTAAGTCTTGCTCTCATTTGCCTTCCCCTCCCGTCCCATTTAATGAACATTTTATTTTTCATTTCAAATGTAAATTTATCTTGTACATTTATGCTTGCAGATGATTTCTTGTAATAAATGGGAAGTTATAACCTTTTTTACGATAACCAACGTAAAATTCCCCTGCAAAGAATTAAAAAAAACTCATTAATAAATGTACGATATGATAATACATATTAAGTTCAGGTTATAAACCTTTTACAATCGTAATCATAGACGGAAAAATCTGACTACAACCTTCACTCATTGCTGAATTAGAACATATATTTAGATTTTTTTTAAAAACGAATATCCCGGTGATCGATGTTTTTTTAAAGTTCGCGCCAGATGGTCAGAAATGTTAATCTTAGAGACGAAAATTTAGGTACATTGTCTCTGAATGCGTAAAAAATAGTATCATGTGGTCAATGACACAGAGAGAACGCGAAGAAAACAAGAATTTTTTTTAAATATTTATGTTTAAGAAAAGGATGTTATTTTAAGAAAAAGGATGTTTGAGAATTAAAGCCACACACATGAAAAAAAGAGTGCTAAGAACAGCAACTATGTAGACTGTAGACTACTTGTTGTTATTCGTTTAGTCAAAATGATGCCAAGTAGTTACAGTTCGAGAGATACGTGGACATCCAAGACAAAACTCGGAAGTTAATTTTTTTCCTTCTTTGAATTAATGTATGTGAAAAAGCATTGGTTTAAAATGTGTGAATAATTTGAAGTTGTACACAATTAGACAATTAGAAAATGATAACAATAATAATAAATTGAAATCAACTATTGTAAATTTTAAGTTATGAGAGAATTTTCTTTAATCACGTGATTATATTAATGTGCATGCGTCAATTTTTAAAAATACAATGCTTTTTTTTCTTTCGAGATTGACTTTTGACCAAAACTTTTTTGTCAGACAAGAAAAAAAAAATTGAAAGTGAAAATTGCCATTTGTGCTTTACGCATTGCCTAAGCGATTTCGAGCTTCAAAACCCTTAACGTAAATAAAAAAAAAAGGAACGTCACGTTTGGAAGCTGAATAACGAGCGTTTCCGTCACAGTGCGATTTCCAAAGGCTAAACTACTTACCTATACATTTTTAAACATATTGATTTACATAGAATATTTATGAAAACAACATTTTTGTAAACACAAACTGCTATTTTTTAATTTTTGAGATCATAAAACAGTTTCATAATGGATTAATCCTAGAATTAGGTCAAATCCTTCAATATTTCTCATATAAAAATGAATGTATATTCCCCCATTGCAGGAAAATGCAAAATGCTTTCATCAAAACTGTTTTTAAATGCGAGTGAAGTTTTTTTGAACACATAAAAATTAAATAGTTTAATTTCCTCCGAAGAAAATTACATTCTATGAAAATAAGAGCTATGGTATTATAGTTCTACGTTAACCTTTTAAAAATGCAGCTGCTGTCAAAGAAGCATGCATAATAATAATAATGCAATACTGGTAAAAGCAAACAAAAATAAATGCGATTTAAAGATGATGATGATCATGTATGCTTTATTCATTGTCTGCGTGATTTCAAGCTTCAATTATCTATTGCCTTCAATTATTCAAAAAACCTTAGCCAAAACAACATCATATTTTCACGTGATAATAATATTAATATTAATGTGTGTATATGTTATTTTAGTTAATTGAAATTTTAATTAATTTCCAAATTTTTATCTTAATTTAGGCTGCATTAACTTCATTTTAATATGTTCTCTTACTTCTTGATCGAATTTTCACCTTATTAATCACAAATATGCTCTATAAAATTGCAAACTTCAGCACGCTCCGAGTGATAGAATGAAAATTCTTAATGCTTAGCAAATTCCTGTAAAAATGCCTACATTTCCCTTTCCCAAATCGGCACGTATCAAAAGAAACTCATATCAAAATCTCATTGCAAAAATTCTTGAAAAGAAATTTCGCTCTCTGTTTGTTTTTGTATCGAGCTGTAAACTGACATCAGTTACATTATCGCATTTTGTACATAATATGTATGCCTCCTGAATGAAATAAAGTTTTCAAAAATTTCTTCTATTCTGTCAAAAATCTGCTTAAAAACATATAATTTTCAAAACTGCTGAAAAGAAATTAAACTGAAAAATCTTAGGATAAAACATATCTCTGTATTACACTGAGAATAATCGATCCCAGCGGTTGCAGTAAAACTAATGATATCCATATATGGGAAGATTGGTTAGTTGTTCCGATTTTACAGTGTAGGAACCAGATTGTCCATAACTGTTTTGGAGAAAAGTTTGGAAGGAGACTTCCCCAATGTTAAGACGGGGAATGTCCCAATAAGATTTACAAATTTTTATAATTTTTCAGATCAAGATTTTTTGTATCATACTTTTTCAAATCCTTTAAATGCCTGCTTATAAGTAAAAATTGCTGAAAAAATTGCCACCATTGGAAGAGTTGAAAATCTAGATTGCCTTGGTCAATAAAAGATGCCTAGTATTTCATTGAATAGGTTAGTTAAATGATTTTCAATCAATTGTGCTCATGGTATCAGACTAGGTTAAAAGGATGTTTTCTCAGAGAAATTTGAAACATCTTTCATTCTTTCTTTTTTTTATGATCTGACAATATTCAAACTTTATACACTCTAAACAAGCATTGTTTTTAATACATGTAAGATGGAACTATAAATATAGTAATTTCAATAATACAAAACAAATAAAGAAGAAATAGCAAACAGTAGTAATGTTAACCAAGTTATTTTATTTCTACCGTAAAATTCTCCAAAACAATATTTGATATCTTTATATCAATTCTCTCTCTACTCAGTCATAGTTTGCTTTTTTTTTTCATTTCAATAAAAATGCATGAAAACTATTAGCGTATTTCCATTGCATTTAGATGAATTAATTTAAATATCTAAGCACGTTTTCTGAGAATAAATATTTCGCAATGATTGATTCACAGAAAACATTATCTCAAAATCAATTCAGTAAAATCTAATGAAATTTGGAATGAATATCCAAAACAGTTCAGGTTTTGAGATTTTAAGATAGCTTCATTGAGACATGTTTTATAGGCATTAAAGGCAATGATAGTACTTTTTTCTTCTAATAGTGAACTTTCAAGTCTGTTTAAGCTATTTGATGCAGTAAAAATTGTGTATGCTTCATTTTTTTTAATATTCAACCCTAAGCCTTGTTAGCTACCTTAAACTTGAGAAAGCAAATTATTTTTTATTTAAATAAATTATCAAACATTGTATTTTTCAATTTAAAAAGAGTGCAAAATCATTTGAGCTGACATCATCTGATTTATTTGAATGCAAAATTATAGTCATCTTTATTATTGATTAGCACATATAAAATATATTACTCTCCTATAAAAATACAAATTTAAGAAAAGACAAAAAAGAACCGGTTTCGGTGCAATCAAGTCTAAAATCTTCAAACAAGTCATCTAAAATTCAGAATTTGATTATTTTTATCATTTAGTATCTTTGCATGCTCTAACCAAATTTATCTATATTCATAAATGATTTAAAAGTAGATCTGTTAAATAACTTTATTAGAGCAGGAACAAGTTTATCCTACTGAAGAGACTGCAAAAGCCGAATTGCTCCAAAAGCTAGTATAAAATAAAATTGCACCTCTGAACCTCCCCAATTTTCTTTTGACAGCTTGATTATATGGTGTGAATTTCTTCATCCCTTAAACAAATTATTCGGGGAACATAATTACGTGGGTAGGAGGTACTTAAATGCTAGACCACTTCATTACAGAAAACATTTGATTGGAACATAGGTTATATTCATCGAATGAATGCTATTATTGACTAGAGATGGATGACCGGACATCTTCGCTTTGCAGGTTCACTCCATGAACTTTATATTTGCTTTTCGATCTTGATGTTATACTTCTACGAAATGGTTTTTAAATTAATTAGAATATAGAGGTTTCTTATAATATCGGTTTTTCTAGATTTATTTCTGGGATGCAGTAACATATAAATTCGTTGCTATTTATTTCCATCTTAAATATATGCAAAAGGATTTATTATTTAGTATTTATGTTATTTCTTTCGTCTTTATTCTTTTTGATTGTAAAAAAATAGTAATTAAAAAAACTAGCCCAAATATCGATTCTTTGTTATGAAATCTTCAGTGATAATAGCAGTTAATATATATATATATATATATATATATATATAATTATTCATATTCGAAAAATCCTATTTTTAAAGTATATATGTCTTATAAACATGTCTATGAAACTTTTTGTAATGTAATGTAACAAAAATATGGTACATTTTCAATCTTAAATTAACAGTAGCTTTCTAATATTTTTTAAATTATTCTTCAATTTCTGAAGTTTTCTTTTTAGAACGATCTAATCTAAATAATTTTTTAAAGTATTATAGAATAAGAGAAATATATTGGTGACAAATTTATTGACATCCTTAACTGGGCAATTTTGATAAAACTTTGTGAATTCATTTTGTTCGGTTAATAATTTACAGTGTTATCATCATGAAAATAAAAACTAGGAAAACAAAAGTTATTAAAATGCTAATTTTGAATTAATACATATTTACTCATATTTACTCATGAAAATACATGTTTTGTAATGATATTTATACGTGCCATCGTAACTTTTTTAACCAAAACATAGTGATAGAGAGCTATGTAATATCTTTATGGATTAAGAACGATTTTCTTAATTTTATTCTATAATTTTGAAGAAATTATTACTATGAAGGTAGAATTTTTGTCTTCACAAGATTGATTCAGTATAATTAATGTATTTCCAAACTTTCCATAATGCTCTTTTCCATAAATATTTCTTTGGCTTTTATATGTCGAAGTTTTTACCCATTTTATTAATTTTCAATAATTTTTACAATTTTATTTCTCTAAATTTTACTCTGATAGAAAAATACAGTTTAGGGAGTTTAAAATTCCATGTCACAATTTAGATTCTTAAGGCGGTCGCATTTACTTTTGGATTTTACGAGGATTAAAATGAATTTATTTGGGTTCCTTTTTTTAAAAAAAATCTGTTATAAGCCCCTGTTGTCGTGAATTACATCGAAAGACTGATTGATTGATTCTTTACTTTTATATAGGGAAGGATTGTATTTTTGCATCGAGTATAGATTTAATTTTTATCTAAACCTGAATGTTATCTATAACAACTAACAACCTATGTAAATATTTAGACCATAAAACAAGCAAATTAAGTTGTAATTATGTCAATGTAGTATTTGGGATCATGTGTATGAGAAAAGTGTAAGGTAACGGCAGAGAGTGTATAAGGGTTTAATAGGTATGATAGAATATTTTAATAAAATAAACTAAATATTTTAATTTTCAAAAGGAAGCAAAAAAATACGTTAGTATATTCTCAGAGAAAAATTTATGTGGCTGTAATTTGCTGCTTAATTAAAATAGTTCAAAGATATAGTTAGATCATTCAGTTTTTTATTGAATTTAATATTTAAATCGTAGTTAAATTGGAATTAATATTGAGTATTTGTCATTTATAATAATTAATAAAAATTATTGTAATTTGTTTATTATGATGTAAGAAGTTAATTATAATTATTTGCTAACAAACTGCATCAGTACAAGTTAAAACCCTTTCCCCAACAAAACAAAACAAAAGAAGTTATAAGTTTAATGTTGATTATGAAAATGCAAAAGTTGTACAACAATGTTTATGTTCATCATCTACTGGTTAGCAATCTTTCCACCCCCCCCCCCAAAAAAAACCCCGTGAGAAGTGGGGTAATAGTATAGTGAGCTGAAATAACATACATGGATTCAATTATTGTATACTGATGCCAATTTGGGCAGCAGAAAGTATTCTAAAAAGAAACTAATAGTCCATTGCGTTGAATAAATTAAACTTTAAAAAAAATTTAATTGATGTTTTCCTGCAGTTTTCTCTTCAATACATTCAAATGTATTTTTTTAAATTAATAATTAAATAATAACTCTTTTAAAGGTAAATATACAACAAAAAATCTACCACTGCTTTTTTTTTTCTTCATTAAAATTACTGTTTTATTATGAACGTTAAAAATTCTTGTGAAATCATAAAAGAAATCAATAAATATGTTAATATTTTTTATGTTAAGAGAGAAACCCAAATTAAAAAGTAGAATTTTTGGATTTTTATTTCTTATATCTTAAATTAAGACTCTTATATATTTCATGTATTTACAAAAATATACACTTAAGGTCCAATCGTGAACACTAGAGATGAAGTGTAAAAAATAAGCTCTTGTTTCTGCCATGATCTAGAATTTAAAGACTACTTATAATTCGCTTGAAAAAAATCAAGCGAATTCATTTTATTTAATTTTTGTTCAATATGCACATCCTTACAGATTTAACTGAGAGTGTACAACAAGATTAAAAGTTATGCTGCCTTCTATAAATGCTTCATAATTAACTTCTATGCAGTAATAATGCAGAACTAAAATATATTTAAAATAAATGAGTCAAACAAAAGCAGAAATGCAACAAATTATAAAAATATGTAAGTAACCTTTTTTTTTTTTCTTTTGATAAATCTTTACTTGAATGTATGTAATTATTTGTGGTGTTGAAAAAAAAGCCTTCCGAAATTAAATAAAATGCTTAATATTTTCAGACAATTTTATTTTACAGAGTTATTATGCTTCAAATGTAAGAAAACCGTTTTCGCGATTTCTTTATAACATACATTTTTCCTCTATTCTTTTCCGGGATTTATATTTATTTCCTTTTCTAATCGTACCATTTTTTAAACAGAAATCACGAAATTTTTATATTGCTCGTAAAAAAACAAATGCTTCTATTTCCTCGTTATCTCACCCCTACTTTATTAATATCAAAACTGACAGCGCATGCACAAAAAATTCAGAGAATTCCCATGTTTGAAAATAAAAGATGGTTAAAGGTTCTTACTCTACAAATCTATTCATTATCTGAAAAATCCATTCAATATTTAAATAATTACTAAAAAGGCCCCTTCCTTTTGGAAAAAAAAAATAATACTCTCCTCTATGTTAAATTTATCCCAAACAGTGCTTAAGCCAACATATTTTTAAAATCAAATTATCATTTAATTTATAATCGTTTTCATAGAATATCGATATCCATCAAAAATATCGATATATCCTTTCTGTAAACCTATTACTCAATCAGAAGGACTTCCTCAGCGCAACAATTGTAACCAAATACAGAACTCTCTCCCCAACTGAGAGAATCATTCCTTCTGATAGAATGGACATTACAGTCCAATGACCACCAGATGAAGTGACCAACGGATTGTCCACCACCCACGGATCTTTAATGACCCCAATAGCCTTTGGGGGAGAGATAATCGCCGGAGGGAGATCAGGATAACTGACCACTGGTCAGTCCAAGTAGCGGCTAATTGTGAGGCTATTATGATGTAGCTTCCTCTCATATTGATCTATGGGCTGACTGAGTGAATGCATTTCGTCCTTTACAGCTGCATCGTGATTATCGGAAATTATGGTAGGGGATTCTGTATATTTTACCAAAATGCCACCTTAGAATAGACATGCAATTTTTATTTTCCAAATATTATATACAAATTGTATTTGATATTGCAAAACAGTATAAATGAAAAATACTTTTGTTCTGAAAACTGCATTTTTGAAAGAAAGTTTTATGAAAGATTTAAAATTGATTCAAATGCCATTCTGGAAAAAAACTTGAATGTTTAAGAAAATCCTATACTGCAAATCTGCAGATCTTAGTTTACAAATCTTTTTTCGTTGTAAATAAGACTCATAATTTCGGTGCATAATTTAAAATTTTAATAAATTTGATTTATGATTAAACATTTAATTGCACACTATCTTCGAAGTAAGTTGTAACATCTTGAATAGAAACATCGCAAAGACCTTATAATTCAACAAACGAATCAGTTAATGAGAGGAAAATAATTAATGAATTTTATAATGAACATTTAAAATTATTATTCTAACAACCATAATATAATGACAACATCATCGTTAAATCTATTCCTAAATATAACCCAAAAGATATATTTCATATGAATTTAGTAGCTAATAGTTTCTTTTAAAAACCCCAATATGTTAACAATGTAACGACGCAAATCTGAATAACTAAGCAATCAAATAGTTCTCCACATTATCAGCTAAAGAGTGCCCCAAAATTAATGCAAGATCTAAATTTGTCACTATTTGTGAAATAAAATGTTGGCAATCCCATCAAAAAACCATTTCACTGCTGACAGTTTAAGGTTAATAAAAATGGGACGTTACACGATAGAACTACGTTAACACAAAATGTAAATCAAATGCGTTTTAATAATAACATTATTTTTTAAACTTTAAATTGTTATATTTTTATTGAATCGTAAAATACACAGGATAGGATGTGTATTGAATATCACATAAGACAAATAGCCTCCACGGCTTTGCTGGTACATAAATTCTTTTGTCGAAATTTTTCAAGACCCTTATGCATAAATATTCCTGCATTTCTTTGATGCAGCGGTGAATTTTCTCCTTCAATGCAAGCGTGTCTGTGAGCTTGTTGGCATAAATCTTTGACTTTAAATAACCCCATAAAAAGAAACACAATCGTATTAAATCGCATGATCTAGGGTAACAATTCTCAAAATTTCGAACTGTGACCGCCAGACTTTCATTAGTTTTGAAATACTGTTCAATAATGATAGCACGTTGCTCTACCGTGTAGCACCCAAAATTTTACTAACCCTAAACTGTCAACTGTCAAATATTTTTTTAAAATAGGGAGCTAATACTTTATTGCATGAATGAGTGTAAATTCAAATCTGGCATTAATTTTGGGACACTATTTATAAGACCTCTACTCGTGGTTAATTGTTCTCTCATCTCCCCCCTCTTTTTTTCTATGTTACAAAATTTGGTAATCTGCAAGATCTTTATTTAAAGTAGTGCAGCTTGACATAAATTAGGAACTAATAAGGCATATATCAGATAAATATTTTTATAAATATCAGATATTGTATAAATATATATTCTTAATTTATCAACGAATAAAAATAATTATTTTCTAATCACTCCAATTCGGGATTCACTTTAACAATGTAAATATGTGGGCTTTTATTTTCATCACAGAAGACTCTAAAAGGTGATAAAACTAATTTATTTTCTGTACAAAATTCCATTCTGAATATTTGAAGCCCGTCAGATATTTCTAAGCCTTCTTTTCTCTACTTTCTACCTTCTTATTGGCTCCATCTGTCTCTTCATGGCTTCTGCTAAGAAGTATGAATAATGGACAAAAATTTAAATCTTTCTGTAGTACTGTAAAGAATGAAAAATATTATTAAACAACCCTATGAATACTTCTCCGTAAATCAAAGAATGTTTTACATCTATATCGTGAAATGTTTAATCAAGATTTTTACTTTAAAAGTAGATATAACATACAAATATAAATTTTTATGTGCAATTTTTTTAAATATTTAATGGCCGAATTACTATACGATTTAAGAGGATTTATTATATTTTGTAGCTTTCTGAGAATATTACAAAAACTTCAAGCTTTTAGTTCGAAACATGAGGAAAAAGAAAATAAGAAAAAAAAATATCATGGTCTTGTAAAATGCCTTAATAATAAAATAAATCCTGGTTATTAAGGGAACAATGCATAGTTTAAAAGGCCACAATGAAAGAAAGGGAAAGGAGCGAATAAAAATCAGATTAGTGAAACAAATCGGAAAAGAAGTTAAGGCGCAGAAAAGTGGAGACAATGCGAGTCTCCGTGTCAAAAGGTGGAGTCAGTGCCTTTCAATGGGCGGAGGTTATAGTTGGCGATCTGGCATTTGTCAGCCGAGACAGAAGCTGGGTTGCTACATTTGGCTGCTTATGAAATATTTAGCGATATTGCGATAGTTTGATGGATTTAAATGATTAAAAAATCAATCGTACCAAAAAAAGGTTAAATTTCGCAAAGTATATTTTTTGATTTATATTACTTTTAAGTTTTACATATTAACAGTAAAGCTTAAAATATCTGTTAATCTTTTATATTTTTTATGATTTATATTTTTTTATGGGTGAGTTCGATTATGGATAAAAGGCAATGCTTCACATCGATTTATCTTTACCACAAAGGATAAATTTCCATTTCATCTGTGTTCTTTTACATTTTTAACGCATGCTTACATTAAAAACTGGCTATATTAAAATATTTATTTGTATATGTATGTTTTGTATGCCTCTTAAAAATAAAACACACAATAAAATAATAATAAAAAAATTAAATCTATTATTGCAAATTTCAAGTTATCGTGTGAAAACATTATTATTTTTCTTACTTAATTTAAGCCATTAATCAGTTTAAACCAATTTGGAAGAATTAAGAGATTTCTCTATCCGTCTCTCTCTATATATTCTTCCCTCTCTCTCTCTCTGTATGTATATATATATATATATATATATATATATATATATATATATATATATATTTAAAACATATAAACTGGCAAACAAAGTTTCAGAGATCGACCGATTTTGAGATGAAAAAACCCATCGTTTTTCTAAATATCGACGCGTGCGTCGTCTGATAGTTTCGTGCTTGTTTCAAACCGGTTTAAATTGGTAAAAGACTGAAATGAATTAAGGCAATTCATAAGAATTCAGAGAATGCATAATTTGGAAATCAAGTTGTAACTTTAGCCAGCGATAAAGCGTCAAATGTGAAAACCTTCTGCATTATTTTCTAATAAATCTATTTTAATTAGTTGAAATCATCCCTGAGCCATAATTTTTATTGATTAAAAAGTTATGTGTTTAATTTGTTTGGTTTATTTTTCATAAACGTTACTCGTTTTAGACAATGACACTTCTTCTTGCATACAGCCGACCACTCCGCCACCACTGAACGCAGCAGTATCGACATGCTTTGTTGTGGTCGACTGCTGAAGACAATAACACTGTGGTTTCCAAAGGAAAAACTACAACAGTAGACGAAAGTAATTCAAAAGCTATGTAGTGAAAGCCAATTTCGAAATAAAATTATATCAGCAGAAGATAGGAAATGAAAAAATTATACGGTGAAAGCCAACTACAAAATAAAACTACAATAGCAGACGATGGATATTTCAAAAGCTATTCTGTGAAAATCGATTCAAAAATAAAAATAAAACGGGATAAATCGCCAATTTATTGCCTACAAATTTTGTGGCTTAAATAATTTGTAGCTTTTACATTTTGAGAATCCAAAAAACCTAATACAAAAACAATATCATGCTCTCACAAGCATAGTGAATAATTCCATAAAATTAAACAAACATGTGTAAGTTTTGGAAATAAGTAAGGGTATTATCTTAAAAACTGGACAATATATGAATTTTTTTTATTCTCATTGACAAAATCATTACAAATGAGAGACGATGTGCATTGTTTATCCTTACCTCAGTTGATGATGTTTTAAACTCACAATTGGTTAATTAGATATCTAGCAAATCATAAAATATGTATTTTAATAATTTTTAAATACTTTGTAAATATAATGTCCTGCTGATAGTTGTACAAAGTGACAATTTATTTTTAAAAATAAGGAAAGATGTTTATTAAAAAGACTTATTTTAATATGTAATGATTACAAAACTCAAAATATATGATTTTCCTTTAACAAATGACTGAAGGATAAGTGTTTACTACTTACTACTAATAAATTTAGAATATCTGTTCGAATTGCTCTGAATATTTTCAATTAAACAAACAACAATTTGGAAAGCAGAATATTGAGCTAGATCGGATGCAAGCGAAAGTGAACCATTTTTCATAATTTAATGTATGTAAAAATTCGTGTTGTCTCTCACCCTTCCCCCATGTCATTGGGACTTGAAAATATAGCTATTGGATATCATCTGAAACATCATACTTCCGTCTAACTGCGTATGAAAAATACAAAGAGTTTGTACCAAAATAACCTTGTCGCATCGAAATGGAAGTTTAATCTAACGAATAAAATAAAATTCCTATTCTTGCAACGACAGCTGATTTGATAGTTTAAAAAAATATTTCTTGGGAGTTTAGCAGAATGCTTTAATTTCGTATCCTGCGGATGATTGAATAATATATAGGTTCTTATTTAAACGAATGTGATATTTCGTCTGTTTCCCTAGTTGAGACCGTTGTTATCGTTTTAAAGTTCAAATGCTTAAATCGTTTGAATGTTGTATAATATTTTAAAGTCTCAAGTTCTGTTAATTTATTTTTATTTAATATGTAAATACATTGTTTTGCATATTATACAAATACATATCTTTGTTAATGAGAAAATAAATATTTTCTGATATATAGTTTAAAAGTATGACCATAATTTTATTTTTTAAATTAATTCTGATGAAAACGTTTCGATTCTACTCTGTTGCCATATTTTTCTTTTAAATCTCTATTATCTCATTTTTATTCTTAAAATAATCGGAGGAGAGTCTTCAGTTCTTTTCATCTTGTTCAACATTTCTTTTTTTAATTGCAGGCAGAGGGGTCACCGTTTGGTCAGTTTTTATTTTAATAATTTGGTCAGAGTTTAAAATTGCAAATCTCTCACTTACTGCCTCCCTTAGACAGTATGCTTAATTTCATTTAAGGTTACTTATTAAATCCTCTTTTTTGTATTTTAGCAAATTACTCTAATGAGCTTATATTTGATATTTTGTGTGTTTCATTGAAACTCAATAATAGCGCTAAGCAGTTAAAAAAAAATAGGTGAAAGGGTATATTTTTTAAAAATTTAATCTGTCGTGAAGAAGTTTATAGAATTTTAAACTCCATTTTAATAATTTTTATATTTTTATTAAAGCGATTTTTAATTTTTTAAAAACCATTGATCATTTTGAATTAAGATAAAAGCATTTATTTCTTTCATTATTATATTTTGCTTCATATTCATTAAATTGAAACATAAAAATATTATCTATTTAAGATAAAACATAATAATGGAACAAGAAAAAATTAATATCCTAATGGTCAGAGAAAATAGAAGCGTCTCTTTTGTTTGTAAAAAAAAATTTAATTGTTTCATCGATTAATTAATAGCTAAAGTTTTCCATACAAATATACACAATAGATGATAAAAAAAAGTTTTATTATGTATTTTAACTGATAGCTGCAAAAGTGCAATGGAAAAAAAATCTTGTATTTTTACACCTTTACAGGTGTCAAATTCCAAGGCTGTAACAACATTCATGGGGATTCGAATCGTAAAAAAAGTCCAGTAAAATGCTTTCGTTGCATCATAAAGCTAAAACACCCTATCCGAACTTCGATAAGACAATTTTTAACTTTTTTTTATGCTTTCCACCTTTTATTTTTACTTTTAACGCATTCGCTAAATGTTCTGAAAAATAATACCGTTTCAGAATCATCCACAAAGATTTCACTTCATTTAAAAAAACATCCGAATAGCCCCTGAAAACAACTTTTCTAATCAACTCAGTCCATTAATCGCTATCGCAATCGTTTTTAATCGTTATCGACGACCAGGCCAAAGCAGTTAAACTAAAAATTTCCGAGCAATCTTATTAAATAAACTAAATATATAAAAAAAGACGATCATAAGTTTTTTTTTCCTGGATGTCCCTTTCCAAAATTAAAGACATACCATCTTCATGATCTTCATAAGATACTCGCGATTTCTATCTATCTTTTGGCCCTTTATCGCTGTTATCAAACGAATTTTTTTTCTCGCGAACCGTCCGGAGAAAATTATCGTCTGCGCGATATTTAAATGGGCGATATCGTTTGAGTTGGGGGAATCGGCGGGTCAGAAAGTGTTAGAGGGAAGATCGTCGTTTTGAAGTTATATCTCTGCTCTCACCCCTAATTCCCAAAGATCCCGCAAGCCATTAATAGCGAACGCCCAGTGATAAAATCAACACTTTGAAACCGTAGGGTTGCAATGGGAAAAGGAAAGGGATTCTCGCCATATTTGGCTACTGTTTAAAAACTGGACGCAATTTTTAGATGGAAAAAAAAATCTAACATTAAAATAGACTTGCTCTCCATCTAATGCAAAAAAATTGAAATGAAATTATAATTTCAAAATATTTTTTGTAAATCATTTAAGAAAAAAAGAAATAAATTTAATTAAAAAATATGCTATTACTTTATGTTAATTAGAAAATGTTATAAATTTTGCAATACTGTCGTGGCAAATGCTCAATTTTTGGATCAGAAACTGTGATTTATAGAATAGGCCGTTGATTTTGAGCATGTTAAATAATTAAAATAAAATGTTCTCATGCTAGTGTTGAGTGGAAATTAGGAAGTGAAATAGATACAAATACATATGCCATCCTCGTCATTGGATCGTAGTTCAAAATAGCCTTCGAGTAATTTCAAAATGGATCTTTAATTAAGAAAAATCAAACAATTCTTTGTTTTGCATGTAATATGATGCAACTATTATTCGAAATTTTTGTCGCCATGTAAAAAATTTTGTTCATTTTCGTTTGTAAGTAACTGATTCTTAACTTAAACAGATACAAGAGAATCTCTGACATTTGTTCACAACTTTATTACTTTTTTGTCGTTTCGTCCGAATATTTAATAAATGTAGTTTCTTAATTTATTTATCATATGAAATCAATTACCTCAAATAAACAGGAGTTGAAAAAGTTTTTGTATATGGAACATTTAGGTGATTAAACAAATTCAGAAATTACGTAAAAAAGATGCAAAAACAAATAAATGCATATAGCTATAAATATTGTAAGTAAAATAGAAACACAAATTATGTATAAAAGTAAAAATATACATTAAAACTACATATGAATATTATTATATTTATATATTTTATCTCAATCATTGAAAGTAATTTTTTGTCGGTTGAGAAAGGGCACATCTAAGCCTTTAACTTTTTTTCCCTCCTCCTTCTTCATCTTCTCAAAATAGATATGTATAACGAGAGATCTATATAACAGAATTTCTGTTAATTGATATTCCAAAGTAATTTAAAACTTCCTGTAACTAACTTACAAGCAGTCATGCTTGTATAAGGGCTATAATTAGAATGCACGTGTGATGAATTTGGTCTTAACGTATTTTAAACCTGTTTATAATTCTTTACTAATTATATCACAATTCATGATATTCAGCTTCTACAAACTTGAATTTCACGTAGCCACATAAAGAAAACGCATGCGACCTTTATTTTTTCCATCTGATACTGAAGAAGAAGCTGTCATTAGTCATTGGTTGAATGGTTAAAAGTTTAGGCTATATAGAGAAAAAAAACTGGTTTATACCAGATTTATTTTTAATTAAAAATATGCATATATATTCTTATGTTATTTATTTAAAAAGCTAAAAGTAGACACTTTTTTT
>JAPMOQ010026507.1:1776776-1793295 GCA_026543055.1 Argiope trifasciata | reverse complement strand
TGTGTTCAAGTTATTCATGTGAACAGGTTTTTCGTGATTTATGGCGGGACGACGAGAATTAACTGACTTTGAACGTGGAATGTTAGTTGGAGCTAGACGCATGGGTCATTCCATTGCGGATATCGTTAGTGAATTCAACATTCCGAGATCCACAGTATCAAGAGTGTGCCGAGAGTATGAAATTTCAGGCATCCCATCCCATCATGAACAGCGCAGTGGGCGACCACCTGCACTTAACGACCGAGACCGCCGATGTGTGTGTAGAATGGTCAATGTTAATAGACACGCAACACTTCGTCAAATAACTGCAGGAATCAATGTGGGACGTACGAGGGACGTGTCCGATAGGACTGTGCGGCGAAATTTGTCTTCCTTGGGCCATGACAGCAGAAGACCGACTCGAGTGCCTTTACTAACAGCACGACATCGCCTGCAGCGACTCTCCTGTGCTCGTGAGCATATCGACTGGTCCCTAGACCAGTGGAAAACCGTGGCGTGGTCAGATGAGTCACGATTTCAGTTGTTACGAGCTGATGGTAGAGTTCGAGTGTGGCGCAGACCCCACGACCCAAACTGTCAGCAAGGCACTGTTCAAGCTGGTGGTGGCTACATAATGGTGTGGGCTGTTTTTACATGGCATGGACTTGGTCCTCTGGTGCAACTGAACCGATCATTGACTGGAAATGGTTATGTTCAGCTGCTTGAGATCACTTGCAGCCATTCATGGACTTCACATACCCACACAACGATGGGATTTTTATGGATGACAATACGCCATGTCACCGGGCCAGAACTGTTCGCGACTGGTTTGAAGAACTTTCCGGACAATTCCAGCGCATGATCTGGCCACCTAGAACGCCCGATATGAATCTCATCGAGCATTTATTGGACATCATCGAAAGGTCCGTTCGTGCCCAAACTCCTGCACCATCCACACTTTCACAATTATGGACGTCTATACAGACAGTATGGCTCAATATTCCTGCAGAGGACTTCCAACGACTTGTGGACTCCATGACACGTCGAGTTGTTGCACTTCGCCAGGCAAAAGGAGGACCTACATGATATTAACAGTCATCCCATGACTTTTGTCACTTCAGTGTGTGTGTATATATATATATATATATATATATATATATAGAGAGAGAGAGAGAGAGAGAGAGAGAGAAATTTTCTTAATAATAAAAAAACTACTAAATTCCTATAAATATTTATAGTATCTGACTTAACGAAGAGGCTAAATAGAAAAATTAAAAAATTATAAAGAAACTCAATAATGGCATATTTAATTTGAACTACATGTAAATATGTCCACGCTTTGGCTGAAATTTTTTGCTATAAATCTAAAAGTGGTTTGTTTCCCTTTGATATGCTCGCATGATACTTGTAAATTGTTGTTTGCAAGCCGTTAAGATGACCGGTGAGTGAGAATTTTTATGAGGAGGTCTCCAACAATTATGTTTCAAATCGAAGCAATTTTGGTACAATTCTTGATCAACCGAATCTGCTCCTAGTACCATAGCAAGGGAGCAGCATAGCACTTATGCCCCTGTAAGATCGCCATACGTAACCTTGAATGTTTGAATTTATGATATTTTTTTCTGTCTATAGTTCACTGTAGAATCCTTTAATATGGGTAAAGAGATGCAAATGATAAGGAATAAATCTATATGATCTATAAGACAATGAAAAATAATTTTATAGTAATATTATTAATAATAATATAATAATTTTATAAATATTATCCATATAAGTTTGCTAACGTAGAAATCTCTTCATTACAATTCCGTATATTTGCACGTTGCCATAATTTAATGATTTTAATGAATTATATTGTAGATTTGCGGCATTGTGTTGTATACTATTAAAGCATTGACCCATGTCTCATTATTAAGCCATTGAATAATTTTAATTATTATATTATGTTAAAATTTTATATTTTAACATGTTTATAGCGCTAAATTATTATAATGTCATAGGTAAACAGATATTCTTTCCATTACAAAGATAGTTGGACCTAATCCATTTGATAAACAATTAGAATTAGTTAACATTTGAAGTTGACTAAAATAAAATAATAATCACGTTTGACTGATCATTGAAATGTAACTCTTAGACACAAAGCAGCCTCCCATCATGAGTTATCGTGTACGTTTGTAATTTGTATGATAAGCCATGTCTTCCCCCTCTTCTTTTCTGCAGCGTGATTTTAAAGCATTGTCTTTTCCCTGACGAATGACATCTTTCGACGCCTTTGGCGACTTAATATTCTGGCAACCCTTTCCCTTGGCTTATCTCGCGATTTTTTTTTTTTTTGAGCTGAAGTCCATCTCTCCTGGTAGCGCTATCTTTCATCTAAGCGCCATGGAATGGAACATCTCAGCACATGTGAGTCGTGCTGAAGTTCTTACTCCAGGAATAAAGAAATGAAACTTCACAATTGTGAGGGAAACCTCGCAAATGTGAAAAGCATCGTTTCAGAGATATTATTTGAAATTACAAATTTTATGAGCTTCGACATCACATAACAAAGGTTTTATTGTTTTAAAACTCAACTGTTGGATTAAACGAAAATTGCAGTTTTTTTTTTACTGAAAAATATAATTTTTTTTTAATACTTTCTCTTTTTTACTCTTTTACTTCTTAAACATCATTAAATTTAATAACTGGATGTATAAGATTTTGCTATTTAAATTTTTTCCAATTAGACAATTTAGCCCATGGGTCGGCAACCTGTAGCTCATGAGCAGCATGCGGCTCTTTTGGTGCAAAGTTGCGAGTCTCCAGTTCAGTACGAAAAGTTAATAATTTATTATAAAATCCTTTAAAAAATAAGAAAAAATATTTTTAAGTACCTAACCTTTCAACAGCTTCTTTTAACATAATCGTTAATTAGAAATCTCTACGTTTAACATGACCTAACACTATCTGAACCTAAATCTAATCTATCCTAATACTATCTGTTCAGACATGAGATGAACTATTCTTATGGATGAGACACTGTGATCATGATAAATAAAAACATTCAAGTAGCTGCAAAGCAGTTTTATTGAGGTAGAAACCACGGTGAAACAAACTGAACTAAATCTAAAATACAAAGACAGAGAAGCCCGGCCTGCTTAAAGAAATCTTTTGTTTCGAAAAAAAAATTACTTTTCTTTTGTTAAAGACATGAAGAGCGGAAAATTACTACGTTTTAGAAATCTGAAGCAATATCGCGTTACCAATGTAACTTTTGAAGAGAATTTCTTCAGCATAACTTTAAAAAAACATGATGGATTGATTCGCTGAGAGATTTGAGCAATTCAAAACAAACAAAAGTACACTCGCGTTCGTTCTCTTCTCTTATGCTCCTCTCAAAAGAAACATAAATGAGATTGACACTGAGCCGTTTGGAATTGATACTGGATCGCTTGCTAAATACAATTGCTAAATTTGAAAATCAAATACTTGTGGAGCGGATAATTCACAGAACCCTGGAAGCACAGAGCAAACTAGAAGAGTTGGAAGTCTAGAAATACATGCACATCGCGCAACGCAGCTCTAAAAAAACTTCAGAGAGTTAAGGCCCTCATATTCGACGTATGAAATAGGCTTATAGAATGCTACAGTGAGATGAAGAAGTTAGCATATGGAGTGCTGAAGATCTTTGGGTCGACATATTCGTGTAAGCAAGTGTTCTCTTGCATGAATATAATAAAAAGTAAATTTAGAAGTCAAATAACAAACAAAAATCTAAAATCCTGCTTGAACTTAAAACAACAAGCTATAAGAATCTTGGATCTTTGGAATCTTGACAAATAAAAAAAATCAGGGATATCTTTAATGCAAAATGCTATTTTTAGCGTCACATCCTTTTAACACAGTCGGATTATTAATCAGGTAAATAAGAAACTAATCGCATTAAGGATCCCACAAATTTAGGGAACCCTGAAATCTTAGTGTCTTGTTAAGGAATTTTCAGAATAATTACCTTTTTTAAAATTTAGTTTAAAAAAGCCCTACACCAGAAATCCAAATTAAAATATTGCTTAAATTTTAGATTAGTCGCATGTCTAATTAATCACTTTTCTTTGCAAGTTTTGCCTTTTAATGCTGTCTTAACACATCGTTAACCGGAGCATTTTTCCAAAAACAAACGTGTGTGGCCGGCGATTTTTTTTCGAATGGCCGATCAATTAATTATATTCTGTTATCGAAGGGCGTCATATTACATTCCTGGTCAACAATGTGTTAAGATTATTAGAAAACATACTATTTTATCAATTACGAAATGTCTGGGCTTATAATAAATAGTTTTTAGATTTTATTAAAGAATAATTTTTGTTATTTAATTTTCTTGTTAAAAAAGTCATTAATAAGATGCGTATATAATTTTTTATATGCGTTAAATACTGAAGCCAGCTCACTTGGAAACGGCAAGATGTTATTATTGTTGTTGTTCTCTCTGTTTGTCAGAATTTTATATTAAAATTTTTTACTCTGAAAGAAAATTAAAAGCAGTCAAAATATATACAGTTTTGGAAGATGAGAAAAGAAAAGAAGAGGTGAGAAAATTTGAGACTTGCGATACCTGAAGAGCCCTGTAAATCTTAGTCCCACTGTCTTGACCTCTTTTTTTCATACCTCTCATGCATTTATCGTTTACATGTGTAATTATTTGAAAAAAAAAGAAACTTTGAAAAATTATAACTTTTTTCTTTCATTTTTCATCAGAGTATGTATATTAATACATACTCTGAAAATATTCTATTCATTATTCAGAATAAAAAGAAATGTGACATAAGTTTCAAGATACTTTATTCATATTATAAAAGAATGCCTTTTTTTTATAAAGATTTGTTACTTTTTATACACGCAGGAAAAGACTCGATCAAATTTTATAGAGTATTCAGAATTTATATTTGTTCTTATTCTGTATTATGATCACTTTGCGATTTTCACTATATGACGAATCTGAAGTATTAATATTTTTTCAATCTTTAGGAAGTCATGCAAAAAGATCTATGAATCTGATCACTAAGATCTGCTCACTATAACATTAAAAGAATTTAAAACAATAAAACACGTAAAGTCAATTTGATCCCAATCCTGCTGTAAAAAACAAGATACATTATTTCATTGTTTTTTGTTGTTCTTCTTTATGAAAGGTGCATGAAGTAATTGATGAAAAATTTTATAAATTTCTAAAATGCTTAAACAAGAGAAAAATAATGACTCCGAAAAATCACTAGGGTTTAATGACTAGTTAACGTCCTGAATACATGACACATCCTATTTGAGGCATTGATTGTAGTTTCTGTCTCTAGAGAAACATAAAAAAATACCTGAAATATTAAGAAAATTTCAACTTTTAAATTATTTTTTTTCTTAATTGGCATTTTAAATATGAAAAATTATGTTATCTCATACACTTCTATTATGCTTTATTATATAAGATATTAATTATAGAAACTCAGAAATAAATATTTCATAAAGTGCTTAGAAATGACGTCGTATTGAGGTAAACAATTTATGAAAAATTTTAATATAATTTATACATTGAGCTTATTAATTTATAATATTTTTATGGAGCCACTTCATGATATCATGAATTTTTTTTCTGAATTTTTAAGGACACCTAAAATATTAAATAACACTGATATAGATAAACAGATAAATATTAAATTGGGTTATATCTGCAATATCTTAGAGATTCTCAATTATATCATACTTTCATTTCTCTTTTACTGAGACGGACATGCCCTGAATCTCTTTCTTCCTATACAACACTGTACCATCCCCACGCGCATATGGATTTTCTCCCCCCCCCCCTTTCCCGCGGAGAAATTTGCTAAAGGCTTTTACAGATATGATTTTCAACCGCACGCCGCCATCAATTATCCCAATAACTCAACTGCCCCCCTCTTTCCTCCCGTCCACCCCATAAATCATGTAAAAGCTTTTCGCTATTCCTCCAACTCGTGTCTTCCCCTTATTACCTAACCTCTGCTCAGGATGAGACATAGCTTTTGCGAAAAGGGTTGGGGCAATTTTTGACGGCCTATACTCATTGTTAATGCTAAAGAAGAAATAGTGAGAAAGCATCAAATGAATAGTTGGTGAGTCCTTAATGTAAGGTTTGTATTTCTTAATTCCACTGTTATAAAATTGTGTAATAATTTTACCATAAGTTAAAGTTCTAATAAAGAATTTTTTGTAGCAGCATTATAACTTATTTGTATCTTATTTCCAAGAAAAGTTACTTTTATAATTAACATAAAAATTTCATGTTTTCTTCTTTTACTTATATGTAAAATTCCATTTGAATAAAAATTTTCATGATTATCTATTAGTCTTGTTTGATTTCAGTTAATTTTTATAAAAAGTTAAATTCTGCAATAAAATGCGACGTTTTACATTTTCTATATAAAATTGGAAGTATTCTCACTTTCTCGTATACGTTGTATAGAAAAAGTATAGTAATAATTCTAAAAAATTTGAACTCGAGATTTTCGAACTCGAGACCCACAGTCTGTCTGTCTGGGACAAAGATAGTCAAAAGATCCTTAAAGTTAGATGGACGAAATTAAATTTGTCTTTAACTCAAATTTGTCGATTTCTTTCAACTTTTCAGCACAATTGGTTCCGAAGAGGTCTGCCTTTCCTTCTGTTCGAATATAATTTAGCATGATAACCTGAAAACAAAGAGTTTCTAATACACATATTTAACTTCTAGTGTAGAAGTCTATCAAATTTGAACCAATACCATTGTGGGGTTGAGCATTTATTGATATGTGCTTTCAGAAACATGAAAACACAATAATTCAAAACCCAAATGACTTAAATATGCCAAACTTGTCATGGGATTTTGTTCTTATAATTGTTATTATATTTTTATATTGCCAGCTTCACATTCGTAAGTAATAATTGATAAAATGAATTAGATAAAAATATTTCAAATAATGAATTCGTCCACAAATGTTATGCTTATAAATTTAAATCTTTTTTTTTGTCGTATGTTAATTCATTCTTGAATAAATTCTATTGCTTAATATTATAAAATTAATAATACATGTTCATTTAATGAATTTAATGAATGAATGTTAATTCATTTTGAATAAATTCCATTGCTTAATATTATAAAATTAATTTTAATATTAAATAAAGTAAATTAATACGTATTATAATACACATTGTAAACAGGTAAATAAAAAACATGCATAGATGAAGGAATAATATGCTAGCTGAGTTCGACTTCAGAATCGGAACTTCATGGATTCAATGTATTCAAGGATCGCATTCAAAGATCCATTCAGATTAATTTATAATTTTAATTTAGAGCTTTATAACTTCATCTAATTTTTAATTCATAATTTTTTATAACAAACGAAATTAAACAATAAACAAAAAATCACTAATTTAAGTCGAAGATTTCTTTATTAGAAGAAAAGTGAAACAATGCTTTTTTTCTTTTATTAAATTAGATTTTGTCTTAATTATAGTAATTCATATCTTTACTTAATGCATACTTTGAACGTAGAATGTAAAACTTTAAAAAAATGGCAGCATTGAATTTTCTAAGTTCTTAAAAAATAAATATATTTGAAATTGGAAACACATTTTTGATAGAAAAACTAAAAGTATATGTTTATTACTTCAAGAGGAGTTACCATTACATAACTAATTGAGTTATTTGGCATTTTTCATTTAAAATTTACTTCTTGAAAAATATGCTATATTTCTCTCATGTAGCTTATTTAATAAAACCTTTCTTTCCTTTTACAGAAAAATTTTCAATTCCATTCTCTTTCTACTGAAAATAAATAATTTTCTCCGATATTATTTTTCGCTCGAATTCTTTCTGAAGACTTTAAAGGGAGGTGAAAGCATATTTAATATTGACAGAAGAATTATCTCCCCCCGCCCACACTCCGAAATAATACGCACCCTCCACCCCCTTCCGAAAGAGAACGGGGATTCAAAAATCGTTTTTAACCGACAACAGACATAATGATTTTGTCTTTAACGACTTTTCCATCTCACCCACGCAACGCTTCCGCCCTCGTATTGGAAAAGAAAGAATGAAAGAAAAGATACCCGAGATCATATTTTGAAAACTACCGGAAAGTAATCTTGCAGCCTCTCTAACCGTGCCACTGTTTTTCCTTCTCGTGCTCTTTTTCTTGTGCATGCTTATACATTTATACGGTTTGCAATGATTCGTTCTGTAATCCATTTTTTTGCATGTAGCGTAGATAAATACAAGAGCCTGAATTCGTTTCTCTAACAGTTTAGATGAATAGTGATTTAAGTCGAGAGGAGATAAATGCTTATATTGGATGAATTAAATTGATCAGATTTTAGACTTTTTTGTCTAATATTCTACCTTTTCAAATGAAATTTAAAATGGTTTACAAAGTTTTCGAGAACAAATTTAAAAATAAGCTCTTTTAAAAATTATCCGTGATAAATTTTTATTCTCTATTTTCACTATACATATCATGTATTAATCTTATTTATTATTTAATCATATTTTGAGCTTTAGTATATGAAATAGTAAGTTACAGTTTTTTAGATTTGCGAGAACGTTCGGGGAGAATTTGTTCAAAAACGTTCGAAAATAATTATATTTTTCAATATGCGCATAGAAAATATTGGAAAAAAAAACATCGATGAAATCAAAATACATTAGTTAAGGGGAATGAAAAAAAAAATGGAAAAGAGACCTTATTTGGTTAAAAACAGGTATAAAGCAAAATTCGTCTAGTTTAGAAGTTCATCAAACGATTTGCTTAAAATTTTTTTGGATGTTTATATATTATGCACTGACTAACAATTTTTCTCTGAAAAACTAGGGTATTGATTAGACATATTTCAAAATGCAAACTATTAAAAACATGTGTGTTTAAATTTTGCAAATGTAATAAATTTATTAATGTAATATTTTATTTTCTCTTAGTTAGATTTTAGAGAAAGGAATTATTTCAATCTCAACTTTTCCACACTCAAATAGAAACAAAATCTTCTGGCTGAAAATTTCTTTTTTAATTTCTTTATAATTGTACTTTTTAACTACTGAAGTAGCTGACAGCTACTTTAGTAGTTGTCAGCTACTGGCTGCTGACTATATATCTCGCTGATATGAAGGTAAAAGTCAACAAGGGGAGGGAAAAGGTAAAATATACTAATGCATTCTTGTTATTATAAGATGTAATTGATGTTATATGAAATATAATCTATTTAAAATATACGCTTATCTACTAATATGAAAATCTTTTCCTGTTTTAAAAATAAATTTTAAAGCAACAATATTGCATTAAAATTTTATTTATTTTTTTCTTCCGATTTAGTTAATTTTTGAAGTTTATCAACTTTTGATAAGTATATTGTTGTGATAAATTTTTTTATCAGAAAAGAAATTTATCGCGACAGCATACTTATCAAAAATTTAGCAACCAAATTTCTTAAAATTATATTTAATCGTAGTAATATCTGGCTAAATTTGGAAAAATCCAAGATTTCTCAGTCTGAATGAAACTTTTAGAATCGCCACTGGCGATTTTTTTTTATGTCTATTTCATTTTATCAGTAGAGCTTCAAACTGAACTTAACTAAATCTGCCGATAAATTTAAAACACACTACTCAATGGGTTTTCTTTGCGCTCTATTTCACTTTTCGGGATTTCTGGACATTTTTCTGCCAATTTTTATACACCTATTTATATAAGAAAGAGTAATGAAGTAGAAGATGATATCTCCAACAATAAGGACATTTTGTTTCCCTTCTTGGTAAGTCTGTAACAGCCTTTTAGCCGAGTGGTGGGAACATGGGGCGGTCCCCGACAGGGGGGAAGTTGATGGGCAGACGACACGTGCGTTTTTGTCGTCTGCCATTAGGGAATTAATGGTGTGGTACTGGGGCGGGCAAGCCTTGTTCTCTTGTTGTTAATGGGGCTGTTCGTCTTCTCTAAGATGTCCTCTTCGTAATTTTCTCTCTCTTATTTCCTATGTCGGTGGATGGTTTTTTATTTTGTGTTCGAATTTTTCCTTTTGCGGTGACCATGGCATAAAAAGAAAAAAAATTCTGACGAAAGAAAATCACTATAGAGCAGGGTCTACTAAAATCTGTTCATCATTTCATCTGCAGGTCCATGTTCATTTACGCAACAAAAATTTTCCTCTATCTCAAGAATAAACATCAGAAGAAAAAAAATGAACGGGCAAGTAATGCTTGATGAAAGTAAGAAATATGCTTATTCGGATTCCATGGTAAATTAGAATTTTCCAAAACAGACTTTTACAGACTACAGCCGATACTTTTTTTATTTCTATTTTCTCACAATTTATTTAGCAATTTTTACAGCTTAATTTTGGCAATAAAGCAGTCAATATGTAATTGATTGTTATTAGATGAGGTATTATAATTATTATTTTGAAAAATAAAATGCTTTTGAATTATTGCATAAAAAAGACTGAAAAACATCTACGAAATAAATGTGTATCAGATAAATGGGAAAAAAAAAATGTATTTTGAATTCCGGTAAAAGTATTTTTTGTAAACTTCTATTTTTTATTTTATTTATTTATTTTGTAAGAGTGAGATGTAAAATTAAAATTATATTTCGAAATTTAACAAAAGATTTCTTCAAAATATAGCAAAAAAACGAAAATACACTACATATTTCTTTACCTATGAAATAAGCTCCATTTCTATCCATTATTTATGTTATGCCATTTTAAAATTGTTTGCAAAATTATTGTAACCGTCTTTCGAATCATTTTTATCTCCCCATTTGGCATTCAGCTCAAGGTGCTTAATCTGAGGCTATAGAGAATGTAGAACAGATATTCAACATGACTTTTAACAAAAAAGACACATTACAGAATCTTTCAAACTATAATAACCATGTGTGTTTTATATTCAACATAAAATAGATCGATTTTGTTTGAATAGGATTTCAGATTTACTTTGAAATAGTATTTTTCGTTTAATTTAAGCAATATAAATAATTCTCAGATTTCAAATTAACGATTAAAGTAATACTATGAATATTAACTTGCTCTGGTAAACATATTAATGATATTGATATATTATCAGATTTTGATGAAATGTTTTATATATGTATGCGTGTGAAAAAAGAAAATAATCTTTAAAAATATAATTTAAACATAATGATGAAGTTTCTTGATTGCTTATTATAATTGCAAAGTGTCGAAGTTAATTGATAACGAAAATTTGAGAAACAGATCTAATTGTTGAATCTAGGGACTCAGTATAAATTTAATCTTGCAATAAATTTCGAAGATGAAAATAGAGAAGTCAGATGACGATGACATATTTAGAGATCACAAACTTTCATATGTGCAAAAATTAGAGAAATTAGTATATTATATATTTCATTTAGTGGTTGTGATTGTAGAAATTAAGTTTTTTTTAAGTTTATTTATTAAGTTTTTTTACCCCAAGAGAATATACAGTGATTCATAATACTAGGGGAAATATCAAGTTTTTGAAGTTTCTCTTATTAATGTAAGGTGGGGAAAACAGGGAACCATTAATGATGCATAAGTGACATCAACTTTTATATGAAAAAAGATGAATTCATTAAAGAGGTTTTAATTAGGAGGAACTAGCTCTTTGTTTTTTTTTCAATTGTTTTAAATTTATAGATTATGATTGAGCAGCTAGTCGCCGAAGATGGCTAATTTTATAGATTATATGATGATGTTACTAAAATAAAAGGGGCAAAAGGATAGCTGTTTAAAAGACTACATCATTTAAGAGCAAAAAAGAACACTTTTATGTTTTTCTCTGACATTTCTATCTTAAGAAAAGTTCGTGGATTTCGCTTAGCTATATTCTAACGATAAGTAAAAAGAATGTCGTTTTAACACAAACTATAATAAATATTTGCAAAATTTTGCTACAATAATATCAAGTATTTCTTTGGAAAACTTTTCAAAGTTATTTATGCAAAATATTAATAATTCTAGAAGGATGAAAAATAACGAGTTCCTTATTTATCTTCTGAAATGATATGTATAACAAATGAACCTTCCTTTCACCATTCAGAAATAAAAACACTTCGTTGTGTAATTGAAGTTTGAAAAACTTTAACTAAACAAATATAAGCACCTTCGAAAAACTCCCAATCCAGAAAAAAAAAAGAAAGAAAGAAGGAAAAAGAATTGCCCACTTCCTATAGGAAAATTTCCTCCTCAAAAATTTACCTCAAATAAACTCTTCATAAGCCATCTAAGAAAAGATAGGGAAAGTAAGCAAGTACTGCTTTGAAACATAACTCTCCCCAAATTTATCAAAAGTAGATGGCACGAAAAAAAAACAAGGAAATAAACAAAATTGTAGAAAATATAGATAGAAGAAGAAGTCCTCTTCCAAAACACCGCCACTATTTAAATAGAAGCAAAATCTAGTGGGGGGACTTAAGATCGCAAAATTACACCCTTTAATCCTCCCTCGTGGGCTGGGAGATTTACGTCTGGGAATCAAGTAATTGCAACTCGGTGTATTTTCATAACATTCGCCATCTTTCAAATCCTTTTTTTCCAGCCACTGGCTTTTGTGGCAAGATAGGAAGAACTAACTTTCAGCCTGCTAACTGAACTTGGAAGTTCCTCCTGATTTTTTTTTCTTTTTCTTCAATCCTGTCTCTTGTTTCTGATCTCCGAATTTGTTGTTGGTAGGGCTTTTACAAGAAAAGGATTAGGCCTACTGTTTTAGAGATTAGACTGTTAGCACATTGGGAGCTTTTTTCCTCTCCTTTCTGGTTCGTCTGGAGACATGCCGCATTTTCCTTTTGATGTTTATTTTAAGAGAAAGGTAGAGCAGTTTTTACTTCATTTTGAAGGAGAGAAATTGATGGGGAAGTTTCCCATATTTCTGTGGGATTAATGCAAGCAAAATATAGAAGCATCCGTTCTCATTACAAGACTTATACTTCTCATTGTTTTATCATTGCACGTATGAATGATGACATGACTGATTGAAGTTCCTACACTCCATAAAATGATGTATGATTAAAGAACCTTAATTAGAATTGATCTACCATATATCATCAGAGTTACTGAATTATTTAAAGTGTTAGATCATATATGTAATGAATCATTTCACAGAATCATGGGCATTTTGAAGAAACTAAATTCAAAAATTTAGATTTAAGGTGAACACAAAATATTTTAGGTGTGATTAACTTTTTGCTTAAACGCAAGAAGTTGATCCTTGCTGCCACATTCTTTTCATCATGTGTGTATGCTGCCTTTTATCCGTTATATAAAAGATAAATTCATCTGGTACATTATATTAAAAGTGTAATTAAATGAAAAAAATCTCACACTTCAAAAATTACCTCATAAATTCGTTAATCTACAACAACAGGGAACTAACATTTATCTTTCCTTCGGTTCCTAGCACAGATGAAAAAGATGTTAAGGCTATTTTTGAATTTAAGTCTTTGTTTTAAATGTAAACTAAACGAATTATAACTCTGTTAAATGACAATAAAAGGTTTGATCAAAATGTTTCTTTTCAATGAAGGATATTCGTTTCCTTTTATATTTCTTTTATTCTAATTTCTTACTTGTCCAATCTGCCTTTGAAAACCAAACTTTCACTTTAGATCACATGCTTTTAGGACCACAGGAAGTTTTATAGCTGCTTATCTTTGCTGGGTGACCTCAATGCCGATTTTCAACAACCAGTTACTGAAAACATATTAATTGAAAAAAAAAATAAACACAATTTACTATCAATTAAATTTTTACTGAACAAAAACAGTAAGAAGTTAGAGGAGTTAAAATCTAACTTGGTTGAGGAATACGATTTAGAGAAAGAAATTTGAGGGATCAGTCTCGTAGCAATGTTTTGACTCCTATTATTAAAAACGGTTAGGTCCATGTGTGCTGTTACAATTTAAGTAGGTGGAAGTGTTAGTTTTAGTGGAACGCAAATGCGACCCTTTTTACTTGAAAACAACCAAATTCTTATATTAGAGGCCTGTACCTTAGGAATTGCAGATGTTTCATGATTGCATTGACTCAGTCCTGCATTGATAGATATGCAGGACTGAGTGAAATTAGAATACTCCCATCATCACTGCATATCTGTTTACATCACACAAATACCGATCAGGTATTAGCATAGTGGTAACTTTTTTGTTTGTGAATTAGACACGTCGATCACAAAAATGACATCCGTTTTGTTCTGCATAATCCTTAGATTTTTCACAAATAAAAAAATGGAGGGTCACTTTTATAAAATTCATGTAAAATACCGAGTTAAATACATATTATTGAAATTTGAAAGAAAATTTTCAAGTAAAATGAAAATACTGAACAGAAAATACAATGCTTCAATGGAAGAAGTAAAACTGTGAGATGAAAATATAAAAAAGGAATAATAATATTTTTGAGTAAGCTATTTTAAATGTTCCAAATCAAAATGGCTAAATTTTAGGACAGTGAATTAAAACTAAAACTTTCTTGATAGGGAAATTTTTTTTTCTTGGTTTAGAAACTGACTAAAAGAATTTGCTATGATTTCTCTCGAAAAAAAAACCCACTTGGATACTCCATAAATATCCCTGAGCATAAAGATGATTTATCCTCCACCATTGACCATGATCCGTCTCAGCGGACACCTGTTTATTGATTCCAATAAGTTTTAAAAAGGGCCTTACTACATAATGGTAATGTTTTGACTGAAATTTTTAACTCATTCAGCAGCTTTAAAAGCATGATTTAAAAAATCTTCATTTCTCTCCATTTTCCTTTAAACCCTAATGGCTATATGAATCCCAGAGATCAGATTTTGTTCTGCTGGATAAATAAATTCTAATTGTACATGAGTTGTTGTAGAAAGGAAAAAGGGTTTATAATTTTACTCATGCAAAAATTGAATCGAAAGGGTTTAAATAAAACATCATGAATTTAAATGGCAGCTTTCTGAGGGATTTTAGAATTATAACCGGTTATTAGGCTAGAAAAGTTATTATTAAAAATATCTCGTTTCCTATATACGTAAGATAGTAGATCTGAAAGCCAACATTGTGCAAGAAAAGAATGGCTTCTAAGAAAAATTTTAAAGTTCAAGATCAAATAATGTGATTCGGAAAAAATTATATAGATTCCAAGGATATTCTCACAATGAGCATGTAAAATAAAATTGACCGGTAAAGAATTTATCGGTTTTGAATGTAAATGATAATGGTTTTTGATATTTAATTGAAGCTGTTTAAATTTTAACCGGAAATAAAATGAAAGTTGGTGTGTTCATCAGACAAAAAAAAAAGATGTTTCATAAAGAAGCAAAAATTAAAAAGAAATTAAAAAAACAATACGTAAATTAGTTTAATGATATAACTCATTAAATTGTATGACGTCATTTAAAATTTTTGAAGAAATTGTTAGCATCCTCATAATGGGAAAAACGGTGTAAAATCTTTGCACTGAATAAAACATGAACATAAAAATTCACTTTTTTATTCCCATCCTCTGCATTGTTGACCAGTTTGAGAATATTTAACCAATGTATAAAAAGGAGAAAAAAAATCTATGTCAGCAACATTGAAATATGAATATGAAGGCAAATGACTATTAGAAGTTAAAATGAGGCATTGAAGCTATTTCATAATGTAAAGAATACAGCCATTTCCTTAAACGATAAGTAACATAAATTTGCCTGGTACTTCTAACCTAATTTCTTTTTTGATGTATCTAATTATAATAATATTAGTTTGATTCCTCAAATATTTTGGTAAATAAATTTTATTACAAAATATTTGAAGAAAGAAATTTTTCGGAAAAAAATGTCACATAAGACTAGTAGATTTTATTTTTGAAATTGGAATATCGTATAATTGACACAAATTTATGTAAAAAGACAAAAAGATAAATTTTAAGGTATATATTATAATTTAAGTAAAATATGATTAAAATTTTTATTAAGTGTCATAAAATATTTTTTTCGAACGATGATGAAGATATGTGTTATAAAGATTGATATTAAAAATTCGATAGATAAATAACCGGTGAAAAAATAAGTCTAGATGTTTCATATGTACACATTTTTTTTTTCTTTTGAGGCCAAAGGATTGTAACTACAAGAAATATAAAGATAAAAGAATTTGGCACCCTCTTCCCTTTCTTGTGAAAGGGCACAGGGTGCCAAATTATAGAATTTTATACACACAAAAGTTGCAACAAAAATGTCATTATCATAGAAACGAGATGAGTCATGAAGATATGCATTTGCTCGTATCTGGTTAATTATTTATTATATTAATTATTTTTTTATGAAAATTACCGCATTAAATGAAATTTATTGTATTCATAATTAGTGAACAATTTTTTACTGATTTTATTTCCTACAAATTTGTTATAGTTGCGATTTTTTCCTTTAATCTTTCTGCAATGAGACGTGGTTGTGTTGCTTAAAGTAGAGCATACTCTTCAAATAATTGGCCATATTGGTCTATATATATATATATATATATATATAGAGAGAGAGAGAGAGAGAGAG
>JAPMOQ010026507.1:1766467-1776676 GCA_026543055.1 Argiope trifasciata | reverse complement strand
ATTTTCTTCTTTTCACTTTGTTTTAAATATACTAAGACGGAACTGTTTAAATTTCTTCAACAACTTCTACGCATTTACTCCAACATTTAACTCTCTTTCGTTTTAAATTATGCAAAAAGATTGTATATATTATTCACATAAAATTTATTTTGATACATATATAGAAATACAGAATTAATAATTTCTGGAGAATATACCTAAGAAATGAAAGCAAGTTATGACTCTGACATTTGAGCTTTAATTGTCTGGAAATGCATGCATATATCATCTTTTTTTCTCTGAATGAGCAAATTAATACAATACGCATGTTTAAGCCGATTTCCAATGTACAGTTGAATGGTAAATGCTAGTTTCAAAATAATATGACGATAGTCAATAGAATGTTTTTATTATTGTTGTGTATTACGGTTTAACAATTTTTAAATAAAGTATTTTAATACATGAACAAAAGCTGCAATTAATGAGGAAAAATAATGTAAAAAACAGCATTTATAAAAAAGCCAAATCGCACTATGTATTAAGTATAGTTACCTTATATGATTTCTATAAAACACGAACTAAAACGCTTAATATTCTAGTCATTGAATCTTGAATTGTTGCTTTGCAAAATTATAAATTAGAATACAGTATATGAAAGTGCAGCATTCTGAAATAATGTTCTGAATAAAAAATATATATATTGTTCGAACCAAAACTATAGCTGCTTTTGGCGCACATATATATAAAAATAATCCATTCCTAATTCTGAAAAAAAGAAGAAGGAAAAAAAAGACGGCTTTTTAGAAATTTTAATGCAACAGTGACTACGTTGCTTCAAATTTAATTTTAAAATATCAAAACATAAATAACCTAAGTCCAAGAAAATAAAAAAAAAATATATAGGTAATAAAGATTTAAACTTGGAAAACTAACGCATTGATTGCCAACTACGAGTTATCTCGCAGATTGCGTTCTTTTCTGGGACCAAACCATCTGTGCTATTAGATGACATATTCTCCACAACAGTTAAAAGAAAGCAAAGAAGGGGTTATTTAATTAGATAGATGGTCCTGATATCAGGTGAGAGTAGTGGTAGTGAACGTGTTAAACCTTATTGAACAATACTGGAAAAAGGCTAAATTTGAATCATCATAATATTTATAAACCATAAAGTAATGAAGCATATTTTTATAAAATAAATTAAATACAATCCTAAACAAAAATATGCTTCAAAATAATTATCTATCTATTTCCTTAACCTTCTTTTAAGAAAATAAAAATATCAAAGTTGAGTCCATTACTCAATATTCCTGCAACCTCTTTGAATACTAATCACCATTATGTAAAAAAAAGTATTATTTGTCAGCTGCTAATATTACTAATAACCTTGTTAAAGGCATCAGTCTCTTGGAACAGTTACAAACATCTTTCAATTATTTTTTTTTATGTCCATCAGATACTCGCTATTACTCAGACTTACACAGAACGAGTCCAAATATTGGTATACGCTCCCCAAACCAACCCCTATGATTGGCTGCAAAAGCAAAGAAGATTTATCTGTGAGGCTGCGTGCACGTGTTAGTCGGTGACACCTTGTCACCCTTCCGAGAGCTCAAAGAGTTAGCAAGGGAAAAAAATAAATAAATAAAATGAGGTAAGTAAGCAAAATAAAAACTAAAGAACGCCGGGAGAGTAAATATAAAAAGTAAAAAAATAAGGCCCAAGCCGGCGAGAGCAACTTATCTTCAAAGAACAGGGATGCAGCTTGTCCATTAAGATTGCTTTTTGCTTTTTTTGAGTGATAGACTGACTAGTTGATGTCTCTAAGCATCCGGGAGAAAGACTCACGTTGGATTAATGATGGGGCTTTTGAATGAAGAACGTGAGTGGAATAATCACGCGTGACGATGCTCCTTTCACGATTTTTGTTGTTGCCGTTTAATGCTGGAGTGGATTCGGCTTGTGGTCTGGATTTTCGGATTTTATTCATTTTTTTGTCCCGTTTAGTCATCGAGGATGCCTCCCCCTCCATGAAATAAAGAAGGGGGGGGGGCTTTTGTGCGACATCAATTTTGTAGGAGGAAAAGAGTTTAAGATGATAAGTTACGAAATTGATCTACTTCTTGGAATAGTGTTTATTTTGTATATGACCGGATAAAAACGTTGACTGTAATACTGAGACAATAATAAACTTATGAGCGTAAAATTATTTACGAAATACTTCCTGTAGACATATAGTGAGTATTTAATTTACGCATATGTAATATAATAATTGTAATTATCCAAAAAAATTATTTCACATTTTGATGAGTTTAAAATATAAATTTAAATCTCATGATTTCGAGGAAATGTTTGATACAATTATAATGGTATATGACTATATGCGTTAATTTCAATTTGAAGGTGTCTGTTTTCAGCGAATACAACTGAAAACATCTATTAAAATGTGATTTTCAAAAGTAATAATAATAACTTTGAATTTTTACTTCAATAATTAATGTATATAAAGAGAAAATATTATAATTGTCCGAAAATTCGAATTTGATATTTCGACAAATCTTCATATCTCCCCGAGTCTAAAAACGTATTTTTGAATCTATATCTATTTCTCTGTTTGTGAACTTAGAAACTCAAAACCGATTTGAGCCAGACTGATGAAACTTTGTATATTATCTTTACGCCATACTTGTCGATTTCTATTAAATTTGAATTAATTCCATTCTGAGGAAATACTCTTACTGTTCGAGTACAAGTGAATACAATAATTACAAACCATAAATATTTTTTTGAAAAATAATGAACTATGGTATAAAGGTTGTATTTAAAATGCAAATTCTTATCAACTTTTTAATCAAATCTTAAGAGATTTAAAAGAGTCGGTTTGTACTTATGCATGGATACAAACGCTGTGAACCCAAAAATGTAAAAAATCATATAAATAAAAATTTGTTTATAGTTTTTTTACATCTAAAGAATATACTTTTATCAAATCTTGAATCATATATATATATATAAAATAAACCTCATATTTGTACGTAAACACGATAACTCTAAAACTTCATTGCGTAAATATACGGTTGCTATCTCATAATTCAATTTTTAGTTCTGTGCTGGATTTTGGTTTTAGTCGATTGGAAAAAAGACATCCAAAATATAATTCAATTTTCTGCTGTGTATTAACTGTTCCATAGTGATTATTCACCGAAACTTTTGTAAAGATCGTACGTTAATACTCTTTTACGTGGTGATTGTTGGCCAATAGCATGCTGTCATTAATATTCATGTATACTTATTAGGCAGCTAGTGATTTTCCGGCAGATAACCCCTGAGAGTTTATTTCTTACTATTTTTAATATTTATTGTATTTTTTAATATTATGTACATTGAAATGCCATGTGAGACAAATTATGATTAAGATCAGGTTTCATCTTTTCTTTAACAGCTCGCTTTGAAGTTTAATGGCTTAGTTTGATGAAGTTACATCCATTGATTTGTTATACAAGTATTTTCAAAGCCACTGAAAATCTATCCACCTTTTTAATATCATTCTAGTAGTTTCTTATATAGTATAAAGATTTGTCCACCATTTGTAAAATAGATCAGCTTCTCAATCAGATAGGAATAAAAATAGCTGATTCCCCTAAGAGAAGAAAATTCATGCTTCTCTTATGAGTATTTTTATATTCTCGAATATAACCAAATACAATTTAAGGTAAATAAATTTCTTATGAACTACCTATTATTTCTATTAATATAGCATTTTAATTCGCATAAAGAAAAAAATTGACTTGTTTAATTTTACGGTCCACTAGATAAGTCACCAAAAATGCAAGCAGTCCCAAACTTGGTGACTACTAACTAGACTTGGAAAATATTAATGTAATTTGAAAATACTTTATTATCTTGTAATCTGAATTTGCTACTAAATAATTATTATGTAAGCTGAAAATAGCCGTTTGAATTCTGGAATACCATCATCCTGGTGATACTTTGGCATCTAAAATATAATGGAACCGGCAATCTTGTATGAACTGAAAATTGTCAAGTAAGCCATTAATTTGGCATTCTTGGTGTAATCCTTTAAAAATCCCCAAGTAAATCTAAAATTTGGTGTTCTTGCTTTAATCATTTGAAAATCGCCTAGAAAATCCAAATAAAAGGATTATTTTCCATTAACTATCCATTAACTTCCCATTAACTATCTTGGTATATTAGATAATTAGAAAATTCTGAAGCAAACCCGAGGTCGCAAAAATAAATTAATACAATAACAGTAATGCACATTAAGCTGCTTTTAAGCAATAATAATTTATTTACACTTTTCTAATAAGTTTATATTATATTTAAATACATAATGAAGTTCAATATATATTGTGAAGAGAAGGAGTAGATAAACGCACTGCAATTTGTACGCTTCCCATTACTATAACGCTTCAAAGCGAGCTCCTATTGTAATTTAGAGATAAAAACCGGCTTTTCGCCAACTCTTCAAAAAAGTAAAGCGAATATATAATTATTAATTAAAATAGATCTCTAGGAAATTAAAGAAATATGTTAAAAACAACATTATTCACTTTAATGATTGAAAACAAATTTTTAAAGAAATATTTTTGGTCATAGTATCTAGTGCACGAACGAATTTGCACAGATAATATTATTAAAGAATGCTGAAAATAAAAATATTTTTCGAAAGTTTGTGATACGTTGAATTCGTACTATTTTTATAACAAATTATTTCATATTATTCATATTTGTCAGAACCATCGAACAATTTAGGTAAAAGCTTTTCTATGTTTGTTAAAGCATATTAAACCCAATAGAGCTTCATAAATTGAGAATTAAGGCGATTGCTCTTACGAAGTAATCTTTCCGATTTGGAGCAAGCAAACAAAAAACAAACTTTTATAAGTATAACCAGCACACACACACACACACACACACACACACACACACACACACACACACACACACACACACACACACACACAATTTTATGTGAAAATTATCATAATTTATCAATTGTATTAATATTTTTAGCCTTGCTTATTTATTTTTGGTTTATTCATGCTCCGTTTCAAAGCAACACAAGGCCTATTTTTGAGAGTTCATAATTTTTAACCGCGATCTGATGAAGATGTTGAGTAGGGGCTCCCCTCTATAAGTTTTCATGCAACACCAGCACACCAGAGGGAGAACATTAGGTTTCTTCGGATTTAAAATGTACCAGATGAGCTTACCTGATGCTTTTTTGGTGAAATCGAGTTTCGAGTTTGGACAGTTCCCCTGAACCCTAGACATTATTATCGCGGAACTTACAAGCATCCATGATTTCATACAAATCCATTATTCCATTTTAAGATCATATTCCGAATTTTATTCTTTTACTTGTTCTGTTTTCTGTAAACAGATTGAAAGGATTAATTCAGAATTTTTTTCTTTGGTAGAGGTTGAAACCATAGATATTCAATTTGGAGTTTTTGCTGTCTTCGAGAGCTGAGGGTTTCAGGTTCGAGACCGGATTCCACCAATCGCTATGAAAGCGGTTTTGATGCACGGTGAATCCGTTGAGGCCAAACTTATTCTTGTAGATTCGGTGTGGAAGATTGATGAAGGGCTGCCTGGTCAGGGGTCATCCCCTTCATTTGACCGCAGTTCGAAATTATGAGGTCCGTCCCAAAATAGCCTTAGTATTGCTTTAAAACGGGACGTTAATATAATTAAACTAAACTAAGCTAAACTCTAGTAATTTCTGTTATGTTTTTTAAATACAAGAAACTAAAGCAGTATATTAAGATTTTTAAACTTTATACATCACACATTCGAAGTATTTAACGATAGCTTAGTAATTTAATTATAAAGTAGTTTTTTCTAAAAAACAAATTTAGTATTATTTAATGGTCAGAACACATTATATTTTCTTCTTTTTCATTTCTGTATCCCTTTTGAAAGAACACTGAGCAACTTATTCTAAACTGCAAAAGTTATGCCCAAAAACAAAAGAAATACTATTCTAAAAATAAGTTTATGTTCATTAACTACGAGTTTAACTTAACATAAAACTTTTAATCATCCCAAACGATAAGACTTAATGCTTTGTTTCACATCATAAATTTTTCTTTGTCTAAGATCCCCAAAAGGGAAAAAAACAACATCATATTAGCATTTCATGCGCTAAATTTGAATAAAATTGTCAAAATTACATATTCAGAATTTTTCATAAATGTCTTTCAAAGACGTTCATTATCGTTTGGCAAATTATTTTTTAACGTTTGCCAGAAAAAGCAATTTATGAGCTAAATTATATTTAAGAACAACAGAAACTGAGAAATAAATTGATCGTAACACAATTCTAAGTATTCTTTTTTCTCTTTTCGATCAATTCTTCAAAAATATTCTCGAATGAAAGAAATATCTTTGAAGAATTAACGTCGATTAATTACTATTCGCAAGCAAAAAGGAAACAGATTAGAGATTAAATTTGAAGGAACAATTTGAATTCGAAATCTAATTATTGAGTTTCTAAATGGCTCTCGGAACACATGTTTTAAGCGAGGCAAAAGTAACGAATCAAAGAAATAAAACTACAAAAAAATTCGGTTTAAAATCCATGCAAAGTAATCAAAAGAACAAGAATTTTAAAGACAATTTGGGATGCTATTCTTTATAAATTAACTAATAATGGAATGCATGTCTCAAGGTTGCTGACATCCTTTAACGAACAAGATACTTTGATTAGTATTTGAAAGGTGGGTTGCCGTCTTCTAAAGGTTCTCTTTACTTGGCGAAACAATTGGCGTGGAAAATATGAAATATCTGTTATAAGACCCACTGATTAAAAGAATTTAAGTGCGCTGTCTCAAGGGACTATTTAAAGCGTAGTATCCCATTTTTTCAAAATCTTTTGATTAAAATTTTTTTGCTATACTTTATTTATGATTTTATTAAACTTTTTAAACTTTATTATTCAAAGCTTTAAAAAGGAAATATTTAGGATATTTTTTCGAGAAATAAATGCATCATTTTTTTTTAAATTACAGCAAGCAATATTGATTAATAAAAAGAAAAGAAGTCTTAGCATTAAAAAAATATCGTTTTAAAAACGTGAGTTAGCATGCTTCCTAACTTTGACGTCTGATTTGATTTTCTTTTAAAAATTATACTATGGTTAATTTGATCAGACTTTATTGGGAAACCGTTACTATAATATTTTTCATGTCGTAAAAGATATATTTATACTAATTTTCTTCAATTTAAATGCTAATTCTAGTTATATCTGATTTTAATCTTTCTTAAATGTTTAAGAATTCTCTTTCTTATGATTTTTAAATCTTTATTTCCTTTATAGTTTTATCATAATATTTCCTTTAGTATTATTATAATATTATGATATAAACTTTATAATATATTTCCTTTATAGTATATTATTATTATTAAAATATTATCTCTGAAACAGAAAAAACTCCCATTTATCAATATATCCTCAGTATACAATGAATGCTGCGCAACAATTTTTGTCAGAGGGGACATTTTAAATGCTACGAAAGCTCAAAAAATAATGAAATGTAAAGGTATAATACATGAAACTAATCTTTCAAAGTTATTAAATTAATAAGAAAAAAAGTATTTGTAAAGGTGAAAAAACCCTACTGTGTTTAGAATGCGCAAATGCTGTTATTTCTAAAGCACAAATAGAACTATCCAAAGTAGAAATTTAGTTTTCTACTTTGGATTGAACCCAGTAATTTATTTCATTTCTTTAATGCACTTTAAACTGCATACTGAAATTATGTTAACACACACACACATGTATAGATAGTAATTCAGTTTCGATTTCGCTAATTTTTTCAGTGACCTAACTTGCTGAGTGTATTCCATTTTTTTTTTATTCAAACACTACTAAAAATATTTTTTTTTATTTTAAATTGCCTTGATATAAGATTCCAATTAATATTTGTTTTCTTAAAATCTTAGGATAAACATAATGCAATAAAAAATATTGCTTTAAACACAAGGCAAGTATTCCTGCATGATTACTATTTTGTTATTTTCTTAAAAAATAAATTTTTGTATATATATTTATGTGAGCATATGATTTTTCAATCAGAAGGCAGTTTCGATGGGATTGGAGAGTTTTGATTTTTTGACGTCATTTTATTTCACACAGGGTAGGCACGCTTTATGTACAAGCTGAAGCGATGAGCATACACACAAAGTCAGAATGACATAGAGCGAACTGAGGTAATGAGCTGAGGAAAATTTTATGCCTGATTTTATACAACAGGAGACAGGGATAGGGAAAATATTTATACACAGTGATTATATAGAATGAGATTTCGAAAGGGATTTTCTCTACATGCTCCGAACCAGGTAATGGAAGCACAGGGATCTTTTGAAAAATTTGCTTGGCTGTCAATTTTCTATCCCTTCCCTCGGAGTGTGGGAACGCTTCGGCTTTTAGCCGCTTCAGAAATTTTACAAAGCTTCTGTTGAATTAATTGGACAGAAAAAGTAGAGTGGGATCAGGAAATAAGAGAATATTTTAAAATGAAGTTAATAAGGACTAAATTAAATGAATTAAACTGGTTAAATGAATATGTAGGGAGCATAACGTTGTTTATTATGAGTAGGAAATTCATTATTTTCCCTGGGACCTTTTTTTTGTAACTTAAAAAAAAAAAAGAAAAAGAAGATCAATTTTAAGTTGAAGATGCGTCAGCCAAAAAGTGGAACTTATACTTTGGACACGAAGGATCGCGGGTTCAAATCCCAGACATACCTAAAAATCTGAGAGGTTTAAAATGTTTCACAAGTTACATAGTCAAATACTATTACGTGAAAATTTGACAGGTCCCAGCTCAATTACGTATTAAAATGATCAGATGTTCTCTTCATTTAAAAACAATAAGATCTGTCCCTAAACACTATTCTTTCCTGTTTTATTAATTGGTTTGTGAAAGCCTTAGAATTGGTAAATTAGAGATTTATCATAGGGAAAAAATAAAAGTCAGCTTCTTATTCAGTTTCCACCAAATCAGTGATAAAGTGAGTTTTGTGGCAGCCCCGGCATCGCAAAGTCCGCCTTTCAGAGCATGAGTGTAAGCAGCAAAAAAGAGAGCCCGAGATTAACTTCTAAAATGGCTCTCTGCACATTAGCAATGCACTCAATTCGTAATTGGCTGCTTGTTTCCTCCAAGCTTTAATTCTAAAACTCGTGTCATTTTTTAATTATAAATGTTTCCGCTGCAACCGCAATTACCCTGCTCTTTAAACTCATTTCAACCTTTTACTTTAAAAGTTTTTCCCCCTTTTATTTTTTCTTCTCTTACCCTTCGCTTTTCTTTTTGATTATTGGAGATGCGCGTTCTATATGGATAATGTGACTTCTTCCATTAAAGATGAGCACGTTGATTAGGTTGCCCGGCGTAATGGCCTTTCAGTCATTATCATGCAATTTAAATTTAAAACGAGTTTTCGGCTTTTGTTGGGAAGAATATGAAATTCGATATATTTCCTGATCTCTGTGTCTGGAATTTCGATTGGAATCATAATTAAAGAGTTACGGTTCACTTATCTATGCAGGCTGCAGTCTATTTTCTGCTTTTTATTTTTGCTTGCTTTATTCCTGTTTTTATTACAAAATTTGATAAACAGTCTCATAATTACCGAGCAATTGTTTGAAGTATTATGCATAATCTCTTTTTTTCTGCACTCAAGACTTATAAGAAATTGCTATGTATATGAGAAAATGATTCTTTCTGAAGATATTAGCGGAGTAACTACAATTAAATATGCTATGCTTATAATAGTGATTGATGGCTTGTATTTCATTTGGTCTAGCATCTACCAGTGTCTCATAATTAAAGGAAAGAGCATAATAATCTGTTGCTAAAAATATCTCAGAGCACGTAAATATCGTGTGAGTAAAAGTATGACCTAGATCAGGTACGAAAAGGGATTGCTTGGAAAATTTTCAAGGGATTTAGCTCGCACCTTTGTTTTATATGGAAAGAAATCAGGGTAACTTTTAATTCGAATACAAAAAAAATATTTAATTGCTTAGTCACACATTATCAATGTAACTTTTAAATCTAATGCAAAAAAAAAAAAAAAAAAAAAAACTAATTGCTAAGTCACGCATCATTTTATTAGATTTTTAACTAAAGTTGGCTCAAAACAGAATAAGAGATATCATTTCATTCGTTCCATTAATTTTTTCACCCCTTTGTATTC
>JAPMOQ010026507.1:1749054-1761467 GCA_026543055.1 Argiope trifasciata | reverse complement strand
AGATATCATTTCATTCGTTCCATTAATTTTTTCACCCCTTTGTATTCTTCAGTATTGACCTCTAAGCCACGTTAAGAAGTCATAATACAATGGCCAAAGAAAAAAAAATCCAAAACTATTTGGGCTACATTAATGTAATTAATGAAAATATTTGCATATCTGAAAGATGTTGTCTATTAGAATTTCCTGCTTGAGAAATAAAAACGGCGTTAAAAGTACCCTTATGAACGGACTCATCGTGTTTCTTTTAAATATTCAATGTATACTTCGTGACGGTTATTTGCAGAGGTGGATTTACAATTAGATAAATGATGCAACTTGTAGAGGTCACAAGTAAATTGATTATAAAATTTAAAATTTTCTGGCTGTCAAATAAATAAGTTTGGAAAAAAATTATATGAATGATAAAATATTAAGGCAATATTTCTATTTTATCAAGTATAATTGGCTATGTTCTTATTTATTTCATTGTATTCACTTCATTACAAGAAAATTTATAAAACCTAACACTTGCTTTAAGTATGTAAGTATTACTTGCTTAAGTAATATTATGTTCGAAGGTTTGAAGGCACGGCAGTCTTAAATAACAATAGATAAATAAAAGCAAATACATTTTAATAAGTTAATAAAATAAAAAATATTATGTTAAAATAAATCATTAACTTGTTGGAAATATTATGGCATTTGAATTTCAATTGACTTTCTTTCTAAAACAGGGACTCCATAATAAGCAAAATAGTAAAATCCCCAAATCTGCCACTGGCTATTTGTATTTAGAATATACGTTTAGAGTTAGATTTGAACCAAGAATTCATTTAAAAATGCAGTTTAGTAGGTTATAGAATTAGACGGAGGTCAAGTAGTAAAAATAACCGAAGGTTCATTTTTTCTTTGTTTTTGCAGAAAGATTGGCCCTTCAAGGTTCTATGCGAACGTTCCACTTTCCATTGCATTTTGGGTGATATGGAGTTGTATGCGCTACTGTAGCATCCTAAAATGCAGCCAAACTTCTGAATAGTCGAGACTCGAACTGTCTTCCTTAATCTGTAAGTATTTTTACTGATTCTCCAAATCTGCCATTGTTCCGTTGTTCATAAAAAGTCTTGACAGCTATCTCGGTTGTAATTTCTGGCAAAGGAACTGCTTCTATCCAGCAAAAAAAATAAATTTGTCAATGAAGGTCAAATAATATATCATGCCATCTAATGGTGGTAGCGGGCCAATTAAATCAATATGTATCACGCTAAATCTTGCATCTGGTACTTAAAATCTCCAAATTTCGATTTAGTATGCCTATTGACCTTGCATTTTTGACATCTAATACATGACTCTATCTATTCTCCTATTTGTTTCTTCATATCTATCCAAATGGATTTTTCAGTCATCTCTTTGATGGTACTCTTTATTTCAGGATGAGAGAAACATTGAATTTATTTAAACATTTGCATTCAAAATTCTTCTGGGATATATTGGACGTAGAGATATACATTATAGTGTTTACAATTTAAACATTGATGGTTTAAGTTGTAAACAGGAACTATTTTACATTAATGGTTGAATTCTTTACTATCCACTTGCTTTTGTGCTATAGCATCATAATCGATAGTTGATACAGATTCAATTCTTGACATTTCATCTGCAACTACATTTTCTTTAACCTGAATGTGTTGAATTTTAATTGAGAATTCGGAAACTTCAAAAGTGTTGTATAAACTTATAATAGTTGTTAATTTTTACATCATATATTATGTAATTTAAAACAATTTTGTTATTTTAAAATATTTTCTGTTTATTCACTTTAAATATTTTTGGCTGTTAACTGTAATAATAACTTGATTTTTTGTAAACTGCATGGAGGTGCGAATTGATTCTGTTGTTGCTATGGTAACCTGTAAGATACTGGTGTCAGTAATTTAAAAAAAATAATTACGAAGTTGTGTCTTGAAATATGAATCTCAATAGTAACTAATTTTTTTCATAACAGTACCGTTTTGAACTCCTTTATCTTATATTAAAAATAAATATTTATATTTGATTACCAAATTTTGAACAAAATCTAGGGAGTTTGACCATTTGTTGGTCTGAACATGCAAAAACATATAAAAACCATACTCAAAAACGCGAGGTCTTAAATTTGCCAAATTTGGCATGGCATTTTATGAATACAAATAAAGTTTTATGCCGAATCTTTTTACAATCTGTTGAGGAAAACGCGCCCAAATGACAAATTCGAGTTTCGAATACTATTAACCGCTTGTCAGGGATTAATTGCCAAAACTATCGCCAAAAATGGTACAGTAGATTTATTAAAAATGCTAATTTCACACCAGAAATTAATATTTTGTAACTACTATATGCCAATTCCATTGAAGGTTTTTTTCTGAGATACCATCTTTATTAGAGAAAATACAAGAAGGTTTTGGGGAGAGCACTCTCACTGGTTTTAGTTATTGAGGTAAAAAAATTATATTTTTAACTATAATTGATTTACAAATTATCTGATAAGAATTTTATTGCTGTCCGTTGATATGTCATTCTTCTTTTCAAAACATTAGCATGTTTTATAACAATAATGATACTGTTAATTAAAGTTAATTACAGTTAATTTCGTTAAAGCATTTTTCCATTTAATGAAAATTAAATTTTTAAATGAATCACAGAAATTTTCATAAGCCTAACCTTAAAAAAAATAAGGTCAGTAATTGGTTGGTTGAAATGGGTTGAAAATGGGAATTATGGCAACAGAGATCGTTATCCCCTAATTCCAAAACAATTCATTCAATAAATGTTGAAAAGTTTCAGATATAAGGTTAATACAAATAATCATATTTGTTATTATTTTACCGAAATTTGTTTTTGTTTAAATTCATATTTTGTCCTATTTCATTATGCTTTTTTGGGGATGATTTCAGACTTTTTAGCAGCATTTGGTCAGCTATTTAATATTTTGGCTTCATTTACAATTTTTTTTTTATTTTTAAAAAATAATTCTTTTGATTAACATTTATATTATTTGCAATAGAAATAAATAAGCCTTCTATATTAAGGTAATGATCATTTCATAATCATTTTTATTTGTACAGTTATTTATTATTATTGCTATTGAAATAATGAAAATATGAGAATAGCCAATTCGCATTCATTCGTCATGTTGCCTTAGAATTTATTAAATTTAAAAATCAAAATTAAAAGTGAAAGTAATATTCTTAAAAACTATTTAAAAAAGCAGAACATTATTACATCCAGCTCAATTTAAATTTCGAAGAGCAGAAAATGCAAAATAATTCTCACTTCTTAATAAAAATTCTGAATTTAAGTCCTTCTGATATTATGCCCAAATTAAAGAACATTTTAATTAACTTCGATTTTAACATGATTAGTTGTTCCATTCATAGTCACTCAAGAGTTACTTAACAAAGCAGGCTTGATTGGATAATTTTTCCTAATAACTAAGAGTTTACATGAGTATATTGCTGTACACAATGCATCATGTAAAATCTATTGCAACCAATTTGCTAACCAATGGTTTACTGTCAACTGTTCCTGGAAATTCTAAACTCTTTTCTTCATTTGTTATTACTTTAATTCCTTTCCGCTTCGTGCTCTATTCAGTTATTATTATTTTTAAATGCGCATAACATTTCATCGAGAATCATTTCCTGACATCTTCCACTAGACAGAACTGTCTCAGCGCATAACTAATTCTTATGGATTCCTCTACGCGTTGTGACACTCTTATTTGTTTCAGTATATCAATCCTGTTACGTTCCATTCGTGTCATGCAATTGTAAACTGTCAGTTTAAGAGGGACAAAGGTTTTGAAATGTAATAGCTTCTTGGTTATAATCATAATTATCACTAATGCAATTTAAATGGATGAAATAACAAATGGAATTTTGTGGGTTTTTCCCCCTTATTTTGATGATTGTGCAATTGACTGTCACATGTTATGATTAAACAAGAGTTAAGCTGCGATTATCTTTAGAAATACTCATTTATTTGTATCATGCAAACAATATAAGAATAGAGTATTCCAAACCATACTTATTAGAATTTTTTCCCCTGCTTTTAATTAGCTTCTTTGAGAACCTGTATCCATGTCATGTTCATTGGTTTCCTTTTAACGGATTAAAAATAAAATCTCTAGATTGAATCTTTTTGCAAATGCGATATTTTCTTTATGCATATTTTCTATTTGTAAAAATAATTTTCCAACATTAAAACATTTGCTGTGATATTTTTCTTTTCTGCTTTAAAATTTGTGTATTGGAAATGTTTTAAAGGGCTTAACTTCATTCTGTTAAGTGACTTTATAGCACTATTTATTTTTTTCGTAATGTAAATATTATTTTACGAAGAACTCATAGGATAAGTTGGAAATTATGGGAAATTTTTAATTTTTGTGTGAAGAAAATAATCATGCTTTGTTTGTAGCGAGTTCAAAAAAAAAATCCTCTCGCAAGCTTCAAGGCAAAAGTAGTTTCATTTACATCTAAGATACTATCTGCTAATATTAATTATTGTTGTTAGAAACAGTCAAAACTTGGGACTCGTAAATAAGTTTTAAATCCTAAGATATTGCTGTTTTCGAAAAATAAAACCCAAATGTATTTCGTCTTAATGAGGCGCTAATTTTTCTAAATGGGTTTATGTTTTTATCTTTCATATCAAAAAAGTTATAGACAAATGAAAATGTCCACCCCTTTTGAGCTAGATGGACCATTTTCAAATTCACCCGAGATTGTTGGATTTCTAACAATTATGCCAATCCAATTAAAATCAAAATACAAAAAAATACTTTAGTTATAAAGTTCACAAAAATGATTAGTTATAATAACATAGGCATGGTGTTATATATAATGATATTTTAAAATTCATTTTAAACTGAATTAATTTAATAATTTTTAGTTCAATCCAGCCCAAATTAACTTTTCTAGAAAATTCTCTTCCTTCCTGATCCCATTTCACTTTGTCTAATTAATTCAACATAAGCTTTGTAAAATTGCTGAATCGGCTAAAAATCTTATGTTTGCATACTCAGAATGAAGGGCTCAGAACAGCTGACTTGAGTAATTCTTCTAAAAGATTCCCACTTTACCTTTCTTGGTCGGCACGGGCAGAGAAAAATCTCTATTAAAATCTGATACTATATATTCATTCTCCCTCATTCCGCTCTGTGTCGTTCTGTTTTGTGTGCCTTCCTCTCGAAAGATAATAAAATGACATCAAAAAATCGAGAATCTTCACTATCTTCGAAACTGCTTTCTGATTAAAAAATTATGTATAAAACGTTTGTACGAAGAGTGGTTTGAGGTTCTAGAAGACCATAATCAGTGAAGAACTGAAGAAATTTTCCCAAAGTCTTGTCTTGAGAACCATTACAATAGGTGGTCTTCCTATAAGAAACTACCTAATAACATATAATAACATAGTTTTATTTAAGACTAATTTTACGATGAAACAAATTTTCTAGTGGTTTACAATCAACAATTTTGAATACACAAGCTTTTTCGTTTCAATATATCTTATTTGTAAATGTTTAGTTTTTTGAAAATTGCTTTTTATATTTAAGAACTTGCCTTTTTTTCCCCCTTCTTCTTCTTCTTCTTTTTCTTTCTTTTCTTTTCTTTTTTTGGGGGGGAAGTTTCGAAACTTTTCATTTACCTGTTATATTATCACATCACCACAAAGAAAGAACTGCCTCATTGGATAGTTAATCCTAACGAGTTTCACAATGCTTTGCTACAAAACTTGGTGATTCATCATCTGGTCTTAAAGTGTATTCCCGTCATGCACTTGGGTGTCATTAATTTGTGAGGACGTATAGATTTTCAATTACAGTCATTCATCTGTAACAATGTAAGTAATACTTTGTAATGAATCCTAACAAATACTAGCATGTTAAATTGCTTATAATCCGTAGAAAAATTCTTATTTGATTGATAGTAGTTTACTGCCAACTATCGCGACAGATTAGTGTTTTTTCAATGCCTCTTTTTTCTCTTGATCTGTACTTATAATAAAGCTCAATGGGTGTGTGTGTGTGTGTTGGCGTTGTTCAGTTCAAACCGTTGGACCTACAGCTACCAAATTAGGTTCATGTATACCTTGGGGGTCGGGAATGTGCCCCTCGTAGCCCTTTTTTCAAATTTTTAATTAGAATTTGAATTAAAAACAAAACGACATTTCAACGTTTTTCGGTTATAATTTCAGAAAATATTATTGCACAAAGAGGATTTTTAAATCAAATTAAAGATTTTTTTAAAAAAAACTAGCTTCCTAATGGTATCAGTATTTTAACACTTAACTTAAACTTCTATTTGTAACGATTTTTTAAAGAAATATTTTAACTATATTTTTCAATAATATATTTCGGACAAAACAATAAAATTTTATCTGCACGAGCACGTTACGAATAAAAGGGGGAAAATTATCTTTTATCAGTATGTTGATATCAGATTGACTAAAACTCAAAAAAAAAAAAAATACTGCAAATTAAACATGTAAAAATGTTACTTTCAGCATGTGTCTGTATGAAATGAAATAAATATGAGATATGTTTTTTTCTAAAAAGAAAATGTAAAGAAAAAATGCTGCAACTTTAGCAATATTACTAATTTAAATTAATCAGCTTTATTTACGACAAACATGGTTTTATATATATATATACAAAAAGGGTCTAAATGAAGTAAATAACTAAACAGTACGTAGCACGAGTCTATAAATGCTTTAAAAAATGAAGAACGTTTAGCTTATAACGATATAAACTTCAATCAACTCAGTCTCTAAAACTGACTGATTATTGAGTATTTGAAGATTAGTATTCGATAAAAACGGGTAATTTTAAACCACTTCATCCACCATTCTAAAGATAGTATCAACGTCCAGGATTTCTCAAGACTGACTGACCTAAGAAGGAAAATGTTGAATGTTCCAAACATTTCTATTCAAAACTTCATAAGTCGATCGAATTTTGATAGCAGAAGATAGAAATCTTCATTTATTTATTTGAAAGTTGAAGTACCAGGAATATTTCTCAGAATATGATTCCTTATAACTAAAAGATGTATAACTTAGAATTGTTTAATTTTTTTAATTATGTTTATAGACCAAAATAAAATAAAATATTATTATTCGCATCATTTAAATTCTTATGAAAATAAAACTTAAACCTGAATTTTATGATGAATCTTTGTTGAATAATTCTTGAAATATTACATTAATTATTGTAATTATTCAGTAGTACACATAATAATTCTCTTTTACTTATATTTTAGAAAAAATTATTAGTTTTGTTAAAAAAAATATTTTAATATTAATTTGCGTTCAATCATCTCTTTAATTCAAAGTTGAAATTTTACGCGAACTGACAGATAATAAGAGACATATAATACATTAAGGGCTTAATGCCTTTACAAGTGCATGAGTAAATTATATGACTATCAAAATTTGAGCCTTAAAAATATTTTGATGAAGTAGCTATTAAGAGACAAGTTACATAAATATTTAATTGACAATGACAAGTCACACAAAGTATTTAACTGATCATTTTAAAGTGTATTAAGAATGGCGAACCAGCTGGTCGCCAAAGGCGGCTAATATATAATATTTTTCTTTACCTTAATTTTCGTCTAGTCCTTTGATTCTAATCCTTTTACTTTCAACTACAACTCTTCATTATCATTTCTCTGACAAGATCTACTATACATTGTATTACGTAGTACATATTCATTTGTAATGAAGTTGATTGAAAAATAATGTTGACCAGATAGCAGAACATTTACTTCTAATTTGAAGTATTTAGTTTAGTAAGTCTAACTTCTCGTTTAAGTGTAACTATATGGTTCATTTGGAGTATTTTCATACTTTCACACTAAACTCCCAAATTTTTTTTAATATTTAAACTGATACTAAGCTACATGGTAGATCTTCAATGGGATTGAGGTTCAAATCTAAGGTCATCCAGCCTCTAGTGCAGCTCGTTTCATTTCCGTTAAGTTCAGTTATATTAATGTCCCAATTATAAAGCAACGCTGTGACTATTTTGGGGTAGATCTCATAATTTTGTATCACTGTCAGATGACAAGAACGAAACCTGAGCTGGCACCCCTTCCAATCTCTTATACCACATCAGAGAGATCATCTAGCATCTAAGCAGAGATCTCTCAATTAAGCCATTGCTATCTTTTATTTGTAATAGAAAAGTAAGATAGTTTCCTGATCATCTTCGATATTTGAATATCGATTAAATGATTATATAGATAAAAAAGAATTTTAATGTAATCTGATCTTTAATCTGATAGACAAAAAAAAAGAGTTTTAATCTAAAGATAAATGCCGAATATTAATCTTATTAAATAATTAGAGAATTGAGATGGATTCATGTAGCAATTCTTATTTAGTTTATTCCAGCTTTATTTTTTTCATCAATGAACAAATCTGAACAAAAACTGGTATGTTATATAAAAATAAAATTTTTAATCTGATTACTGAGCGTATTTAATATACGATCTTCTTGTGATAATTTTTGAGTTTTCATGTTCTTTATTTACTTAAAATCGACTTTTTTATATTTTGTTTTGGTTTGATTGGTTAGAAGTCTTCAGAAGCGCATGTGCATCCTTTAGAATACACGTTAGCAAAAAATTGTATCAATAATAACAGAAAAGTAATTAAGGTAAAGAGAAAGAATTCATTATTTATATCTCCATTTAGGCATCATTATATAATTATATGAATTTTGTTATATTGTCTGTTAATATGTATATTTATATGATTTCATCACATATGACTAGCTAATATGTATAACTGTTGAAAATTTCATAAAAAGATCTAGTATCTTTCTTTTAAAATTATAAGCTGAAGTTTTCAAGGATTTGAAGATGATTTTGGTCTTATATTATGTAGATATGTTGCATTTTATATAACGAATACTATAAAAATAAATTCTCAATTATTTCTTAGACAGCATTAAAGTATTTTAAATTTTTAAGGCTATTTTAATTTAGAATAAGCTCTGAATAAACGTATCTGAGTTTAGAAAAATCTGTATTAAACACAAAGTACTAAATTGGTGATTCAGACATGCAAATGCTACGCAAATGGAATAAATAGAAAATAAAATGTTATATGTTTAGAGTTTTGCATTTCTTAATCTTTTACAATCCGTAACATCAAGTCTCAAACAAAAAATTTGTTTCAATATGTGGCAATCTCTAATGAGCTCTACAACACATGTTGATATACAATACTTATTTATCTCAGAATCGTATCACAAAGCGTTTCTGTCATGCGGTGATTAATTACCAAGTATACGGTTCTCGAATTTCAGCTACAATTATTCATTTTTAATAAGATGATCAATGCTTCTAGTTTATCATGAGTAACAATGGTATACTATATTATGTTAGCTGCAAAGAGTTAAACCAAAAAGAAAACAAGCATACTCTACAGTTGGATTGAAATTATAATCCAATTATAGTACTTAGTTGTTCACGGCCCTTAAATATCACTGGATTTCTCGTTTCTCTTCATATACAAAACTATTGTGATTTTTCTTTTAAAATTTTGTTCATCTGTTTCATTTTTCTAGGACACAGTTCAATGTCTTTACTTTCTAGTAGATAAAATATGTAAATAAAAATTCGAACTTGAAATGTTTATGAATGCTCACATTTCAAACCTTCTTAAGTCTGAAAAAATCATTTTTGGAATAAAGACTGTGATTATGATAGCTCAAAAACACTTTTCAGCTAGACAGATAAAATTTTATATACGATTGCTACTTCAAAACTATAGATTTTTGTCACTTTTTGATTGAAATCCATTTAGAAAAGTCTGTCTATTCATCTCTCCCAATATAAATTCACACACTAACTACAAACCGAAAAGATCTAGATAGATAAAATTTGATACGCTGATTTAACCCTGCACCGGTCGCACTCTATAAAGTCACGTAAAAGGTCACGCGGATTACAATTGTAGTCCATTTTCAAATCAACATAAAACTCCAAAATAATTAATCAACATTCTTTAATCAACTTTAAACATAACAAGACACTTCTTAATTATTTTTTAAACATCAAACTCACTTAAAGTCTTATTGTAATCCGCGCGACCTGTGCAGGGTTAACATTTAAAGCATATACATAATAAATTTTACACAAAAGCCACATGGTGTCTTTTAATCGTTCTATACTTTCATAAGCATGATTAACGTGGTAATTGAAAAATGGATACAACTAACTCTCTCTGAGTGTTTTGTGTTCGCTTTTCTACTATCACGTTAAGCATGTGTGCAAGCGTTTTCAATTATCAAAGTGATTGTGTGTGTGGAATTTTGTTAGAAAAGTAGTAGGTCTATGCTAAATATTGGTTTTAATTTTTCGAAAGAAAGGCATTCAAAATGCACCATTAGCTTTTTTGGTTCTTTTGTACTAATCGCATTTAAACGATTAATCACCAAAAACCGCACACTAATAGACTATTTCGTCACTAGCATGCGATTGATAATTTACATTTGTTAAAAAGCATCCGAGAAAGCTTGGGGAAATCACTCTTGCTAGTTTTACTTTTTCATCCGTAATTACACTGTTGTGTACGTATTAAGATTCGCATGTGTTTTCGCAATATGCAACTGCATACAACTCTAATACACTTTCGGAACTCTTAACTTATCTATTATAGCACATTTTTTATTAATGAACTCGGAAGCGCGAAAATTAGTATTCAAATAACTTTTATGTGATAGCTATTGATTCTTCACCATGTGATGAACTAAGTATAATTGATACGAATAAGAAGTAATGAAATATATAAAATAAAAAGATGAATTTAAAGTTTTTTAAATTCAGAGAAGATTTTTATTATCAGTAAAATCGCGTCATCCTTTCCCAACAATTGATTAATCAGTTTATTCGTCTCTGGGTCTGAACCCTATTACAGTGAATTCTAGTGCAATGGGATCGCATTTGTCTACTCACTGAAACCAAAATAGTTTCAGTTTGAAAACAAATTTTGCTTAGTTCAGCTTTTTCCTATAGGCTAATTGGGTTTTAAAACCAGGAAGGCTAAACAAAATAAATTGGCTTACTGATTTTACTTTACTTTAATTTTGAAACAAAAAATATTTCTATACAATTTCAATATCCATAGTTATTAATATAAATTTTATTCAATATTATTAAAATATATAAATATTCACGTAATTAAAATTATTAAGTAAAACATAAAATACTTACTTATTAATACTTTTTAATTCTTTCTTTCGTGTTTCTCAATTATTTTATTATTTCTGTTGGGTCATAGGCATTCATATTTCCAATTATGATTTTGATGAGACGAGAAATTATTATTTCAGAAAGATTCATGCCTGCTAAGACACCCTTGTATCCTGATATATGTAGCCCTGATGCCGTCGAGGATATCTATGACTGCAAATTCCTCTTTCTTTGTTGTGGGGATGCTCTAACTAGTCTCGTCTTAGTTCAAAAGTACGTCAGGTCTTTGAAAATGATTCATTGATATTAGGCAACTCGTAAAGAATAGACACTTAAACAAGCCGTGAATGATTTAAAAATTTTCTCACTTTTGATATTAGTTTTTTTTAAACTTTTGAATTAACAAAGTGTATTTTTATATAAGAACAAAAATATAGGAATAGAGGCCCTTTTGCATAAAATACTATATCATTTAATAATAATCTGCATGTCAATTCTACACTGATAGATAACATTCCAAGCTACTGATATAATTGATTATATAAGGAAGCAGACGAGTGCCTTTTTTCTCATCGTGCTTTAAACTTGTAATTAAACAAGAAATATAAGTGTTTAAAATGCATTCGATAATAATATGTTTTGATAAATGGATTCAGCATCAAATTAAAGTCTTTATCCTAATTTCGTTTCAAACTAATAATTCTTCCTTTGATTAAATATGATCAAAGAAAGAATCACAAGTTTGAAGTAATTAATCGTTTAATTATCCGTACTATTTAATTAAATCTAATCTAATAGTCATTGTGTTACTTCAAAATGGACCTGGAATTGTTAACCAGAGTTATTCATCTATTACAGTGAGATTAGCTCTATATATTTCATACAAATACGAAAAGGATAAATTTTATCGTATATAATTTATCCTTTTTCATTATCTATATATTTTATATGATAGCTTATATAATTTATCTGACGTAAAACACCAATCTAAAATTTTTAATCATAGTTTACACTCTGTTATCGCGACATCTTCCCTTTTAAAACGCATCACTTCCATTTTTATTTTAATTTCTTTCTAATCTTTTCACTCTTATCATACCATCACACTTCTAGCAAGAAATATCTGTCTCAGCTATAAATAATCTTAACGAGCTTCCCAACACGTTGTGACACACACACCGCTTATTCATCTCC
>JAPMOQ010026507.1:1724286-1749044 GCA_026543055.1 Argiope trifasciata | reverse complement strand
TGAAAAAAAAGAAATAATATAAATTTGTCAACAAATCTAAAATAAAGCTTTATAAAAATAAAATATGATAAAAATATCATATAAGATCCTTTTGTCCTCCAAAAAAGTGAGAAGTAAAATTATTCTAAATTAAAAATTTAGCAAATCTTTACCCGTTGAATAACTATCATTTGAAATAATAATAATCCTTTGAAAATTTAATAAATCCATTTAGTAAAATATCTTTTTTATATTCTTTCTATTATTTTTACATATTATAATATTACTATTGTGAATGTAATGATAGCCGTTTCGAAATGCACGAGTGCGGAACTCACTTCAACTGCTTCTTTCTTCACAAAATGATCTTATTAATCGTAAGCAATAACGCATCTTTCTAAAAAGATTATATCTAATCAATATATTTATTCCCATAAACTCACATATCTAATAATTTTTCAGCTGATTTTAATAGATGGACCCAAAATACAATTACCATCAAATAGAATTATCAGCATTTATGATACGTTGAAATATATAATACAGTGATTGTGGAGGAATCAATAAAAAAAAAACTCTTTATTTTTAGCACTGTTTGTACTGAAAATCAACTTTGAATCGGTGTACAGAAAATCAGAACGACAGCAGGGTAAATACAAAAAAAAATGTGTGAAATATGAATATAAAGAACAATTTTTTGCATGCGAGAGAAACACTGTTTTCATAAAATAAGTACGAATTCCTATCAAAATAGGAATAAATACAATATTACATTTCTATGGAGAAATTAACTAACAAATTTATCATGCATGCTTTCTAATTTTCAGGTTCTATCAGCACTACTGATTGTTTGTTCTATCTCTCATATTTGTGCAAATAAAGATTTGTTTCCACTTTTTTCCATTTTTATTGTTAAATCATGCCAAATTTTATCCTTATTAATTCGAACCTACTCATGTATTCATACTTCTTCAAAATCACATAACCGAGATTTTAATTTTACATTCTTATGGAATGTTTACCGTCTGTTTGTACAGTAATAAAGAAGTTTGAAACTGAAAAATTCCCAAGTGATTCTGACTAATTTTTCTTCCTAGGAGAAAGTTGTTTTGCTTGATGAAACTTCCCAGCCGAACGCAGTGCAACGAGGAGAAGAAAGACTATGCGCGTTGATGAACTGAGCAAAGGATGAATGAATCACGGGTGATTATTGATCCATGTTGGGTAGTGGTCTTCCAAATGGCACGACCTTTGCCCTGCCCTCTCGACCTCTCCGACCAATAGGAGACTTTCCTTTTATAGCCGCTGCCCCAATCACATTAAAGCAGAGGAAGGGTTAAAAAAGGTCATCCGTCAATCAAGGCGTGCTTCTGGACTGCGAGAAAAGTTTCTGAACAAGCCCATGAGAAATCCCTTGTAAGAACTAACTTTTCTTTTTATTTGATTCATACTTCAGATGTGTGAACAACATCTCTGTAAGTGATGAAACACAGTCAATGGATTGAATGTCTTGACTTACATGTATCTCTGTCAAGATTAATTAATATGAATGTAGCTTTATTAGATGGTTTACATTTTTCTTAATATTCTCCAGAGAAATATTTCGATTTTTTTTAAAAAATTAGTAATGAAACAAAATTTGCACGAAAGCAAGTTTTCTTGTTGAAGATTGTTTGAAGTTTTCTAGCAGAATCAATATGTGTAAGGTGAAAACGGTTTTACAGGATTACAATGATAGAGTTTTTAATTTTTAGTTTCAGTTTATGGAGTTTAAATACACCGTACTTAGCAATTAAATATTTTTTCTAATTAAATATATTTTGATACGAGTTAGAGACCAAGTATCATATCATATTTCATCTATTATTTGTTACTCATGTGACTGCATGACAAATGAATTAAATCCATTCATGCCAGTTTCAAGAAATATTCGAAAATATCCTTACAACTGTTGTCTTTCTACAAAATTATTGCCTTGAGGCATAATTGCATGTAACTATTACTAATTTGTAGCTGTAAGATGCTTAATCTTATTTAAATATTTTAATGCATATAATTATTCAGAAATTTTATACAATTCTAAAAACAGGTCAAATACCTTCCTCTTAGTTCATTAAATGCTTAGACATATTTAACTCTATTTGTCTGATATCACTGTAAAATCATAATTCAATTTTATACACTTAAATGAAGCTAAATAATGTTTATTTAAATTATAATTATCACCAGAAATCAATTTTGCCATATATTAGAGAAAAAATGTTATTCTTTTCAATTTTCATTGTCGTAGAAATAATTTTATTACGGAAAAGCAAAAAAAAAAAAAAAAATGTAGAAATAATTTTTTAAAAAAAATTAATAAAGCTTAATTTAGCAGCAGCTCATGCATTGTATTGTAGAGTTGCACTGTCTCCCTATACTCAGTGTATAAATAAAATCACGAATTTTAAAAAATTTACATTTAGTACATAAACCTATAGTCTTATACAAATTCTTTTAAAACTTTCAATGATGAGAAGAATATAATTCTTCTGCTCATACTACTCTATTCTTCTCAAGTATTGCACTGTCATTTAAATCGGAACCGATTTTTACTATTGCCCATGCGCAGTAAGAAAGAGATTCTTTTTTGTGAAGAGAAGAAGGTATATGTCAGCGTCATTTCCATTTGCTGAACCCTAGCTTCAGTTAATTAGTGATATCTTGATAGTTTTCACCTTGTCCACTTAACGTTTAATTAAATTTATTGTTATACTAAAGATAATCAGAGTGGACTATTCCAAAATCTGATAAATTAATCAGAAGAAACTCTGTTGAAAATTGTGGTTGGTTACACATGATAAGCAAAGGTTGTAACCGTGAAAGATGATAATATCCATTGAAAACAATATATTTTTTAATAAAATTTCTATTTATTTACAAATAACTTTGGTACAAATAATAAACTATAAAAAAATTAAGTTGAAAACTCTCAAAAATTATGTAAAAGATTTAAGTTTTGAACATTTCAAATTAATGCAAAAGAAATTCATTTTTAGCTGTTTAATTTATTTCAGATATTCTGATTTATTTTAAAATTTCATTTTTAACTAACATTTTTGCATCTAACTTTTGATTTCTCATTTATTTCACTCAAAAAGCAATCACAGAATAGTTATTTCACAGAAATAGCATTGCAATTGTATTTGTTACAAATTGATGTCTATAAGCTATATATATAAGAAAATGCTTCTCATTTGAAGAACTAATTTTCAAAACAATTTTGGATACATTACTGACATCTATTTGTAAAACAATTCAATTAAAAAAAAGGAAGGAAATATTAATTTATCTTCCAAAATATCACAGCATGACATTGTTTTAGGTTTGATTGAATTTATCAATCTTTATTTTATTTTGAAAATCTTCTCTTGATTATGATGTAATAATAACGTGCTCACAAAAATAGTATCTCTAATTTTGTTGCAAGGCGAATGTATATAAATTTAGAACTAAAACTTAAAAGGTTTGTTGTTAAATATGCGCGAATATCATTTTACAAAAATTATAAAAATTTGGTATGAAAATCGCAGGGAATAAAACTGGTAGAAATTAGGAATCTATTATTATAATCAATTTTTAATTTTTAAAATTATGTAAAATCATTTATAAACAATATGTTCTAGACTGAGAAAATCCTTAAAATTTTGACTAATTTGTAACTAAAATCTTAAGGAATACGTATTCACCGATAGACGAATAGCTGCTCAATTTCATAGCTGAAAATCTAAAGATCTGCTTCTAAGAGTGCTTTGATTTCCATTTTTTTTTTTTTTTTTTGGATAATACATATCGAAATTTACAGATAATTTTGCAGCTATCGACAATAAATAAATCACAATAAGATTCTCACACTAGACTGAAGAGGTTCAAAATTAATCATTGCAAATAAAAGCTCAACAGTGAATCGTAATTAGTCCAACTTTGACTGGCAAATTATATGCATTTAGGTGATAAATGCAACTTTGGAAGTGAATTCGAAAATCATAAAAGCAAGTTGATTTCTGATGGCATAGCCATGTTTGTATTTGTCTATTGAAAAATACTGAAAAATCCTTTTGATTCTAGCTTCTCGCAATCAGAATTATGCATATCTGAACAAAAACTATACATTACATTGTTATACATTAAGTAATGCTCCATTAAGTACATAAGCTTATTTCCTAACCCTTAATCTAAGAATAAACCCTTCCACGTTGGTTAAAACCTTCACTTCCTTTTCTAAAGCAAAGCAAAATAAATAAAAGATGCAATCCATCCGTAAATCAGAAGGGATGCTGCTGATGTGATTGAGCCACTGCTTTCTAATGATCAGACCCAATCTTCGACACTGACTGATCACCCCCTTTTTTTGTTGTCTGCGGCATTCCTCTCCCAGGAGTTCAGGGGTCGGGCGTCATTAAAGAACCGTGTCGCGCCTACCGCCTTTTCCTTGCTGTACTGTCCGACACCGCAGTACAGTACCTGCGGTGGGAGGAATATGGATGGAGATGTTTTTCTTCGGTCTGTTCCATTAGTGACCCACCCCTTCAGGGTGTGTTTCGGGCGACAGTTCGGAGAGGTTTTTTTTTCTTTGTGTTTTCCTTATTTTTGCGAGACCACGGAAAGATCCTCCTTTCATTTTGGTGGGAGATTTGGATTGGTTAGTCCGCCAGATTTGGCGTTGTTATCGCTATTTGGTAATTTAGCGCATTCCTCACACGCTTGTCCGATGTATGTTAATCACAAATATGAAATAAAGAGACATTTTTAGGTATGTTCTTTATTCAATTTAACATGTTTGTCTTATTTATCATAAAAACAAATAGTTATTATAAAGAATAAAGAGTCACCGAAAAATAAAAAAAGTTGAGGGCTAAGTTAATCTTATTAATAAAAAAAATGCAAAAATTTTTCAACATAATGAGCTTTTAATTTTTGCAAAATAAAAAATAATTAATAATATAAACAGCACATTTCTATAATCATTGCATAAGAAATTAAAATTTTTAATATTTCTCTTTCTCTTTCTCTCTCTCTTTATATATATATATATTACTCATTATCCATCTCAAAAATAGTCGAAAAGCAGCGAATTCATTGAAGCCCTTTAGATAAATAATTTATCATAAACAATATCATAATCATAAAATGGGCAGGCAGGAAAAGTGATCTGTGCGTAATTACAATAGATGTAAAATTGAAGAATCAGTTAATCGTAAAAGGAGAAAAGAAAGTTTTTTTTAAACTCTTATCTTGTAGCTTCTTAAAAACTACTGCGATTTTATTAAAAACAAGAGAACATTATAATATGCAACTCTGAGAACTCCAATTATGCTTCTCACAACAAGACAACACATTTTTCACGTTTCAAAAATTTGATTCTAAAACACCATTTATGAAAGGAAAAGTACATTAAAATCTTTTTCAAATATTTATGTAGGGGTGGAGGGTACATGTAACCAGTCTCAATTTTTTTAAAAACGAAATAGATCGATTTTTTCAATGAAATATTATCAAGGTTTCTCATGGTATACAGGGAGATGAGTTTCCATAGCTCCCATTTTAAACTGATTAGTTATTTTTGATTATCGAATGAAAATTACAAAATGTGGCACAAATATACTTTTTAATGTGAAAATGTGCACCTCAAAGTGGTTTTATTAGATTTTTAAGTAAGGAGTTTAATTAATTGGAAACTAAACGAAATTTCAGTGAGTATTTTTTTGGGATCACTTCTGAACATATTTTTATATAAAAATAATTCTTATATCGTCTTACAACTCTAAAAATAATTTCAAATATGTTAATTCAACTGTTTATTTTTTTTCATAATTTTTACAAATTTTTAAAAATTATTTCAGAATATTTATAACATAACATAACGCCATCTTGCACCCCCGGTGCCTATAACATTAAGTTATCTAACCGGTTAGAAGAGCGAGTATATTTATAACAGAAAACTCTTTGGAAATTCAAAACAACCTCATTTCATGGCTTAATACGCTTTTTTTTTTTTTTTTTTGTAAAAAAATTATATTTTAGATAATTTTGAGACATTTTTTTTGTAAAAAAATTATATTTTAGATAATTTTGAGCTAGGAACTTTACTCTATCAATAAGCTAAGTAAAAGTAGTAAATGATTTTGTAGTTCCCCAATATTTTAGCTTCTTTTCTTCACTGTTCAATGTAAAAGAGATATTTGTAAATTCAAAAATATTTTTAATATTATCATTTAGGTTTGATTGCGATTTCATTATTATCTTTCTCTGGCGTGAGATTTCATTGATGCGTGCTAAATTTAAAGCGATATTTATGCTGGCTGCTCTGAATTTTCTATTTCTTTCTTTATATAGTTTTCTTTTTCTGGTTATTTTTAGAATTTTGTTGAAGGTTCTGTAGTGGCTTCAATGTTATATGATTTTTATTTAAAGGTTCTATATTTATATTTTGAATATTAGATTGAATAAAGCTTCAAGTAGATTTTTTGAAAACGGTAAGAAATTGAAGGTTAAACTTTTGAATAATTTTGTTCCAAGTTTGTTTTACCTATTTTTAATGTTTATTAGAATAATTACATTTTAATTGAAGGCTGTAGTAAAATATTATAACTTTTTATTTTTTATTTTTTGTCATTATTTTATGCTTGTTACTTTCCCCATATATTTATATTCTTTTTTGCATTATTTTCTCGTTCTCGAACAGATCACGTGATAGTTAAAGAATTAAATAATATCTAAAATGTAATTAGTTAAAGAAAGAAATAATATATTTTTATTTTTAAGCCTTTGTTTTACACCATTGCCTTATTTAGGTTTAAAAAATTATAGCCACTTTTATTAATAGAATATATATTCATAAATATTCTAAAAATAGTATGTAAATATACGTTTTTAAGAATGCAGAATAGGTTTCGTAGAGCCTTTGTCAAATCTATAAAAAAAAAATTGAATCGTCAAATCTGTTGCTAAGCGCAAAACTCGAGAGCGGCACGACTAATTCGGCTAATTTTTGTTTTCAGACTTTCGTTAATGCATAAGGAAGGTTTTTATGGGGAAAAAAATACGTTTTTTCCCATAGAAACCATAGAGTAAATTAAAACAGTTGTCAAGAAGTTGACGTCAGCCAAAACAAAACAGACGCTGCGCGTTAGTGTTGTCTTTGGAATGCCTTCAAATTTATTAGGCTGTATAGTTTTTAATCTATACAACCAAAAATAAAGTTTGAAAAAAAGGGTGGGGGGAGTTTTCTGTCATCAAATAAATTAATATTACTAACCTACGTACGAATCATCAATATTACAGGGATCATTAAATTACTTCTTGTGCAGGGCTTTTGGTTGGTAATTTTTAATTTTTTTTCTCTATAAAACAGATTGTGTATTTATTTGTTCAATGTGCTTACTTTTAGAACTATGACACCTATAAAACGGGGATGCAGGATATTGGTTTGAAGAACTCGAAAAGCTATAAATCAGGTTAATTTTCACTCTAATCGCTCTACACAGCAACGTGAAGAGCGAAATGAAATTGAAAGGATTAGGATATTACAATCACGAGCAACGCGTTGTTTCCAAGAAGCTTTCATTTCTTCATAAGCGGCTTTCAGATTTTCATCCAACGTGTTGCTAATAGATCCATAGACTCAGTTTGTCCACATTGTAAGGCATTGAAATTCGAAAATGAAGTAAATGGATTGTGTTACGTAAATGGCAAAGTAAAATCAATGCCATTGGTTCCACCACCAGGGCCATTGTACACATTGGCTTCAAGAATTGGAACGGATTCCATATACTTCCTGACAAATATACAGAAATATAACAACTGCTTCCAAATGACTTCCTTTTGAGCAACAAATATTACAAGGGCCAATTTCATGCCAATTTTTATGTCAAGGATCATACAAATCAGTTGTTGAGCAGTTAACCAAGATGATGTCGTCAACTATCCACCAGAATCCTTGAACTCTCTGGATTTGCCAGGATTGCAGCCTTCTTCTTAATCTTCAATTAAAAATAAGAGCTGTGATCATAATGTTGCGAAATATCAATCACACGACCAGCAGTAAAAATATTACTGAACAATGTGATCGAAGCAACCATTCTTAAGGGAAAATATAAAGGAAAAGATGTTTTGATAATCCGCATGCCAATGGTTCCAATTGAGGTCCCATTTGAATTTAAACGATTGCAATTTCCAGGGCGGCTTGCTGTCGCAATGGCCATAAATAAATTGAGGGTTTGCTGCCGCAAACCCTCAATGACTGAGTGTTTGTGGCATCAGTCTCGAAAATCCATGCTTCTCTCATGGACAGTTGTATGTTGCCTTTTCTCGTGTTGGAAAACCGTCAGCTTTATTTGTTTACGGACCATGCAATAAAAAATATCGTGTACCATAAAGCATTCAATAAAAATATCACATTATTACTGAAATTTAAACTTATTTTTGTAAGAAATCGTCGTTTGTAATTGAGACATTAAATCAATAAATCAAAGTGATCACTCTGAAATTCGTTTTATTTATTTTGTTTTTTCTAATGGACTTCGGATTGCTAATAACTTTTGACAAAATGAAGCCTGTCGGGCAACTAGTGCTGAAATAAAAAATTACTTATATTTCAAACTACAGCTCTTTCGCTACTTGGCGATCTTGACATTGGCGACTTCGATGGCTCGGAATTTTTATGCCAACCCTAGCCGTGCATCAACCAGGTTTCTATGAGCTGTCAAGGAAACAAGGTCCTGCGGATTAACTTTTTCTCGGTATTCGCGAAACTCTGGGACTTCAGATTTTATTGCTCCCCCACTGCAGGTGGTTACGTTGTACGGATCGTATTCTTGTCTAACAACGATCTCATCGAGTTTTTCTAGCAGCGGTTTAGTGCTTTGGCTGTTTAAATGCGTCCAAGCATGTGTTGAATTCCTTTCCGGAACTGTTCGAGTTTTTTTTTTCTCGCAATTTTCCTTCAGTTTGGAATGGGATCATTATTTCGAACAGGAGTTAATTAGAGAAACCGACGAAACAATTTAAACTCATTAAAGGCCATTGTTCTTTTATTTGGTGGAATGGGTGTTGACTCTTTTAAATAAGATTATATGGTTACTTAAAATGTACTTGTTTCATTGTATTTAGAAACATAAATGTAAATTAATAGCGGAATTATAGTTAAAAAAAAATTTCGAAAATTTTATCATTCCCCACCTTTTTTGTATATTAGCTTCGATGATATTAATGATATATTTTGAAGAAATGATTTATTTCTAAATTTTCTAAATGTTATTTCAAATAAAAAATTGTAACAAAATTTTCAAATGACATTTGTCACTTTTTCTATTAGTCTTACGATGTTATAAATCGAAATAATGATTTTTTTTCTAAAACGTTCATTCATTTATTTTTTAACGAACATTATCAAAGAATATTGTTCAATATTGTAAAATAACTTGCACTGACAAAAGTATAATGGGATCATAATTCAGTCATAAAAACGGAATATTTTTTTCTTCTATTCTACTGTAAAATAACTAGCGATCAACAACGGACATTTCATTATTATAATTATGAATGAAGAAATAAAATAAATTAATGCATTTTATATACTAAAATAGAAGACAACAATGATTTTTTTTCACAGTTAAGATTTTGCCAAGAATGCGCCAAAAGAATATAGATAGAATATGGATAATATAGAGAAAAAAAATTTCATATTGAAATATTTTCATACTCTCTGTCCGAAAACACTATATACATTTAAAAATGATTATTATCCAAATATATAGTATACATTCATTTGGTATATGATAAATTGCACTTTCTGTGAAGAAAGTTAAGTTTAGTAACGATAAATATACATATAATTCAACGTGCAAAATTAGTTTAATTTATGTAGGATTTACCCTTCCTCAGGATATCGTAAAAGCGGATCATTCTTGCTGACGTACTTGCAAACTTGTTAATAGTATCATGCACCAGCGTTTCAATTTTCTCTCATGAAATACACCGTTGTTCTCACATTTTAGTAAAGAGCTATGATTTTTACTTCCTCGTATACGTGTTATAGATTAAGTATAATAATCGTCAAAAAATTCGAACATGATATTTTGATGAATTCTAGCGTTTTAGACATCTCCTGAATTCGAAAAACACATTTTTGGAAGATGTCTGTGACAAGGATAACTCAAAAACGCTTTGAGCCAGGTAGTTGAAATTCGGTAGGCAGTATTTAAACCAAATTTACCATTATATCAACTTTTAAGTAAAATCTGTTCATAAGAAGCCCGTCTGTCCAGCTGTTCTATTTTATGTTAACACTATAACCACAACACTAAGAGAACCAGATAAATAAAATTTGGCACCAGATTGAACATCTATAATGTAGAACCTGTCAAAGTTTAAGACAAACCCAGTTACTGATCGATTGTCTATCAATCTAAACTTTCAGAAACATCTTAATGAGATGGATAAAATCCAATGACTTAATTACATCACATATGGTTGTCTAAAGCATAAATTTGAGTTTTGTATACCAGGGATTAATAATCAAAAAATTCCCCAAGGATGGCACAAGAGATTCAGTACAAATGATAAATTCAAAGCAAAAATTAATATTTCGTACCTATTGTACATCAGTATTACGCAGAGCATTTTCTAGCATGACAATTTATTATAGCGTTTGCGAGAAAGTTTTGGAAACAGCAATCTCGGCGGTTTATTATTCAAGCCACGCAAACTCTAATTTTATAAGAATTCTCAATTTTTAAAAATAAATATCGCGTATTTTTAAATTAAATATTTTATTTTATATATATAAAGCACTATATTACTTTTATTGTAATAAAATATTTTAAAATAAATAAAATATAGAATTGGAAAAAAAAAAAAGAGTATATGCTAATAAAAACGTGTCATTTTTTTTAAAACCTGCTGAAATTTGGTATTCTTTTTCCATGGTGTTAACGAATGTTTATTAAAAAGGAATTTTAGACTTTTTTAAGGTTAAAAATTTATTTTTTGAAATATTGACGCAATTTTCGTCCAATTATTTCTAATTTAAATAATATATATATATTTTTTAAATTTATTTCAATGATTTATTATAATATTATGCCTTATTATAAAGTGAAACTGAACCTAATTCCCTTGTTTATTCAAATCTTTTAATATTATTTTTCATAACAAAAGCTACCAATAAAAAATTTTCACTCCTTTAAAAAATATATTTTTTCCTCTGCCTTAAGATGGTAGTTGAACACTTTAAAAACATTCTTTTCAATTCAATCAGTCAGACATTTTTATTTCAATAACCACAAAGTATAACAATCGACAAAAAATCTGAATTTGAGATTTTAGTGAAACTCTTCTTTCCAATCCTGTCTGGATTCAAAGAACATTTTGTATTATGTCTGACTATCTTTTTTGGTATTATGTTTGCATAGCGCAAAAACGCTTTAAAATAGACATATAAAATTTGGTATGAGGTCGTAAACCAATTTCATAGAATTTTTAGTAAATTTTGAAAGAAATCTATTCATGGTAATTTTATTTGTCTAGTTCTCCGAATACAGCTAAACACGATAAGTAAGGAACGTAAAATACTTAATAGTAAAATTTGGCGATTAACCATTTATTAAAATTGTATCAAATTTTGAGCTAAATCCATTAAAAGGTTTAACATCTACCTCTATTTTTTTATGCATGTTAACATGAAAATTAACAAATGCAATGATTCGAATAAATAAAATTTCGTAATCTAATTATCTTGTTATTAGATCTAATAATCTAAATCTTATAATCTTGTTATTAGATTTATATTTCTCTAACCAATTTTTTTCAATCAATTGAAAAATAAAGTCTCCAAATTGAAGATTGGATCTTCTCCATTATATTACAAATAAAAAGATTTTGAAAATAAAATCTGAATACTCTCGAAGTATTCATGAATTTATTCCAGGTCCGAAATTTTATGGGGTTCTAAGACAAATAACACTTTTATTAAACAATATACAGAAACGTTTCAAGGATCTAATTCTTTTGATTTTAACGTAGTTTTAAATAAATGTTTTTTAATATGGCCATGCTATTTTCCAATTACATATTGTAATCTACACCTTTAGAAATTTTATTTTAGCCATAATAACTATGAAATCCTAAAAAAACTTAGTATTATTTTTTAAATAATATTATTTGAACATTTATGATAAGTTTCTTAAAATTATTTTTTTTTAATGTTTTGACAGTATTTTAGAAATTTAGTTTTATTTTCAGATTATTTCCTTTTTTTCATTCATTGTTGTCTCAAATTATTTTTTCTTGCAACTCTTGATAAATATTTTGAAACTTTCCTCATTTATTTAAATATTTATTCTTAAATTTAACTCTTATTTGGTCGACTTCTAATAAAAGCGAATGTTGCGTCAATTTATTAGCGCTCTACAAAGCAGAAAATTTGACCTGTTTAAGTAATTATCAGTACTAAATGAGAGTTTTTCAAAATTTTAATTATTTAAAAACTAAGAAAAGTTTTGTATCTTTGGAAATAAATTTTAGAAATTTTATTTTTTAAAATTTTTTACCTACCGCCTTAAAATTTAATAGTTTGTCTTTTCCAGTTTTTAGAATTTTTTTGTTGTATAATTTATGACACTACGTTTCGCTGTTAGAATAATGTTCAAATAAATAAGATTCATCTACTGTAAGATGCAGATCAGGATAATCCCTTAGGGAATTTTAGATAATCCTGTAGGGAATTTTAAAAGGGAAGCTTATTAGTAGCGCACTGAAGGAGAAGTGTGTTAGACTTTTGAGTATTGTGTGTTTTTCGTGTTTAAAGTTTTAAAAATGCGCTTAAATTAAGAAAATAAATTATTTTCGTCCATAATTGCATATATATTGTGCTCAGTATAAAAACTTTACTAAATCGTTTTCATCTTTTCTAAACTTATTACAATTGTATCAAACTCCATTGTTGGATACCAAAAGATGAAGAGGGGTTTAATTTGTTTTCTCATGTATGAAGTGTAGGAAAGATATTATAAACATTAAAAAAACTGAACTCGAGATTTAGACAAATATTCCTGTTTCAAATCCCCCTTTATGCAAAAAATACATTTTTGGCATTATATTGATTTGTATATCCGCCTCTCTTTTGTGAACACGATAACCCCTCAAAAAATCATTGAGCTAGATGTATGAAATTTAGTAGATGAATTTAATACTAAATTTGTTTCCAACAAATCTTGAATGAATTTCATTTAAAGGAAGTCTGTATAATTTACTATTCGATAAATATAACCCTCTAAAATAGAATTTAATTCATAGGTTAACATCTAAAGTGTGGATATTTAGCAATTTCTGAACCAAATCTGTCAAATAGCTAATTACCTCTCGATCTGTATTTTCGCATACATGTAAAGGTAATTACTTAAAACAATAGAATTCTGTATTGTAACAACAAATCTAGTTCGCTGTCAAATTTTGGTTTCTATCAGTCGGAAAAAAGGCAGCCAAGATACTGTTTTCCACATAATAGATTCTTTTAAAATACTATATTCACTCCAAGGTTCTATATTTTTAAGCTACTGTTCGCCAATGCCATTTGTTTACACTAACTTGCAGTGCCAGCTACACCTGGAGTGGCGAAAGAGGAAACCACTCAGTTCAGATGGAGTTATCGTGGGAGCTGAACCCAAAGATAGATGCCTCTCGAAGAGACGAAAATTACCATTGTTCATATTTACCTCCTGTTAAGTGAAGTTGTGATTCAATTTTACAGTATTTTAATCTTTTATTAATTTAAGTAGCATATTTTGTTGAGTTTCACAATAAACTGATTTAAAAACTGCAGTCCGTTACTTTTTTATAGAGTTACAGGCATTATTTGGTCTGTCGCGTTGGAGAAAGTCTGAACTGAGTGGTTTCCTCTTTCTCCACCTTAAGTGGGGCTGACACTGAAAATGCGTGTAAACACCTTGCAGAGCAATCTTGTCCTTGCTCAATTTTCACACTTTTTTTATGAGGACAGGAGATTTCATTGTTATTCGGGGACCAAAAAATTTTGGGGAGATTACATCTGCTGATTTCTTATTCTTTAGTAATACCCTAATGAAATTTACATACGCTTTTAATTTCAGCGATGAAATTTGTTTCCTTGAAATACATAAATGTTCTCTGAGACATATTAGACGTTTCAATGCATATTACTCTCAATGCAGTACTCTCAAAGGTATGGTTGATAATTTCGTTGATATGCGACTGAATGGAAAACACTTATCCCTATTACAATGCTGTAATTAAATACATATTTTTATTAAGTAAATATTTTGTTTGAAGAATAGAGCAGTGAAGTTTTAAGTCTGTAGTTTCAAATTAGATGTAAGATGATAGTGACTGTTATTTTACTCATTAGAGACGTTCATATGATTAATGAGCAGAACAGGTATAAGACTATTGAAAATGGTACCGAAGGGATACCTCATTTTATTGGACTATAATTAACAATAGTATTTATCACAATTAATGGCTAAAAAGCAAAATCAGAACTCGAAATAAACTAGCTGGTCGCCAAAAATGGCAAATCTATACAAATAATAAAAATTGTATGTATGTGTGCCGGTGTTGGCACTCAACGGGCCAGATCGTTTGATTACAGCTATGGAGTTTGGCACAAATATATTTTGGAAAGTAAAAATGTGCATCTTGGAGGGATTTTTTTGAATTTAAATTAATTAAAAATTAATCAAAATTTTATCGTTTTTTATACATAACTACCAAACATATTAATGCTCAAAAATAAATTCCACACCAATTCAAAATTTAAAAAAATTTCTCTTCTATAACACCAACTTAATAGCAATGCAAAATTTTCCTGTAGTATTTTTGAAGATATTTTTGGCCTAATTTTCAATAGTAATTTGAATTTTTGAATGATATTCACAGTAATTTCATTATTTTATCAAATATTTTCTTTCATTGTCGATAATTAAAGAAGAACCATGGAATGAGGTTATATTTAAACAATTTAAATGTAATTAAAGAAATTCATTATACACGATAAATCATCTGCCCTCGGGGGAGTGGAGATATTTTTAAACAGTTTGCTTTAGGTATTTATGGTTTGATAGAATAACCAATTGCTGCTGAAACGTGGGCAATGACCGAAAGTGATAAAGAAATCTTAGCAGTTTTTGAAAGAAAGATATTGCGAAGTATTTTAGGAGGTGTGAAATGTAATGACACATGGAGAAGAAGAACAAACTTGGAACTTTACAATCTATACAAAGAACCTGATATAATAAAATTTATCTCAATCCAAAGACTAAAATGGGCAGGACACTTGATTAGAATGAAAGATGACCGAACCACCAAAAAGATCTTCGACGCTAAACCATCTGGAACCCGCAAAAGGGGCAGACCGAGGATCCGGTGGATCGAGTGCCTAGAAACAGATCTAAAAGTTCTCAGAGTTAATAACTGGCGAAGTCTATCCAAGAAGCGGGCAGCCTGGAATTCGATTCTGCGGAAGGCCATGGCCCTCCCTGGGCTGCAGCGCCACTAAAGAAGAAGAATAATAACCAATAATTCGAGCAAATAGGCTGACGTAGCTGGAACTGGTGACTCTAAAAGTGACTGGAACTTTAATAATCAGTAAAAAAATTATTATAATCTGATTATTATTATATTAATAAAATATTTAATGTTTAATTAATTAAAAAATAAATGAAGTTTATTAAACTTAAAATATTGATATTTAAGTTATTTAAATTTAAAAAAAATTTCTGCTCATATGATGAACAATAATTTAATACTCATCGAAATATATAAAAAAAATTTCTTAAATGACGCTCAATTTCTTTTTATTTACTAATTCTTAATAAGAATATATTTAAAACAGGAAACACATTGCTAATTTAAAATTTTGAAAACCAGTAATTTACTAATGAATGAGACATTTACTAATGCCGGCCGCAGTGATAACAAATAATTATAATGTCATCATTACTCAGGTTGGAAGATTTTGGCCTATGAAATAGGTCAGCTTTAAAAATAAAACGCTTTCAGGTTATTGCATTTAAATAACTAGAGATATTTCACCGATAATAAAGAACAAATAATAAACTGCTAAATCATCTAGAAGAATGCTATAAATCTATCATAAGAAGCATTAGCAATCATTCATTTTTCTTTGCAGTTACGAAAGCTAAAAATAAGCGTCATTCATTTTCAGGCTTTTTTTTTTCTTGTGAATTACTTCAAGTCTATAGAATGTAAACAGAGATGTACTATTTTCATATACAGCAACAAAAAAGTACAAATATTATAGAAAGAATCTCATTTCTAATTCCAAACATGTTCAATCTCAGCATGAAGTGAGGTTGCCATCAGGTCAAATGGGGGGATTGGGTAATTGCCTAAGTTGTCTCCCCCCAAAACGTGTCAATGTCAGTTGTTTCTCTGCAATCTTCGAAAATCTGTCGTAACAAATTGTGTAATCCTTCTATGGAAGACAAGTCTTAAGTCAGATAAACACAAGACAAGCATGTTACCTAATCGGAAGTAATACCGACAATAAGAGTAGGAAAGAGAACAGGAAAAAAAATATCGAAGAACTTTCAAATATCTAAGAGTACTGATAAAAATCTGGCTCAAAAATATAAAAATAATTTTGTAGTGTCACTTACCATGATATTGAAAGAGTTTGATAAGTTATAAGGTATTTCAGAGGAGGACAAAAAGGCTTGCAGATTTTGAAATTCCAAACGTGCAAAGCATACCTAATGAGTTTCTAGTTATCTTCTAGGAAAAATATGGATGATCAATTGTCGTGAAAAATCCGTGGATTAATTATTCGCAAATTAAATAATAACAGTATGCTTCGAAGCTTGGTGAAGGGAAAACAAGTTTCTCTTTTATTAATTAAATCCTGCCACTGATGTGCCTTTGACTTGCAATTATACTTCCGTATTGAAAATTTAGAGCATATATGTATTTATTATCTCATGTTCTATTAGGGTTGTAATTAATTAGTCATTTATTTTTCTCGCTATTTTCATCTCCATTTCTTTATAATTTCATTGAAATTAATTTGATTAATAAAAAGACAGTATTTTTATAGTAGTTAGAACATGTTATCCAATATGATCTGAAAGTTTAATTGAAGAACTTCAGATTAATAAATAATTGGATTTTTTTTTAACGAGCATCTAAAATTATTACTCTACATTGATTAGTTTGCACGAATTATGGTTTAATTCAGTATATAATAATAATTTGTCCATAAACAAAAGTATGATGGTTATTTCATTCCTGGTTTTCAGTTTTCTTATTAGATAGTCTCCAAATCAAATATTGTTTTCAAATTTTAGATGAAAGAGAGTAAGGTGACTTGAAAGAAGAGATTTAGTGCGAGAAAAAATTATCAGAGACCAAATTAATAAGAAAATACCTATACATATGACCTTCGTTCAAATAAATAAAGAGTTCAACATAATTCCTTTAGTGTGAAAGTTTGGAAGTTGGTGCTTTGACTTAGGCATTAATTCTTAGTAAATTTCATTTATGCGTCATAATTTCTTCTCAATTTCCTATGATAAATTTTTTTTAAAAAGCAAAAATTTACCAAGAGCAATTTTTAAAACACTAAATATTCCCAAAATTCTATTGAATTTTTATTTTGAAAAAACAATATCCAGAAAAAGGTATAAAATAAAAAAAGAAAACATCAGTTACTTATCATAAGAATGAATCAACAAACATTTTTTAATAATAATTCTATAGCTTTCTCTACAACAGCCTATGAGGCACAATGGATACTGTCTTTAAGGATTATACTCTTAATATTTTAAAATGCTTGGTACTCCATTACAATGATATAAAAAAAACTTGATATTTCCACTAACAAAATCAAGTAAGTTTGTGAGTTCTTTAATTCTTGAGAACGATTCATACCAAAAACTTTGCAAATAACAAATTTTAATCTTAGTTTAATTAAATTTTTTCAATCAAATGTTTTACTAGAAGCCAAAACAATTTAAGATTATAAAAAGCTCACTGACAGTTTGGCTCAAATTTTATATTTTGTATTTTGAATGAACTACAACTGAAACAAATTCTCTTGAAAATAAATGTACAGTTTAAAATTTCATCCTTTCGGAATCTTTTATTCTCTTAAACTTCCGATCTATACATAAAACATGGCGTCATGCATAGCTAAGGTGCGGCTTTTCTTCCAAGTACAGAATGAAAATTCAGACCCACCAGTTCAATTTTAAAATTCACAAAGCCAGTGAATTATAAAAGAAGGTGTAATTTCCCCTGTGTGATGCAGCTTTCCCTTTACGCAGTTTTTATTACTTCTACACGGCAATGCCTTTTTCGTGCGAGAACGATTCCTTCAAGGAAATGCAGTTAAAATTCCATCGATTTTTTTTGGTGACATAACGAAAATCAATGCTTTCTATGACTATATAGATAATTTGGAAGAACAACTTTGTAGATACATAGAACAGATGTGCATTGATTTGTTATAGTTAGGTTCTTGAATTTGTTTTCGAATCTCTGCAGTAAAGGATATTTTAAATCCACTGTAAAATTACAACTAAATTATAATAAAATATAAATGGATGAATCTTGCATTTTTTTGTGAATCAAGAGATTATATAATGTAAATTTTTATTTGATTATAATTTAAGTTACTTTTTAGAAGTTAATTATTTTTTAAGTCAAGCTTCTTAACTAATGATTCATGTGATTATTGATCAATAATGGCTTGATGGCAACAGTTGCAAAAGTGCTGTAACTTCTTTTGTACTGTATGGAGAATCTACACCATATATATTCTTGTCCTTTTACTTTAGTATCGAATGATTTTGAACTTAATTAATAAAAAAAAATACTTGCAATACTCTTGATTTGTAATAGATATTTTTAATTAGTTAAAAATGATCAAAGTTATTGATAACTTTCCATCGTTTTTCTTGTATTTCTAATTTAAGTTTATAAATATTTATTTATTTATAGTTAAACCACAAAAAGAGGGTGAAATATATGAAAATTAGTTTTATATTTATTTATAGAATAGTGATATGTTTATATATGTGTGCGCTTTAACGTATATATTTAATCCTTTCCATGAAAATTAAGCATTTTAAGTTTTTTCTTTTTTTAAATTGTGCTGGAAAAAGGAAATAAGAGTTATATTTAACTACACATTATTCTTTTTCTAAAGATAAAGGTCAATGAAAAAAGAAACTACGTGAAAATAGAAACAATCACTATTATTCTACAATAAATAGCATTTTTAAATAAAAATGAAGGAATGAAAAAAATAATGTGTTTGTTTATCGATTTTTTTACCTTGCTTTTAAAAAGAACAAACTAAAAAGCAGGACATATTTCCAGATTTACTACAAATAATAAAATGTGTGTCCGAAATTTTGTTAAAGTGTATCATTAGTCGAAAATAACAGTTCTTTTCATTGTAAAATATTTTGATGTATTATATAAAGATTTTATGTAATTCTAAAATCTGACATTCTACAAATTTTTTTATAAAAGCGAATACTTTTCTGTAGAAATTTGGTTTCTCAACAAATTGAAAAAATATAGCTTTGTTATGTTGTCTTAAATTGTTTAAAAAAGGATAAAAACAAATAAGAAATTTTCTTAGTAAAAATAAAAATCTAATATGTTTTAATCTTCTCTTTCTCTGAAAGATTATAAATTAAGTTTTCAAGTTTTACTTTCTTTTTTGTTTGCGAAGTGTATGAGAAATATTGTAATCGTCAAACACTGGAGCACGACATTTTGATGGACTTTAGTGCACTTTTAGTGTTCGTTTTTTAGGACTTTAGTTTTTTTTAGGACTTTGTAGTGCTCTCTGGTTCAGAAAACTATATATTTCTCTTTATATCTCCCTGACTATCTAGGAAGACGTTAACTTTCAAAAGCTCTTAGCTAACGAATAATGGAATGATCACTAAATTTTTAGATTTCTATTCAATTTTCGATGGAATCCATTCATAAAATTTCTGTCTATCTGACTTTCGAGAACAAGTGAATTTATAAACATAAAATGCCTAAATCGGTAAATAAAATTGGATGCATAATTTCAGTATCTAAACTAAAGATACTTATTGAATTTTGAACCAAATCCGTCAAAAAATTGATTGTCTGTCTGTACTTTCTCACGTTTGTGAATTCAATTACTTAAATCAATGAAATTCAATTTCTTATCTGGTAATTCCAAATATAATTTTTGTGTCAAATTTTAGTGTCAATAGCTCAGCAATACATATATTTATACTATGTGATAGTTTAAGTAAAACTGATAACTTCACACTTAAGGTGTATAGTTCGTCGTTATTCTTTAGTAGTGCCATGCAAGATATTTGTGGCTTTATTCAAGATTTCCCAAGTTCTTGTTCCCCTTCCCTCAAGAAGGGGGATAAGACATTTATTGGAAAGTATGCGAGAATGTTCGTGGAGATTACTCTTACCTGTTATGTAAATAATAAAACCTTTCCTGAAAGTCTCGTATTTAATGTTTCAAATCAATATTTGTTTCACGTTTTTAAGCAGTTAGATATGTTAAGTTTCTGATCAGGGTTTACATTAAGTCTCGTATTAAAAGAAGGCAAGTAAATACTCTGTAATTGCTACATTTAAATTTTCAAAAAATATAGCCATCTAATACTTAAATTTTGTGGTCCACAAACTGATTTATCTAAAAAAAATTGTTTTTTGATATTATATAAAGGTTTGACAAATTAATTTTCATATGTAATTTTTTTCACTTCTTTAAACATAATTAAGTAATACATGGTGTAGGCAGTTTTGATCTAAATGCGAATATAATATTTTAGTGGATTCGTGCTTCTATTTCTCTCTATTTCTTTTCAATTCCATAAGAAAGGAAAGAAAACAAAATTGCAGCACATCATAATGTAAAAAAAAATACAATTTAAAGTTAGATAAAGCAATTAAAAGTTAATCTATAATCTAGCGTCTTTTAAATCGAATTTATATGATGTAAAATTGGCATGTTTTCGCAAACATCTGCAGAGAAGACACAGAAACGGGGGACACACAATTACATTTTTGCATATTTTGAAAGATACAATTATTCTTTTATTATTATTATTAATTAGATTCCCCAATAGTTTGTCTCAAAGATAAACTTATAATGTGTGCATTTTGGGACACTGGCATCAACAAATATTTCAAGATTTTCTGTTACATAAATTTTCAAAATCTAATCATCTGCAAAGGCAGCCCACATTTTATGTAACAACCGGAGCATTAAAACTTATCAACTTGTTAACAGCAAATCTATTCCTCCAACACCAAAAGTTGCTCCTAATAACCCCCTAATTAATCTAATCTAAAGCGTTAATTTCTTCGCAACGCAATTTTAACATTAATGGCAAAACAATAGCATTTTATTTGATCTTCCTATCTGGCCAGTCACCAAGTAATCTGCCATAAAGTTTGACATCTTTTAAAATATTGCCATATTTGCACCCGACTCTCTTGCAGAGAGAATGTACACTGTGGCATCAACCTGCACACGCATGCGTGCCTTCCGTCCCAACTTTATCCTTTAAATCCCCAATTTAGGCAGACCCTTGCACGGATACCTTAATCTATTGTAGTATCTCCCCTGGTGTCGTTGACAGAACCCTTTGAATAAATAACGACTGCTTTTGGTCGCCTTAATCTGGCTAAAGTCCCCCGTAATTATATGTTGTTGCGCACTTTATGAATAAGTAATTTTCCTCGGCAAAAGAGAAAAGTGTTGCTCCGGTCCTCTACGACGGGGTGAGGTCACAAATGGAGCATTTTTGGGGCCAGGATCACAGGAAATCACGCTGTCATTTTTCTTCCCGGTGCCGTGCGCTGCTTTTGAATATGACCGGCTGAGGTTTTAAGCTCGGCGAAGCCCACACGCAAAGGCGATCGCGACTGGCTAAAGACTGCCGCGAAGAGGGGGAATTAAAGTTTTGGGAAAGTCTTCCTCACCTTCTTTGTTGTTGGAAGAAAAGGGTGTAAATGGTGGAAGAATAGCTGGATTCTTAAATAGGTGAGTCGTATGGTAATGAATATTTAAGGGGAGAGGTTTTCTGGGAGGTCTCTTGGTGGCAGGAGTTAAACAATGCGTGGAAAGTGAAGCTTGTTGGGATGTGAAGTTTATTTTATGGACTTTCGTCGTCAGGTGGAGTTTTATAGGTACATGTAAAAGCATAAACACCAAAGCAAATATTTTGCTTTGGATTATAATAATTGCCGTCATTATAAGATTGTGTAAATACCCATCTTAAAGTAAGGTTTTTCCTATTATTCAGCAATCATTAAAGGTGAATATGGCTGAACATTAAAAAAATAGTATTGAATATAATCTGTTATATTTCTACCGCTGTTTTCTAATAATTTCAGCTTCAGGATCCGAAGATATCAAGTTCGAAACTTGTTTCTTTAAACAATGTGTTTTCAGAATATTTTTTACACAATTTGCAGTGTGTGGAGTCGCACCATCCTGCATAAAAAGTGTTCAGTCAAGATATTGGCTTGATTGTAGAGCCTGAACAATTGCATTCTCCAGCATCGATGCATATCGATCTTTCGTGATAGTGCATGTCACTGCACCTGATGGAGTTTGTTCCTCGAAGAAGTACGGCTCTAGAATAAAAGAAGCATTAAATCCACACCATACCGTTACTTTCCGTGAATGTAACGGAACATCTAGGGTAGGGCGGGGATGTTCTGTAGCCCGAATTTGGCAGTTAAGAGTATTCACCTAGCCGTCTAAATGAAAATGAGCTTCATCGGACCACAAAATGTTCCAAGGCCATTTAGAATTGACCTCACACCGAGCAAGAAACTGAAGTGAGAACGTTAATCATGCGTCAAAATCTCGCGGATGCAGCTGATGAACATGCGAGATTTTGTTTGGATAATATCGTAGGATATTCCGGTGACCTATGCTCAGTGAAACGTGACCTATCCAACACTGTTGCGACATGGCGAACATTACTGCTAGCCATGAAGTTTGATGTTTTGTCCTCTTCCACTTGAAGTGCAACCTCTTCAACGACTTCTGAAGGAACTGATTTTCTTCCACATCCAAGACGAACATCCAACAATCCTGTTTCTTCAAATTTCGTAATCATTTTCTTTAATCCTTGAGACGTCACTGGACCGGTTTGAAGATCCTTCAAAGTCCGAAATTTTTTTAAGGCTGTTGGTGCTGAATCATGGTTTTGATGAAACAGTTTGACTAATAAAGAGCGAGATTGCAAACTTAAAGTCATTTTGAGTCGCGAACACACTCGCATGAAGTTTTCAAAGAATGCATTCTCTTTTATACTGGATAGCTGTTAAGTGACGTTACAACATTTACATATGCTGTAGTTTTAAATGCTTGGTTATCTGGTTAGTTGAATTAACGTCGCACTAGAGCAGCGCATTAGGTTATTGGCGACGGTTTGTTATCTGTTGCGTAGGACAGACCCGCTTTACATGGATACATTACATGGATACCCGCTTTTGGAACTTTTTGAGCAACATGTCTTTCCCATCATTTCATTAAGTCGTATCCATAATTTCAGAACTTTCGGATGAATAGTTACCGCGGTATGAAGCTCTGAATAGAATAACTTCCTTTTTATCACCCAAAGGTTTGATAACGAGTATAAAAAAATTAGGTATTAGATAAAAACTAAAATGTTTTTAATTATTTAGATGTTAATGAATACTTTTAAATCAAAAATCTTTCTAAAGGTTTTTCATTAGTTATTTTTATTTAAGAAGTTGATGAGTCTGAATAGAAACTTCTTTCTGAGAAATTCCATAACTGGAATATTCTGAGATTACATTCAAACATACAATTTTACGTTATTAACTTTATTAAGTTCAAAAACTGCTTATTATTTCTCTGGTGTAATTATGTATTATCTGGCGTATTGCATAAATTAAAAATTTCATTATGAAATGTATATATCTCCTGACAAAAAAATTACTCCTCAAAACTATTTTTTATTGGTAGTTGTAGTGATAACGATAACAGAAAAATCATAATGGGAGCTATAGTAAACATGGGAAATATCAGAAAAACAAAAAAATCTGCATCTGGTTTGCGAAATAGTTTCCAAGCACCAGATGAAAGATAATTATTGTTTTAAACTATGATCTTATATCCTATGTCACTGTTATTGGAAATTATGATCAATTATATGATAAGAATTTAGGAAAAACTGAAGAATGCTTTCTATGAAAATCATTTTCTTATGCACATGGGAAACATAAGAAAGACAAAAAAATTGACATCTCTTTTGCAAAATATTTCCAAGCACCAGATAGATGATAAAAAAATGAAGCACAGTTGTAATTTGTTTTTACGTAATTCACGAAAAACATCTTAATTAAGAAGATGAAATGTTTTTCCTTAAACACATTTTTTAAAATAAAAAATCTGAATTCATTATTAAATTATCAACCACCAATAAACATTTTATAGATAAATAATTAATATAAGTACGAGCATTGCTTACAGATGGACTAATTAATTAGTCAAATAAAAATAAATTATTAAATACGAGCATGAATCGCAGGAAAAAAAATTTGCTTTTGGGGATTTTTTTTGTTTGTTTTATACCTATATGTTTTTTGAAGTTTTATATAAAAAATGTATTTTTTAAACGGATTCCATAAAAATAAATAAAATTATATTCCTTTTTCGATTTTCTCAATAATTAGAAATATACTTTTGC
>JAPMOQ010026507.1:1685018-1719286 GCA_026543055.1 Argiope trifasciata | reverse complement strand
GCTCCAACTAGGACCAAGAGTACGACTTAGCTACTTCATACGTCACATTCGCTTGCACAATTCCTTCTTACAGGGGAGGGGGGGGGACATTTGCACACCTCACAGATAGAACACAGACGAAGAACAACCATGCCAGAATCGAGACTTGAACCCGGGAGGCCCAGATAGCGGGAAAGATGTGTTACCCCTATGCCAGGACGCCAGCCCACCAAAATCATTTTTATATCATTTAAAAACTCAAATTTGACATAACTTAATGATCTCACTTTAATTTTTGTGGTAACTTTAACAAAAATGTAAAAAAATACGCACACATTTTTATTTCAAGTAATGGATTTCATTATTGTTACGGAAATTAATAATTGTTTTTCAAATGAGATTCATTGAATAATCTAATTGTTTATTAATTTGGATAAGTTTTGTATTGAGAAATATTTTCTTGAATTGGCAATAAATTGATTTAAAAAAAATAAGATAATGTACTTACGCTTTTTGCTTGTATTTCTGATTACAAATTCTTCATATTTCAGCAAGAGAAAACAAAAATTTCTCAATCCTTATTGCTTAGAAAGTTTTACAAACAGATTATTTTTAAATGGTACTTACAATATTGACAAATATGGTATTACTGTTAAATTAATTTTTTTAGTTTGGAAATTTACCAAATTTCTTATTAAATTTAACATGGTCCAAATCTAATGGCTATTTCGTTGCCTTATATTGATTTCTGAAAATAGGCATAAAATTATTTTTACTTTATCAGGAAACGGAAATACAATTTCAAATACTTCTACAATTTTTTGCAGTTCTGATTTTTTTCATTTATGTATTAATTAGTTTACATTCAAGAAAGCAAAATTCCGGTTCAGAAACTGATTGCTAAATACAGATACTCTGATCAAAATTAATCTTATAATAGAGTATTATTTTTCAAGTTTGGTTTCCAGATGCATCATAATTTTTTTCACTAAACCTTTCGCGGAAAACGAATTGCCAAAAATAGCTATTTAGTCATTTGGCTTTATTGCGATAATTGACTTTGAAATGGAAACGACTTGCAGATTAAAATAAATAATTGTTAATATCTTATAATTTAACATTGAAAAAAAAATTCTCCAGTTTTAGCCATTGAAATATGAATAGTCCGATACAAATGTGTAATAAGTAACTAAAACGACTATTTTTTTTTAATTTTATTTTTAATGATTTCGATGTTTAGTTACTAAATGCACGACTTTTTAAATGAATAGTTATCTTCCTTAATTACATGGTACGACAACTAGCAAACGATAACGACTCGGGATTTCAGCAGGAATTAAAGATGGTTATCAAAATAATAAAAACACCTCAAATGAATTCACTTTGATCTTTGAGAATAATATGCAGACCAACTTTGACAGGCAATAAAACTTGTATTCGACTGAAAATCAAATGCTGGAAGTGCTGAACAATTTTTAGAACAATATTGTACCATTTTTCATTTCACAAAACGTTTCAATAACTGTCAGTCTCTTTCAATAAATTTCCCGTTTCGTCCACAATTTTGCTTTGCGGAACTTGTTTAGCCGCATTGTGTATATGCTATCACGACTTTAGACACCATACCTATAGAAATGCTTGAAAGTTGGGATGTTTCTGTCACACGTTCTGCAGCTTGTCAGATTCTTATAATTTGGCCTCTTTGAAAGTCTGTGAGGTTTGGGATTTTGAGCTTTGGACAAAATATAAAGACGTATACAACTGCACGAAAGTTAACTCCTACTACTCTGATATATGTCTTTTATATTAAAAAAACTACTGGTTGTTAGGATTATATTTTAATGCTTACGAAACACATTTTTATATGCTACTTTTATTCACACGGGTTTCCATTATTTCGATAATACTTATATATATTATAATTATCATTTAATCTATCAAACTTCTATGTATTATACATTTGACTGCTGATAAATAACAAAGGTTTAAATTGCATCGAAATGGCAAAAAGATAGAGAACCAGTTAATAAAAGAATGAATTTTTTTATACGAAATATACAAATGAAACATGTCGTTATGGCCAAAAGAACACGACATTTTAAAGCAGTTTCCACTTTTAAACCTCCTTCTGTCCCCCTCCAATAATAGATTTTAGAAAGTATATCAGTTTGTTTATGGAGAGAGTTCAAAAAATAATTGTAATTTATCTTATTACAGCTGCACCAAAAGGTACATGTGGGTAGAATTTTAGACCAAATCAATGTAAGGAGAATATATAGAGATTCAGCCATCCACATGCTTGTGGCCACGAGAATTCTAAAACAGAAGTTAGATTAATGAAATTTGAATATCAGATTAATATAAAAATTATGAATTAATTACAGCTTTGCGGTCGAAGACATTCGACTCCCTTCATTGTACAACGAAGTTAAACTCAAAGCAGATAACTTTGTAGAAATATACCAGAAATCAAGAAGAAAACATTTCACCCAGCCAAATAGCATCAGGTTATAAGCAATTTGCTATCTTCATCCTATATATACCCATTTCTTAACGTTGTAGAACATAGACCACTTTCCCATAAAGTCCACTCATCCCGCCTATCCCCAATTCCTGTGACTCGCAAATAGCGCAGTCGGCCTGTGAGGAAATAATTGGATCATATCGATACAGAACTGAAAGGCTAGTGTGAGGGAGTCTATTTCCGCGTAATTGTGTTGAAAGCAAACCTGGAACATCGGGATGGCTAAAAGGCGGTCGATCCATGAGGGATTGCCAGGAGGAACGAAGAGCAGGGGGCGATTAATGCGGGATGTAGGACGAATGGAAGACGAACCACTTCGGAATTTAACAGTAATGGATATTTATCAACAGAAAACGGATTCGGTGTTTCCCATTGAGTCGTGGATTTCAGCATTAGTGAAAATGCAATCGTTGTTTAGCACGTTTATGTGCAATTTATGGTTAAATATTCATTTTCTTTGACAGCGAATTTAAATTTTAAGCTGAAACTTAAAGGGCTATGGATTTAATACAATAGTGGTGATGGTCTTTGATATTGAAAGATATAATACTTTTGTAAAGAAAAGTTGTGAATGCATCAAAAATTAAGATATAGCCAACTATAATACTATCATTTTATATTTTATTGTAGTATAATTAAAATACTAGTATTGCATTTCCAAAATTAAACGATTGAACCAAATACTTTATACAGCGGTTTATTTGAAGAGCCTTGGCAATAAATAACTTAACCTGTTTTTAAAAGGTTTTAGAGAAATTTGTGATATCAAATATTAGATAGAGAAAGAAAGTTTTTTTTTTTCTTAAATTGGGGCTCGAACAATTTGAAGCAGGTGTTTTCAAACTTTTAAAATATTTAGAGCCACTTGTTGAGAACAGATTCTATAACAATTCACTAACCTTGGAACACTATAACAATTCACTAACCTTGGAACACTATAACAATTCACTAACCTTGGAACACTCTATAACAATTCACTAACCTTGGAACACTCTATAACAATTCACTAACCTTGGAACACTATAACAATTCACTAACCTTGGAACACATAATTTTTGAGGATATGGACAGTGCACAATCTTTCTCAAATTTTTATGCACTCAAAAGCAACTTCTGTGAGGAAAAAAATGTTATTAAATATAAATTTATAGAAAATATTTCTAATGTATAACTGGATAAATATTTTAAAACTGCGTCACAATTTGCAAAAAGATACATATAAAAAGATGGGAAATAATGGAAAAATAGTTATACATTCAAGATCTTGTTGTGTTCCACCAGAAATTGACTTACCTTCTGCTAGTAAGTTGCTACTTACATCTTGGACCCATCTGACTTCAAAAATTAGTTTTGCTATATTTGATTGTTATAGAAAAACACAGTCGTTTAAATAATAAAAATCGCCAAACATATAGCGAATGAAATTTTTTAAAACTATATTTGCTTTATTTCGCTCTAAAACTTTTATCATATTTCTACAAACTTGTTGATTATGTATCAAACGCGTGACTAACCTTTCTCTGAACCTAGATTTTTTTAAAAATTTGCAAAATTGTAATTGTCTAAATCATTTCGTATCATCCTTCATTGGATGAACCAAATTATCATGTCCAAACTCAAGTCTTCTTTTGATAAATAATATAAGGTGTTATTGAATTACAAATCCGGAAAAAAATTATCTTCCCTGATAAATACCCTGACTTATTTTTCGCATCTATTTATTGGTAATCCCCGCGTCAAGTAGGTTTAGCTGAATGAAAATTCTATTCTATCATGAAAAATTCATATTTAAAAACCATCTGAGCAGTTGACCTTTGTTCAGTTGTTATTTCGAAGGGTTTTTTCTTAAATTTTTATGTTGTTATTAGGTTTTTATTTTTTTTATAGTAGAAATTTATACTTGGGCTTCAAGGTTGAATTTGCTAAAGTAACCAAATCGAGTCTGTTTAATGGAGAATTTGACCTAATTTTGCGCAGATGAAAAAGGCTGCAAAAAAAGTTGATGGCTCAAATAATGGATTTCATACTAAATAGCTTTAGATTGTATTTTGGTTAAAAAAAATATTTAAAAAACTCCATGAATGCTCGAACGCCTATTATGGAAACCACTTTTAGGATATTTAAATTATTACATACCTACTATAAAATATTAAATTATGACAGTGATGATCCCATCTTTTAAATTATGCACACAAGCATCATTTTTTTTCATATTTCAATAGTAAGTAGTCAGCCAATTCTTTTGAAGCTGTGTGAAAGACAACTATGTCAGCTACATTTATTTTTTTACACTTTTTTCATCTATATCTATACTTATAATAAAGCTCAATGTGTGTGTGTGTGTATGCGCGTGTGTGTGTGTGTTGGCGCTCTACAGGCCAGACCGTTGGACCTGCAGCTACCAAATTTGGTATATGTATACCTTGGAGGTCGGGAATGTGCACCTCGGAGCCCTTTTTTCGAGTTTTTAATTAGAATTTGAATTAATTAAAATTTAAGCGAAATTTCGACGTTTTTCCGCTATAACTTCTGAAAATATTATCAGACAAACATGATTTTAACATCAATTTAAAGATTAAAAAATTAGCTTTCTAATGGTATCAGTGTTTTAATGTATAACTTAAGCCTCTATTTTTAACGAATTTTTAAAGAAATATTTTAACTATGTTTTTTTGATCACGTGACCGGATAAAAGAAAAGAAAACAATGACGGAAGTTCAAATAATAATAAAAAAAAAACTATCATCGTAAATCAAGTCTAAAGAAATGATACTTTCAGCACGTGACTGGATAAAATAACATAAATATAAAAAGTGATACTTTCTAAAAAAATAAATGCAAGGCAAAGGATTCTATAATCGTTTGCAATATCTAAATGATTAATTCAATAAATCTTCTTTATTTACGGTAAACCTGATTGAATTTAGACAGGATATGCATTGAACTCCCGACCTAATGGCATATTTCTATAATCGTTTGCAATATCTGTATCATTAATTTAATAATTTTTTTTCGCTTTTTCGCTTTCTTTCAAAAAACATATTTAATATTTTGGCAACATCACCGAAAAATACATTTTTAATATTTTGGAAGCATAACCGATTATTAAAACTGACTGATTTATAAAATTAAAGAATATTATCAAGAAAACGGGTTCTTTTAGAACTTTCCGTCCATCATCTTAAAGAAAATATTAATTTCAGGCCAATAAATGCCCGGAATTACTTCAAGGCTAATGAATATGTGATTTAATTGAAAATTTTAGAACGCATTACTCATGGCGAACCAGCTGGTCGCCAAAGGCGGCTAGTGTTAAATAAGGTATTGTGTGCGAAAGTGGATAGCTAGTTTCCGATTTAAATATGCTGATAGCAAACATTTTACTAATATAAACAACACGACATCAAACACTAATACTCGGGAAATAAACGTTTAAAAGAACAAATCCAAGAATGACTTTTGTTATATTTTAGAAATAATATCAGTCGTTTTCAAAGTATCTGGAACATAAAAGAAAATTATATAAATTAAAAAAGAACTGTTTAAAAGTGAAACGATAGATTTATGACCTTTTGTAATGATGAAATATCTCTTTTTTATTATAAATTTCAAGTTAGATTACCAAAGGAATTAACGTTTTCACAAAAAGAAATTAGAATGTTGATGTGAAAATAGATCGGCAGAAAATGCCCAAACATAAAGTGATGCATGGAATAATAATAACAGGGATGAAAACAGATGCAAACTTTTTACTTCTGAATTAAAAAATAACCGATGGCTAAATTTTTTTCATTAAAGTTTTGACTTAATTTTTGAAATTTTTTTTTACAATCTCATATTTTTATATATTTTGAAGAAAATTAATTTATTTATAAAATATCATTAATTCAGTTAACTTTTTAAAATAATTTTATTTTGTGACCAATAAATGCATGGTGTGGATTTCGTCTCCATTTTTATAATTTCTACATTTTTAAGTCACTCGTTATATTTTTATTTTTCATCAGCTTTTTTATATAGTCATCTTTCGGATTTTTTAAAAAAAAAGAATTACATGTTTTAGTATAAATTTTTTTAATGTTTTTAATTCGTCCAAATCATTAAATTTTACGAAACTGAGCCTTAATCAACAACTTTTATTTAAATTTTTCATTGCTATTCAGAATGTATGGAGGACATATTTCACATAAAAAAAGAGCAACCATCTTAGCAGTTTTGTGAGGAGAGGCCAAAAAGTTTATGTCCAGATCGATCCGTCATAAAATAAAAAAAGAAAATATCTGAAGATTAAATGCGTGCAGTCAGAAGTCTGTCTAGGGGTCCTTTGAACCCAAATGCATGCGCATCATGACGCATGCATACATCTTTCGACCAAATATATAACAGGTCACCAAAGAAGGGACCATCTCCACACAAAATTTTTCTACATATAGGTAGTTAAGCTAAAAATTTGCCAAATATTTTGAATATTGTATTGATTTTTCCATTTGAAAGAAGTTTGGGATGTTATCAAATTTTGTCGTTATAATTTCTAAAATGCTTTAATTGGATTTGGGGGGGGGAACTAATATCAGAATAATTCTCCTTCCTATTATTTGATTTTAAAAAAGCTTAATAACTATAGAATTAAAGTAATTAGAAAGTTGAGACAGTTAATGTCTAATTTCGATGGTAAATAATATATATATAAAAAACTTAAATGCAGAGATTTCCTACCTTTTATATTAAACTAGCTGGTACCCGGCGCTTTGTTGCTACAGATATAATAATTTTGGAAATATCGTTTGAAATTTAAAATAGCTGTTTTGTTTAATTAAGAATGATTGATAGAATAATATTTATTTTCGTATCAGAAAGGAATACATTCGTTGAAATTGAGTGAAATATAAAGAAGAAGCGTAAGCATTATTAATTCTGTTTTTTTTTTAAACTTTATTATTAAGACTTTAGGGTTGGCAATAATTTTTTTGTTTTTCCATCTTCAACAGAAACAAATAAGTGCAAGCAATAAGTATTCAGAGTTTCATCGCAATCGGGTGAGCTGTACGCCAGCGCATAAGAGAGACACAGACAAACATTCATTTTTATTTATATAGATTATAACGATGCTTGGAAATAGCACAAATACTTGACATTTTGTCGATAATATATAAAAGTAATAATATCTAATTACCTGCGTTCAAAAATAGTTTCCTACAGAACTGAATTTCGTTTTCATTTTAGTTTCTAATTTGAACAGATTTTTTTTTTCCAATTGAACTAAAATCTATGTCGCGAATTTCTTTTCTGAAATTATATAACTTCAAAATGTTTCTCATACTCTCTTTTTCCCCGTTTTCGCTTTTCCTTATTTATTCTCTTCACTACAGTCATCATGACTTTGATAAAGAATCTTGACATTGATGAAATTAGAGGGCTCCCTTAAAATTGGAAAGAAGAAAAATTGTTAAAAACATCATCTTTTGCTCCAAAGGATATTTTTATTACATTTATGCAATACCATGATAATATCTTGCCTCTTTTCAAAATCATAATACAGCAAAATATTAGCGCATCCAAATTAATAAGTATCCAGTTTGATTATAAAAACATTTATTAAACTTTTTTTTTTGAAAAAATTTAGTTTGCCGAAAAAAAATTTAAAGTCAATGATATTTCAGAGAAAAAATTAAAGCCCAATCATTTTTGTCAAGAATGTAAATGTAAACTATATTGTATTTTAGATGTAAATTTTACTATACATATATGTTATGCTCAACCAGAGCAACCACCAGCTAGCTTCACGCACAAACACTTCAACTTCTTCCCGTAACTCCTAACTTTGGGCACCAGTATAAGTAGAAGCAGAGAGAGAGCAGTTACGAACGATGTGCTGAAAGAATCCAGAAGGGCTTTTGCCCAACGATGCTTTGTCTTCAATGTCTACCCGCTTTAATTGTTTGTCATTGTCCCTACTTGTTGTGAACGTCCCCTTTTGTTATTAAAATATTTGTTCATAAAAACGAGTCATTATTGTGTAGGAACAACTCACCATCAACATATATGTACAGTAAAATTTATTATATATATTTTTAAATTTATTAATTAATTATTAATATCTGTTATGAATAGTTTCATGTTATTTCCAATACAATGTTTAAATAATGTTACGAAAATCGGATGGTAATCCCTCCGCATAAGAAATTCAATACTCTCGATAATAAAAGAATATACTTTATTCCATGAAAGTTCTTAGAATAACAGCATAAATGATAAACACTCACCCAAGATATAGGTAAAGAACAATGCCTGTAGACACAAACACCACACTAATAAACCGAAGTCACAAATAATTCAAAAGAAAAATTCTCAGCACAAAATAACTGGGGAATTTGCTCCACAAATAGAGCTTCGAATAGAGAATTGATTTCTCATACCAGAGACTCGCTTTTTATAATTATCAAAAAGGAATGAAATTAGGAATTATTTCTGAATATCGACTCATAATAGAATTAATAGCACAGTACTTGCATTTACCAGAAGCTTCATTTTTGTCGAAAAATATTCGACAAGATCGGAGTAATTAATATTGTATTTACTAAGAATATCTGATAATCTCTCTTTTTAGCAATGATATTATTAGGTTGGTGCGTATGAAATGTCGGATTCTCTTTACATGCGGACGTTTGTCTCCCTGTTTTCGTTATACTTTTGTCTTTGGCATAACCTCATTCATAGTCGTATTGTCCATTGCCAGAGACTCATTTCAGCAAAATAGGTTTTCTCGAAGGTCTTCCCTTTTGTTATTTCTTTTGAGTTTATTGCCGATATGAATTCTGCCGACATTCGCGTCATTTTCTTATATGAGTACAAACTTGGTAATAGTGCTGCAAAAGCTGCACGCAACATAAACCAAGCGTTTTTGGAGAATACGGTTAACGATCTGAAAGTGCAGCGTTGGTTCGAAAAATTTCGGACTGGCGATTTTTCACTGCAAAATGAGCCGCGCGGAAGACCCAAAACGTCTGTGAAGAATGATGACCTGAAAGCTCTAGTGGAAGCGGATCCAGCCGTATCCACGAGGGAACTTGCTATCAGGATGAAAGTTGACCATACAACGATATTGAGACACCTTTCTGAGATTGGCAAGGTTAAGAAGATGGACAAGTGGGTACCGCACGCACTGACAGAGCGAAATAAGCTGGAGCGAAATGGAATATGAAGTTTTGCAGCATCCACCATATTCACCGGATCTCTCGCCGACCGATTTTCATTTTTTCAAGCATTTAGAGCTGTTTTTAAGGGGCAAACACTATGAAAATGAAGACAGTCTAAAAAACTCGATATCAGAGTTTATTAATTCTAAAGACCAAAATTTTTTTAAGACAGGCATCTACGCTTTAAAATATCGTTGGGAGAAGTGTATTGAAGCGAATGGAGCATACTTTGATTGAATAAACAGCTTTTGAAGAAAGATATGCAGTTTTATACAGTCACTTAAGAATCCGTCATTTCATACGCACCAACCTAATAGCATTTCAAGAAAACTATATTTGAAATTCGTAACAAGTATAAACTGAGTCAGTCCAGATTTCCTACTCTTGGTCCCGGATTATAGCATTTTTGTTATCATTTCCACTGACGAAGTTCAGAAAATCTGATGACTTAAGTTACATGAAATGTAAGATAAATAAATAAATTATTATTTTGGGATAATCTATCTCAATTGAATACAGAAATAAGTTACTTGTAATAAATAAAATATTTGTACAAAATTATAAGCAAAGGGGCACTCGAAAGATATATTTAGTTTGATAAAATATATAGTATAAGAAGTATTAAAAATAAATAAATAAAACTGCATTTACATATCAGAACAGTGGGGAAAGGATGTTACCTCCTGAAAGAAGCCACTATTAAGAAGTTTATTTCTGCAATATATCTGCTTTTTATCATTCTACTTATATGATTTCCTTTAAAAAAAGATACTGACTAACTGTTTTTTACGACCTTCACGATGGGTTTTTCAATATAGAACTTGTAATGTACAAAGAGACAATAATCATCTTGTTTATTTACTTCTGCTTTTTCATTTTAGATGTAATGTGTGAGTTCTTCCTAGTAGTAGCTCAATATTTTAAATAATATTTCTTTCGTATAAAAGTTTAAGTCTGTCTTCACGGATTTTTAAAAAATTAGATTAATAATTATTGCTATTTTAGATGTTTATCACTGCAACAGAAAATAAAAGGTAAGTGAATTAATTTATTAACATACCTGTATTTAAAATGTGATAAATTTATTCTAACATTCAGCATATTTAAATTCAGTTCAGAATAGAAATTCAAAACAGTAACATTAAGACATAATAATGCGAATCAAATATTAATGAAAGTTTGCATTATTGCTTTTCTGATAGATTGTGATTGGTATGATTAACAAAACTTTGTTGAAGTAGCCATGAATGTCAAATTACAGAAAATTAATTACGTTGAATTTTAAGATAACCAATATTTTCAGAGGTGGCTAGAAAAAAACATTTGCCCTGAAACTTAAGCCTTTTGTATAATGTTAAATACACAACTGGCAAAGAGAATAAATTGCTTAAACAAAGTGATCGATTATTTTTCCTGAGCAATTGAAGCTCTTTTGATTTACAACGATGATTCGCATACAAGCATTGCTTTTGATTATTGAATGGATAGAAGCCTCCCGTATTCATTTTACTCATCTGCAGTTAGGATATTATCTTTTTTACTCCATTACACCACATGATTCTGCAATCTAAACTTTGACAATCAGTTCCAAAATACGAAAGGATATGAATAAGTAATTCACATAATTTTAAACACAATAATTCAATTGTAATGAATGACACTTCGAAGCAGATTATAAAATTAGTTGTTCATTACTTTTCAAAATAATTCAAGCCATTTGTGTTAAGGCTTTTGCCTCAACCGGAAATCAGTTCGAAAATTCCGGTTTCAGAGAACGCTGCCTTCTGCGAGTAGCGTGACCGTCGCACGACCCGTTTGAAATCATCATCAAAATTCTAAACGTTGAAAAATCTACTCATAGGGCCAAATAAATGAATATCTGAGGATACCAAGTCCAGACTGCATGACTGGCGCTCCGAAATTTCCCTGCAGAATCATTCCAATTTTTTGCAAACGGAGGGAGTGGAGGATGCAAAAGTGCTAGAATTGAATTGGAATGGAGTATCTCACACCCCTAAAGTCAGCTGAGTTAGATAACATCAGATTTTTTTTTCGGTTGTCAAAAGTCTGATTCTGATGACCATCGTCTCTCCTGGTGGCGCAGTAGGAAACTGGGATTTTTAAATAAGTTCACTGTTAATACCTCCTCAAATAAAAATCACTCTGTTTTATTTTTCTTTATTTATTTCCTATTTTCTTTTTCTTTTTCTTTTTTTATTTAAGCATGATTAATTATTATGCATTATTAAATTTTCAAAGACCAACCATCTTGCTCTGCAGTATATAATTGTGAAGGAATTTTTTCTTTCCCTACTCTTATGACCGGAAGTTGAGAAATTGGAGTTCACCCAATCCATCGATCCTTTCCTAGAATTATATGTTTCCGTTCCATTATAAAAAGTGTGTATTAACTGATATACACTGATATTTAGCATGGAGCATTAAATATAGAAGAAACATCTACATGAGTATAATGTAAGAACAAACGAATCATCATACATTTTATAGCCTTTTTCTTCTTCATCACTGGAGCGACAGTCCCCACATTGACCCTTAACTTTCACAAGAATTCAGTCCATGCCGTCCTGCTCTTGGTTAAGATTTCCCAATCTGTTACTTTAGGTAGAATTTTTATCAGCATAAATTTTATATCATTTCCAGCATTTACAATTACAGACAGTTATCGACTTATAAACAATTCGTCTTAATACAAATTAAACACATTTAAATAATGAATACCTCATAGAATGGAAACAGAAAAAAAAAGAAGAGAAATTCATTTTACTTAATTAATTTTTGTAGGATTGTAACTTACACCACATACTTCTTCCGCCATCGGAAAGGTGAGCAGAAAAAAATAAGATATCTACGAATGACAAGGTATTGTAAAGGGCAGTTGAAAATAGAATTAAAAAATGAGAAGTATGAACTTTTATTCATCCAAATAAAGTTTATGATAATTCCGCTAATAGCATTTGTAAACCGTTGTTGTACTAGATAATTTATTTTTCCAGATTTTTCTGAGCTTTTTAATCAAAGAAGTTTAATAATATCATGACGCCTTAGTTTTAATAATTGTATGCAATATGGAAATCAAGAAAATTATATAAATGTAAGATCATTGTAAATTTACATTAGTTATTGCGTATGCGAAAGCACTGTATGTCTTAATCAAATGCTTTAATAAAACTGAATTATTTGAATCGAGCTATTTAAATGAGTATTATTTATTTGGTATTCATTTAAATAGCATAGCACGTATTTCTTAAGTTTATTAAGAGGAATAGAATTTATTTTATAATTTCTATTATTTAATTGTCAGATTCTCTAAAATCAAATTTATTTATGCATTTAAATCATGTCCCGTAAAGAATTCTATTTATTAATTTATCACATATATTCAAGTAAAAAAAAAAACGAAACAGACTTTATCTCATTGCAATAGTTATTCCTTTATGTGATAAACGCATCGACAAATTCACATTTCTTAGTTTAGTAGCACACCTGAACCAAATATCCTTGCAACCTCTCGCAATTTTCTTCGATCCCCCATACAAAAACGAATTGTGGGTGCTCTGCATTGGAGAGGTAGTTTATTGCTTCCACTTTCAAAGCTTTTGCTCATCCATTTGGTGCGGGATGACTCTCGACATTGCTCCACACCCCTTCCTTCTCTGCCCCCCACTTTTTTTTTACAATCTCCGAACGCACTCTACAACTCCATATCATACAAATCGCATAAATTGTCCGCTATTCTTCTTTTCTCTCTGAAGAGCGAATGCTTGTTTTCGCTCATTCCAAAGATCTTTCACTCGAATGAGCAGAGATGCATTCCGAAGATTCGATGCTGTGAACGGGAAGAATATTCAAAGAAAGCGAGTGTGCATTTTTTTGTTTTGCAATTATGATGCGACAGATCAGAATATACCTATAATACTAGACAAAATTATACTTTAGACCAGTTTGCATCTCCATCAGGCATGTCCGAATTTCCTCTAAATGATTTTATTTATTCCGCATTATTCAAAGCTAAACATGCTTATACTCATTAAACATGTTTGATATTTCACATCAAGCATATTTCAAGTTACTATAAGCTCCGAACCTATTAAGGCGTCCTTCCCATGCAGTCCATGGTATACACTTTCGTTGAAATGTCCTAAAACCAGAGATCTAACTAAATTTGCCAGCAGACTGCTTGCATTCAATTCCATTATTTTATGTTTTTCCTATTAAAATTTATTATGAGAATAAGAATAAAAATATTGGTATTGGAAAACTAATTGCTTAGAATTTTAAATTTTTGGCGAGTAATTTATATGAACTATAGTGCATATTATATGGAAACCATATTAGAATAATTTCATGTTGTAGAAGGATTATCTATGATGCCTTTATGAGCAATTAAAAATATTTAAATAAATGAAGAAGGTGTCAAATCTTAAGAAATATGATACACAATGCAGAGAAATCCTTTCTTGTTTCAAATATTTCAGTGCCATAAAAAATAATAGAAAATTCACCTGTATTTGGAAATATTCTAATAAAATTTAGAACATTATTTTTTTCAATTGAATTATCTTTATTAACCATGGGAATTCGCTTTTTTTACATATTTATATTGCAATTTTGTGGTCCTAGTAAAAAAAGTTTCAGATGACGTATGACTAGCGTAAATTTCGTAAACAGAAAAAAGTTCAAAGGTGAAAAAATATGCTCTGCATGGATTAAACTATTGGTATACAGTGGATTATAGTTATGACTACACTTTCTAAAGTCTGTGAAATAAAATAGCCACTGATGAAAATGACCCGTTATTTCATCTGAGTATACTTGAAATAATGGGAATTTGTTTTAAGAAAGAAAAAAAAAAGTTTAAAAGTTGACTGATAGATTGCGCTATACTTATCACAAAACTCTAATTAAAAAAACGTGGCATTTTGTTGTGATATTTTATTCAAAACCCATCCAACAAAGCGAAGTTGTGCCACAGCGGATAGGACAAATCGGCTTATAACTGTCCCTAGTCCAAAACCAGTAGGAAAAGTTAAAAAAAAAAACTGATGAAACCATCAAGCATGCATTCTAAGATGACTTGTTTAAGAAATGCTCAGTATGCTGCTCACTGTTTTCTCCGATAAATAGAAAGTGCTAATCAACATATTCTATATCAAATCGAAGTGTTGTCTGTGGTGATGTGAATATGCTGTCTAATATGTATTTGCAACTCATCTAATTTGAACCCCGTACACGGTATCTTTTAAGTAACCTTACAATCAGAAGGCTAAGGGATTCAGGTCAGATGATCGTTGAAGCCAAGCTGTGGACAAATCGCAACTGTTAATGCTGTCATTTTCACAAACCAGATACAATAGTTGCTTCATTAGTGCTACAATATGCCTTTGATCGCCATTTTGCATAAACCGTAAAAAATCCGAATATTCGCACTTTTAAAGTACTGGAATGAAAGGGTTGCGCTGAAGCGGTTCATAACATGTCTCATTTATCTTATAGGTTACAGTACCGGAAATACTAGTCTCTTCGAAAGAGGCAATGCTTGCTTTTGAAACTGATTTTCTTTTGCTTACTTCAGTTTTGAATATTGACAGAACCTTGGAGATAAAAACGGGCTTCATATGCTCGCCAAATTTTTCCTGCATTGTCCGTACCCTTCTATTCAAGTAAGAAATGTAAGTCGAAGGCCTCTCGTGTTGACCATCCAACAAGAAGTAAGTCCTCAACATGCGTAATTAATAATGGATTGCATTGCAGAATTTATCAAAAAATTTTACCAAATATACTCATAGGCATGTCTTAAGTTCAAGAAATTCCACATGCAATGGGCATTCCAAAAACTCTGTTTAATGATTTCTACAATGTATGCTGTAATCATCGACCGATATCGAAGCATTGCTTATTTCTTTATATTTCTTTATTCTCTGTCACATTTCACATTAAATGAACCGTCAAATTCATCAATTGTCTTCTTTAAACTGGATTTATTCATCGACCCAGAACCAATACTTTAACCTTATAGCGTCAGTAATTTTCCCAATGCAATAATCACACAATTACTGTTTTTGTAAACCAGAGCCTGATTTTTCAAGGATAGGCTCTTGAAAATCTTTTCAAACGTAGAATAAAAAGTTTTGTCTATTTCCCACCTTTCTATTACAAGTGTAATGTGTGAAGCTCATTTCACATATTTTAATTAGCATTTTAAAACTAATATACCTATTAAAGCAATCGCTTTTTAGCATCATATAATGAGGGTAGCGAAATCTCTTAGTCAACTTTTGATTAAAAAAAAATCAATTCCCATTGCTTTGCAAATTTTCATATTAAATATCAAGTCATTTAGGGTTTTTTTTTAAATTTCTTGTAAGGCAAATTTTAATTATAACCATCCCGCATATTCTTATCAATCCAGTCCATCAAATTTTAATGTAAAAGGCATAAATATCTCATTTCAGGCTATTTAGATGTACCAATGTTTCTGGTTTTCATAAAATGAAACAACTTTTACGTTCAAAAATCTACTTTGTTTTTTTATCTGGAAAGGAAGTTGCTCAAAATTTCATTATTCTTAAATTCCTTCTTTTATAATTAATATTTTATACGAAAATACAAAAAATCGCATAATGAACAAAAAAATTTTTTTTTAATTTCAAGCGTTTTTTTAAGGTATTGCATGATTATATTCAATAATAGACAAGACTGTATTGCATTTAGAGACAGTTACCACTAAAAATATATTTTATTTAAAAATTACACTATGTGATCCCAGAATGAAGGGAAACGCCTTAAGAAATTACATATTTCAGAAATGATATATACCAATAACTAGTAAAAATAATTTTTTGCATATATTTTTTCCGTTAAATAATAATAGGAAAATAAGACAAAAATTCGGTTACCCTTTATCTAAATTGTTCTTTTAGTCGAAAGATAATTTTAAATTTTTTTAAAAAAAATTTGATACTGATTTAACAATTGATAATTACATCCATGTCCCTCATGGAAATACTAATCCAACAAATTGCTTACATTTTAAAAACACACAAAACACACTAAAAAATATTTTAAATTTTGATTTGGTCTTGCCCTTAATTTTCATTTGTACAATTCCTTTCTAACTAGATATTTTTTACTATACAAATGTAACTGGTATATCAGAAACATTATTACAATTTAACTTTTTTTAAGGGACTCTGAAAATTTTATTTCAATTTCAGAATTCAGGTGACTACTTTATTTGGTTTATTTTAATTCTGATCTATCAAAATTTGAAGGGTGAAGGCCGTGGTGGCCTGGTAGCAAGGTTTTGGCTTTGGAACAGGAGTTCAAAATTCGGGTTCAAGATTCGATTCCACCGAAGAACCGTCGTGTTAGGGGGTGGTCTCTTACATGTTAAATCTGTCAGGACAAATGTCCTCCCACTGGTTTGGTGTGGCGTGGAGAAGGGGGAGCCAGCTCAGGTGTCGTCATCGGCATCTGACCGTTGTTCAAAATTACGAGGTCCATCTCAAAATAGTCCTAGCTTTACAACGGGAATTTAATATAACTAAACTAATCAAAATTTGAAGTACTGCTAATCTCAAGAAACAAGAAAATAAAGGAATTGGAATTATCGGAAACACTTTTAGTTTGTGCTACCAAGTCCAAAAGGGGAGTTAAAACCAGAAGTTATTATTTCTTAAGTTTAGATTCAGTTATTTAATTTTTGAAAAAAAGTATTACAGCTCTAACTGAAATTTATGACTCAGAAAAATTTCATGTTATCAAAGCAATACCAGAAATTATTTATGCTTATCCTGTTTTTTTTTTTTTCTTCTTCTTAGTCTTCTGTTTCAGGTGTTATTTAAATTTTTTGCATTAAAACTATCCGGACTATTTCCAAAAAACTGGAAATGCTGCATAAGGCGTTGGAAGATAAATTGAGAAAGATTTCATTTCTTTAAAAACTTTTTGAAGAAAAAAGTATTTTTATAAGCAAATACAGCTTTTCTGAAACGTTAAGAGAAATCAATAAAATTATGTATTTTTCTAATAATTTTCTTTCAAAGTATTAGGATATTAAAGTCTGCATTAAAAAAAAGCAAAGAAGAAAATAAATGATGTGACCCTTAATGCCGCGTTAATCTTTTGTAAAACAACTTAATTATTTTGTAAGGAAAAAAAGGTTGCAGACGAATCTAATCCGGCTACTTATTTTCATTTTCAAATTCCTTAAATTTCTTACCAAATTTATGTGGGTTATCTTCATAAATAAACTCGTTTTTACAGTGCTAATGACCGCAGGAAAGCTGCAACATTGCATCTTGTCACCTATAGTTCTTATCGCAAATCTCTTGAGGTGGGTCAGTAAAGGATCTTCGGCCATTGTCCGCTGAGTGACCAATTTGTGAGAGGGGTTATCAATCCTGACATCTTATTTGCTCCTCTTTTTCACCCCTTCAAGCCTCAGGGGAGGTCAATAAAGATAAAAGGTCTTCAGTTTGGTACCATACATTCTTATGTATGGTATCAAACTTATGTTCAAATTAATGAACTAAAATTAATTTTTTCTTTTTTATGTGTATATTGTAGGTTAAGGAAAAGCCTGACGCAATGGTCATCTGGTAAATGATTAAAAGAAGAAGAAAAGTTAAAAAAATACATGTCAGTCATGAATAATTTAATAAATTTTACTGCCTCACTAGCTAGTATCCGTCTTACCACTACTGCAGAAGAAACAATCTTGGAAACATCGTTTAAGATTTAAAATCTTGTTTTAATTAATGTTGTTAAACAAGAGCTATCTTCTTTTAATTAAGAATGACAGAATAAATGGTATTTATTTTCTTGTTGAGATTTAATACATTCATGGAAACTGAAGGATATAAAAAGGAGAAGCATAAAGAATATTTATTCTATATATTTTTACTTTATCATTCAAGTGCTTTATTAGAAACAATATATATATAATATGAATATTATGTATAAGAAAGAAGTGACGGGATACATCAGTTCACAACGAACACAAGAGCAGAAGAGATTAAAATTTTTCCCTTCAATGATTTTTACTGTAAAATTTTGATATGAATTTTTTAACACGTTACGAATACGGAAATTAGGCATCTTAAAAAGAATATGGTAAGAATTAGGGATTTTTATTTCTTCGCTCAGAGCATGAAAGACTACCGCGTTCATCAGTTTTCTAAAACGCATGTTTAAAGAAATTAAACAAAGAGTGGAATCGGATCAAGAAATAAGAATACATTATAGAATGTTAATATGGGCTATATTAAGATTAAAATTTGGAAATTAATTAGGATTTTAACTAGATTAAAGATATCATTATCCACGCGCACATAGATATGTTGTCTTTATACTCTGTCTTTAACCTTCGAACAAGGGCAAGCAATAATTTGGCCAAGTTTTATCGTAATCGAATGAACAGTACGGCAATGCATAAAGTACGAACAAAAAACATTCATTTTTCTGCATTAGATGTTCAGAATATTCAGGCTGAATTTTCTAACATGGATCTTAATTTTTAATTCCTACCCCAAAAGGGACTGGATTAATTTTGGAACCCCAAAAATATAGACAGGTTGAGTTTCTGCCAGATTTTTTAAGTAAAAATTAATATTAGTGGCAAAAATGATTGAGACGGTCATCGTGATTTAAAAATTCTATAAAATCTTATAAATATTTTTTTGTATCAATTTAAACGTTTTATAAAATTATAGGCATAAAATTAAAATACTAATGGTTGCCAAATATTTTTTTATTACTGTTCAATTAAATATTTATTTCTGTGCTTATTATTTGTTTGTTTGTTTTTAAATGCATTGGAGCTTAAGAAAAATTACACCGGGAAGAGTACTTTTGGAATTGAAATGCGGACGAAAGTGAGGAAAATTTAAAATCGCCGCTTTTCCTCCTTCATGTCATGTATTAAGTTTGTAATAAATAATTTTTTAACATATCTTATAATCCGAATTATCAATACTATTATTTACAGAAGCATTTAAAAATCTTATATTTAATTTCATACCAGGAATGATGGAATTTCCCTTTTCAATTAACAATTATCAATTTTTTCAGTATGACTTTTAGAACTTATATGTTTCTTCAAAAATTCTTCATCACATTTCTTTAGCTAGTTAACAAATGAGAATACTTCGCAATTCATTCGTATGAAATATTTTCTCACTGATTCTTCATTAGTTTTAAATACTATTTCTAATTATCTAATCGAAATTTTGTGACAAAAGAGATTTCCAATTTCAAAGAAGATTTAAGAGATTAGCTTTCATTTAAACATTTCAGGAACGATGGAGAACTCGATTCAAACAAGATGACATATAGAGGGATCAATGCAAATATATTGCATGACAATGCAGAATAACAACTAACAAGAATGTCCGTCTCTCGACTTTCACGTATCCTTCTTTTCGAATCTTCTTTTATTGTCTTTTTATCTCCTGAACGTAGGAGGTGGTATCAACGAGTAATGCACCTAATTTTGGATACGATAGTAAAAAAACTCAATGAATGGTAAAATGAAAGCGTTACCAATTTACTGCTTTTAGAAATTGATACCGTACAAGTTTAGACATCTTCCCAGTGCTGAATCAGTTTGAAATCTCTCTACCTCATAGCATACTGTCGGCTTTTTCTTGAGGACTGGCATGAATTCAGAATCCCTTTTTTTGTAGTAAGATTATTATAAAATATTTTCGTTGATTGTTATGTTTCTTGCCACTTTTTTACACTATTTTATTTGTAAAAATATTAAAATCGAGATAAAGAGCAAAGGCGAATTTATTTTGATGATTTATTTCTTCCTGAAGTGTTTTGATTATATGTTTGTAATGATTATAATGAACAATCTATGACTTATTCACGTTAAGGGAATTCTAAGAAACTGTTATAATTAATCTATTGTTAACTGACGATATAATTTTTTACATCATTATTCTTTAGATGTTAAAAATGTGCAGTAATTTTATTTCATTAGCTCTTTCCATTTTGAAATGATTTGGTCATTTCTGCTGAGACTGATTGAAGAATTTCTTCATTATGGAATTCTTTCAAATTTTATAGAAATCTGTAAATCTGATGTGAAGGCCACATTTCAAATTTCATTAGTTTCTCAAAGTGTTTTTGAATCCTTTTCACTGACAAACAAATGTAATTCCAAAAATATGCTTTTCGGACTTAGAAAAACATACGTCAAAATCAGGAGTCCGAATTTTTTGACGTATATAATATTTCTACTCATATATATCATTGACGAAGGAGTAAAAATCTAAAAAATATATTTTTGATTCATATAAATAAATTTCTTCAGAGCTTTTGAATCATAATTTTACTACATACATAAAAAATTAGAAAGTCTTGGCTATATATGTTTACCTTTCATGTTTCTTTTAACTAAAAAAGTCTGCAATGTTGACAAATTTCAAATTGTGAGCCATATCCAAAAATGGGTTGACATTTGGTTTTTCTGCTTTTTCAGAAACATGAAGGTATAATTCAAATACGCAATTACTTAATTATACCAAATTTGATATAGAATTTTGCGACTAAAATTGCAGTTTTTTTCGCATATCTTTGTTTCAATCGGTTAGGTTTTAGTTTAGTTTAGTTTAGTTTAGTTATATTAACGTCCCGTTTTAAAGCAACACGAGGGTTATTTTGGGACGGACCTCGTAACTTTGAACCATGGTCAGATGACGAGGACGACACCTGAACTGGCACCCCCCCCCTCTCCACACCACGCCACACCAGCGGGAGGACGTTTGGCCTGACAGATTTAACGTGCAACAGAGCCCCTCACACGACGAATCTTCGGTGGAATCGAGTCTCGAACCTGAAACCCTTCGGTTCCGAAGCCGAGACTTTACCACCATTCCTAACCGATTGAAGGTCACCGCGGCCCTTCAATCGGTTAGGAAAAAAGCGTCTAAAATATAAAATCGATTTTTCGATGCTACTAACCAGCCGCATGCTAGGGATTTACAACCCAGAAACTCATCAAGTATGACATGACAGATTCAGTAAAAATGCTAAATTTACGCTAAAAGTTAATATTTCGTAACTATTGTACACCAATCCCATGTAAGACGTTCACTAGCTTGACAAGTTTATTAGGGAGGGAATGATCACTTGGTTGGATAATGCAATGAAACCATAGAAGCTATAGCCCTGTTCCTTCGATTTATATTATTTTCCTTTACCTAATTTCAGTTGTCAGTGGCGGCAAAAAATATTATTATATAATTTATTTCAAGTGTTAAACATAAAAATTCTTGTAAATGCCTCAAACTTTTACTTAAAAAAATAAATTACTCTTAAATATGAACTACACATATTTTCCATAATATTGTGTGAGTTTTTACTTTTTTCCATATCTTTGAATAGGAATTACATAGACACAAAAAAGTTAATGGTTTATTAATTATTTTAATGACGAAATGAATGATGAGGTTTTGCAACAAATTAACGCCTTTTAAAGTTTTCGTTCACTGTAGGTGCAAACAACACTTCTTCTCTGCTGAAAAAAGAAACGAAACTCATCGAGTCAAATTCAGCAACGAAAAATAGATAGAATATCAAGCGAAACCATTACTGAGATTGCCGAGCGAAATGCTAATAAAAAAAAAGACATTATAACTTCTTTCCGAAGAAGAGATAGAAGAGAGCGAGTAAAAAAAAAAAAGGAATATTTTCTACGTGAAATATACGTCCGAATCTATTCCTAAATAAATGATAGATAGCGCCAAATATGGAATCGGAGGCGACCCTTATTACGCATAATTATCATTTGGCGCTCACCGAAAAATAAAGAAATGATGTATGAAAAAGAACGCCAAGCCCGTCATCTGTCTTGATTAGCTGTCGCACTGCGAGCCCCCTTCTTAAGTGGGTGGTAGGGGGAAAGGAAAAAAGATCAGGGGACACGCTGCCTAGACAAAATAAAACGAGTTACTTTTAGATACCAAAAATATTCACCGCAGATTCTGTGTGCTAGCTGATAAAAAGCTTCAATAAATTCATTCCAAATATGAATTGTTATTCAACACATATAATTTAATAAAAATCGAATACCTATACATCGAACTTCCATGTATTAAATTTTTCTCAAGAAGTTTTCTTTCATGGAAAAACATTTTTGAGGGTGTGAAAGGGTCCGAATAAGAGTCCTGTATATCGAACAAAAATTATCACCTGAAACAAATAAGTATACCTAATGCAATCAAAACGTAATGACCATCTATTTCATTTATATGAAAGATATAAATTAAAAGAAAACCAAATTGTTTCACCAAGAGGTGGATTTAAATATTTTGCAGCTCTATGCACTGCACATTATAATGTCCTTCTTTTAATAGATATTAAAAGAATGGGTATTTTTTTTTCTTCTTTTTTTTCTATTTAGTTTCAAATTTCAATGCATTTTTTTAGCTTTTTTATTTTATCAATTTGTGAAAATTCATTAATTTTTGTTTATTTCTATCCAACTCTTCAACGAGTCGTTAGTTAGAATAATAGTCTCCAAGACTTTAAATATTTTATACAACGCAGTTTTAACAGTTTCTTCAACAAAAAATAATTTTAAACATCATATATATCTATCTATATATATATAAATTCAAATTTCCTACCAGTTCCCCTGAAATTAGTAAATACTAGATACATTCTAGTATTTTTTTTAGCCTCTTCACATTGTAAAATTTGTCACTTTTATTTGTGTTAATAATATTTAAAACAAAATTTTGCAGATTCTGCTCAAAATTAAATAAACATATCGCTTATTTTTTTCATATATGCTTTGCTAATAATGATTTGTATTAAAATCAAAAGCTTAATTTTATTATTTCGTGTGTTTCATAATTTTTTTCATTGACATCGATAGTGCTGTGGACTGTAAAACTAAAAAGAAAACAAATGTCTGCAACTTCAAAAGTGACTTTTATCATTAACTGTAAGGTTCTTCCAGAATTATTATGTTTTTAGGTATATATCTGATAGGAAAACTACCTATTGCCTGACAAGACTTTACCCATCTTTTACCCTTTTAGGTTATTTTATTAACAAGAGAATTGAAATAATTTTATTTAGATTTCAATCGGTTTCGGATATATTATAAATTTTTAAAAAAAATCTCCGAGGAGTTTGTAGATAGGTCATCTATTTAAAAAGGGAGAAAATAGAGGTTAATTGAAATTAATTTGTAAAACATCATCTTCAGTATTTAATTGATAAAGTAATATTTGAAAGCAACAGTTAATTTCAGATATGTTTAAAATGAAGACGATAAATTTTCCTTACTTGCTAATTTATTTGATTTTTTAGCGTTTTCTCAAAAATTTTGTTTTTTATTTTCTCTTACATGAAGTATTAAATTCGTCATTAAATTTGATTTCGAAATTTTGATATTCTTTACGTTTCATGGCTCTTTGAGTTCGAAAAACACAGTTAGACGAATGAAATTTGATATATTATCATTACATTAAATTTATACTTGTTTGCATAAGAATACTGATTTCTTCACGAAATTTTTTTTAAATATAATATTATCTTACAAGTTTTTGTTGCTCTAACTGTTATTGCTATTCAAATCCAGAGACAAGGAAAAGCACAGAGACACTACAATGTCAATAAATGGAAAAAATATTTTTAATTTTTGAAACTAGACATTTCCACCAGATGAGAATTTATGATTTAATAACTGGAAACTATTAAAAATAGAAAACAAAAATATTAAAAAATGAAAATTCATTGGATTACGGGTCAAACTTGATTCAATCTATGAAAAATTTCAAAAGTTTTTATACTTTTATTTGTTAAATTTTTATGATTATACTTTATACAGTTACACGGATACTTTAAGCTCATTAAACTACTAGAGAATAATTAACGAGCATACGAAGAATAAAACGCTGTTTAAACTATAAATTAAACTTTAAACAATTTATCATCATCACTACAGCAGCATATATTAAAACTGTCTGGCGTTATTAAGAGCGTCTCGTTTATAATTTACCCTTGTATTGATCAAAAATTCAAAGTTCCACTACACCTATTGTGACTTCATTTTGAAATCAAAATGCAATTAGTAAACGACCCCCTTTTGAAGCAAATGTTTAGGAAGGCAGAGTAGTAAAGGATGGCGGGAAGATGATCCAGGGAACGCAAGTCACTGTGTTTAAAAGTCGATCCGAAATCTCCCCCTAATCCTCTTCAGATCTGATAGGCTCCGACTTGATCGTCAGTTAGCTGTGGTTTTGGAATTACATGCTCTCCCGCACTCTAAGCGAACAGGGGTGACTCCGCTTCCGGGACATGGAGAACACCCCCTCTCTACAAGAGGAATTCGGACTGAATTCACACCCACTGTGCGGTAAACACAGTGCTACAGGGGGGTTAGTTGAGTGCTACTTCCAACGTATGGTTCGAAAAGTCACCTTGCTTATCGTCTTTTCATCTTTTCATTGATGACATTTAATTTAACTATAAAATGTAGAAAGACAATTATGTCATCAAAAACAAATAATGATTTAAAAAAAGTGCTTTTTCGTTATATTTTCAAAAATTTAGACTATTTTTCTAAGAAAGTTGCAACTAAGCTATGTTATGAATGTGACAACTAATATAAGTCGCGACTTACACACTGCAAGTGATTTATGGTTTATTGTGATTCATAAAATAAAAAGTGCTAATATTTGAGTTTGTCTCTCATGAGACTTTGAGCATAATTAAAGACAAAATAAAAATATGCAATTTTAATATTTATTGAACGGTTAAAATTTTTCGTTACTTATTCATTGAAGTATATTTTGTAGATTAAACTTACGGATTAATTGTATTTAATTTATAATAATAAGATTCACTTTTAATAAGAATAGAACATTTTTGTTTGCTCAGCAGTTTTTATAATATTAGCCGTCTATATCGCTTATATATATATATATATAATGTAATCAGAGGTAAATTCAAATTCTTGTGAGTTGTTGGTGAAAAATGGCCTAAGTAAAGAATAACGGAAAGTTTATTCAATACAATCACAGTAAGATTATTAAATAAAAACACTAGTAATAAAATTCAAACGAAGAGCACACGAAACACTACTAGCAGTAAACAAAAGCATGCAAACTAAAAATCGCTTAAAATATCTTGTGCAATTGCACAAAGCGTTCACACAGAACTCGCTGAAATATTCACTAGAGTTTAACTTAACTATTCATACCATACCTGTAAAACGGTATTTCTTACCAGAAGACTTACTGAGCAGCGAAGTAATATTGCAAATATTATATTTATACTGACTACATCAGACGCTACTAATTTTTACAAAATCGACCTCTCAAACAGAAGATGTCGCATTTCTATTTCCCGATTAATCATAAATATATGAATTTGACTAAATTAGCTAAACTAAGTGATATTAAAACTATTATAAACACAATAAAAACAAATATAATTAATGTTATCGTTTTCAAAAATTTCAGATTGACTAATAAACGTAGAGTTAAGTAATAAATAAAACAATTTAATGAATCTTGGCGGATGAAATTTGACAAATAAGACATATCTTATTTAATTTTTTTAGCTTAAACTACCAGTTCTATAAATTTAACAAACCATAACATAAATTATTAAATGCATTCAAAACAGCCATCATTTATTTGTAGCAGAAGCCCCACCTCAAGTAAAGACCTATAGAAAAGTTGTTTATTTTCCCAAAAGAGAGTGGGAAAAAAGTGCTTCACCCACTTTCATTACTATTGCTGTTTCCATTACTATATCAGACACCACTCAGTTTTTCCCTTCCCCTCAAATTTCAGATCTATTCTGCTACTCCCCCCTCCACTTCTCCCCTCTTTTGGTCCAGGCCTAAATCATCCATTTCTCCCGCAACCCCAACCTCATAAAGCCTTGTGGTTCGCAATAGTATCATCTCCTCTCTTTTCTGCTGCAGTTTTGTGGCTGGAGGGGAAAAAAAGCACCTTTCAGTTTGTCCCGGCACTCATTAGAGGGTGGTCATTTTTCAATGGATTATCGTGTTCTCTTGACAATTGCTTTTGCTCTATAATCCATTTCTTTTGTGTCTTTTCTCACCCGAATCGTTTTTTCGTAAAAGCAGAGAAAGCTCTGGGATTTAACAGTTGCTGCTCTTTAATAAATAATTTTCTATTAAAGTAGGTCCGAGATATTATTTCTCGTTTACACGACTTGTACTAAAGATTGGTTAAAGTATACTGTATAGTTGAATCTTACGTAAATTTGATGATTTCCAATGACAATAGTTTTAAAAGTTATCATTTAATAAAAAGACAAAAAAATAATTATTTCCAACGAAATTTTAAGAAATAGATAAAATTTATATATTTAGGAAAAAAAAATTCAATTGACAAAAATAGATTATCTATTGTCGAATACAACATAAGTTTAATTTATTCGTACTAATTCTTTTTTAAAGTATCAAAAAACTTTAAATAATTTACTAATAATAAAGATGAATGTGTGCATATTTTAGCAACCCACAGGCCAAATTATTTCATAGAGATTTAGCAAATTTGACACATGTTTATGTTGGAGATTGAGAATATGAACCTTGGAGATAAATTTTTATAATTTTAATAAGAATTTTAAATAATTGAGCAAATGTTTTTCTGCGACAACTCCTAAAACCCTTAAAATACCGAATGAAATATATAATCTTAAATTTCAATATATATATATATATATATAATGCCAATTTTTTTATTCTATATAGCTTTTTTCTATTTTAATTAATTTGTTAAAATTATTTTAAACATATATAAACATTTCCATTATTGATACTAAAATCTCGTTTTATTATTTTTTCCATTCTAATGGTTGATATGTTTGTTTGCTTGCCATTTTTTATCTTCTTGTAAATATTTTTATTTATTAGGATTCGGATAATTTTACCATATTGAACAGGCTACAGTGCTAGGCATGCATATATAATTTCTAAAATGCTCTTATGCTTACAAATAAAGTTTAAGGTAATTATACTAACAATTAAATACCAAAAAATAAGGAAAATTTATACCACAATGAACAAAATGACGTAAGGCTCATGAAAATAAAGACTATAATAGTCTGAAGTGATTAATTAGAAAGCGCTATTGCACTAAACATTTAATTGAAATATTTAATAACCATTAATCTTATCGAACCAGTTTATCCTCAAATACAATTGTCTAATTTAGAAAAAGTGCTAAATTGTTTATTTCCATTTTTTTAATTGAATAAATTCTGTATAATGTATGTACATTGCGAAAAAATAAGTCCACATTAATTTAAAAACTTTAAGATTAATATTATTTTCAATCTACAAAGAAAAAACATATTGATAATGAAGCAAAATTTTGTAATCGAGAGCATTTAACATCAAAAAGTTTAAATCTGCACAAATAGCAAATATGGTGTAAATAAATAAATAATTTGTATGTATACACACATAAAATTCAAAACAATAGTCAATAAGGACTGTAAATGTTAAACATCATCTTTTATAATACGCACTCAAAGCAGACAAAAAAAAACCATTATTAAACCCATTTTTATTTAAACACTGGAGGCTCAAAGAACTCCGTTTTTTCCATAAATCTATTCGCATTAAGAAAAACTTCTTAGTATGTCAACAAATTTGAGGTCATTTTTATCACTTTGTAAAGTATTGGTTCATTAATATGTCCGTAAAAATTGTTTTTACTGACACAAACCTATGGCAGAAATAAACAGATTAAAATTCATTTTTCGTGCAGATTAAATTTCATTGTTTTGTCCGAAATATATTGTTAAAAATATAGTTAAAATATTTCTTCCAAAATTAATTAAAAATAGGAGCTTAAGTTATATGTTAAAATACTGACACCATTAGAAAGCTTAATTTATTAATCTTTAATTTGATGTAAAAATCCTGTTTGTGCGATAATATTTTTATAATTTATGGCGGGAAAACGACGAAAATTCTCTTAATTTTCAAATTCGAATTCTAATAAAAAATTCGAAAAAGAGCTCCGAGGTGCAGATTACCGACCTCCACTGTGTAGATGTACCAAATTTGGTAGCTGTAGGTCCAACGGTCTGGTCTGTAGAGCGCCAACACACACACATATTGAGCTTTATTATAAGTATAGATGAAATATACCATAGATATTTTTAAATTCAGCTCTTTATTTATAATAAATACTAGAATAGGGTTTATACAAATCTTCCAAGAGGCATATTTTCTTCTTTCAAATTTTTTTAGCACGGCACTGTGGAAATGTTAGTGTTGATTAGAAGGTTTCTTTACACATTCCATGAAAGAGCTGAAGAGAAATATGAATACATAAAACTCAATACCTTTTAAATAAAAAATAACCTTTGTAGCAATGGCAACGGCAGAAGTCAAAAACAAGAAATACGAATCTCGCGAAATCATGACATGAGCCATTTCAAAAATAGATATTTTGCCAGTCACTTTAATTAAGCTTTTAATAGCTCAAAATTTTCAATCAAAGATATCTAGCTGATCTAAAAAATAAAAAAATCCCCTACAGTTTTTAGATTTGCAGAATTTTCATCAGAAAGGTTTCTAAAATTATTTTAGTTTAGATTAATTTAACAAGAAGAATGTCTAACAACAAGAAAAAGCAATCGAAATCCAAGAGTAAAAATGGAGATATTTGGCGATATCATGATATCTATAAACCTGGAGTTAGCTACCACAGACCTGTAACTCGATCTCAAACTCCTTTTAACAGAATAAAAAATACTCGCTCTGATTTGGAACTTTTTGCTGATTCAACAGCCTATCATCCACCTGACCTTCCACATCTGATAGAGACTCTTAAAGGACCATTTGGAGCGATACCAAGAACCATTGTAACACGAAATAGTACAAACAAGTTGGAAATCAATAAAGAGTTGTGCAAAGATGTGGACAGGTACAAAAGGAAGAAAAAAAATTCTATTAATTCCAATGGAATGAACGGATAACCACAACTAATTGCAAATAAGTAAGAATGTTAATGTTAGAATCCGCAAATCTTGAAAGTTTGACTAACTTATGATTTGTTCATAGCTTCAAGTAGTTTTGAAAAGTAATTGAAAATATAATTCTGAAATAACCATCCCAAGTGATAGATATAATTTGTCACGTAATCATAAGTTTGTAATGACTTAAGTTATGCTAAGTGGTTTTTCATCTTTCTGAAGTATCAAGGCAGTTTAATACATCTTTATCTAAATAAAAGTTTTTAGAAAGAAATTTAATTAAAAGCCAATAGATTCTTTTAAGGAATTTTTCTTCACACTCATTTGATTTGCGTATATTATATGTATATTTCCTTTTCATAGAACTAGTAAATAGTATAAGGCGCTGATTTTTTACTAGTATCAGTTAAGCCATATCAAACCTTAAAAAATCTTAAACATTTGTCATCTTGGAAAAAAAAATTCCAAGTGACACATTTCTGCATTACCGAATCGAGTTATTAAACTTGGAGGGTCATATTCATGGGGAAAATCTAATTTAACGTGGACACTATAATATATATAGTGTCCAACTGATAATGAAATCAATACATATGATTTTTATTGTTTGCATGACTAATACAGTTGATATTTCATAATTAATCACAGGGAATGTTATATAAGGGATTTTTTTTTTCCTACTAATAGTTAAAATTAGAGACTGATTTTTTGTCAAGCACAACAAAATTTTGCCAATTTCCCAAAACTTTTAAACATGTACGCTATTACCGTTATTACTGCTTAATGATTAAGAATAAATTTTGAAAATAAAAATAGATTAGTTAATTTTGAATCATTACTTCATAACATTCAATTTAAGATTGAAGATTAATTTTCCTCTAAACTTTAATGATCAAATTCTTAGGTAATGTATCAAATTCTTTTGAATCTTGAATGAACTTTTTCAAACTCATCGACCACTCTACTAGTTTCGTGAGCTTAGACAGTTTATTTTCCAAAATTCCAGATGTATAAGTGAATTTCCAAACACAGATTTTCGTGTAACAACCACAAGTCATTGACTTTATAAAAGGGATGTGTAGTGACATGTGTAGTGGCGTAAGGTTGGCGGAATTGTGCCAATGTGTAAGTTGAATTCTGCCAAGGATGTTTTACCAATAATTTCCTCAAGGAGTAGGAATGGCTGTGGAGCGAAATCCCTTCTATTTTTTTTAAACATGCATATGACATGAGAGGAAATTTTACTTAATAAAGTCTCAAATAATATCTTTCTTATGGTCATCGCATATTGTCTAAACTATTCTTTTTTCCTCTTGTATTATCAAAAAGTTGATTCATAATTTTGGGAAAGCAGCAAGATGAATGAATTAGTCATGCCTATTGTAGTGGTTCTAATATCACTTGGAATTCCAATTTAATTTTAATAAATGTAGTAGATTGCAGTTTATAATTAGAAACTAATCACTAAAATTGGAAACTAATTCACTTTTGTTTTTTACTTGAATTGGAGGAAAGAACCTTCCAGCAGCCAGTCCGTTATTAAAAAACAATTTGTAACCAAATTTCACATTGGTACATAAGGTTTGGAAATATGGTAATTGAAAGTACATTCAAAAGATAAAAATCCATAATTGTTCCCCCAGCATGCGTGTCTTGGCCATCCATAATTAAATTTCCTCTTATGCTTATTCGTACTTAAAACTGCATCATCGTCATTACAATATTCTACAGGAAAAGCATTAAATTGACATTGGAAGAATAGTTTTAATTTACTACATCATTTGTAACAACTAAAAAAAATGGTTCAAAAAATCTTCTCAAATACAATAAAAGAAAAATATATCTCAGACCGAATAGAAATACTTTGGATGTCTGCCGCCAAAAAATAGTGTCAACTGCTCCCTTTGACAAAGGTTGATATCATGCAATCAATCGAAAAATCCGAAAACAAAATACAAAGATCCCAGTCCTTTTCCTCGAAAATAAAGATGAATCGCAGGTTCTTATTTGGCTTTAAAACGATATATAGCTGGCCCCTGGTAAAACTGAAACGTTCTTTCTGTTTATTACCGATATCTATTATTTCCGTTTTGAACCGTTTTATCTCTTACTGCTGATCTTTTTCAGCTTGCCAGGATTTACGTCCTTTTGCTCTTTCTTTTTCTTTAGGAGAATTCAACCTTTTTACGCTTTGGGAACATCCGTTTTTGGAATTAATTCCCAATAAGTTTTAATTGATATGTTAAAATCTTTGGTGCTTTAAAGGCAATCGCTAAGGTTTTAAATTACAAAGTTAAGCACTTTTAAGCTCTTAAAATGGAGTCCTTTCATTGATTTGTTATTTGACTTCCCCCAATTTTGCCAAGAATAAACCTATTTAGGGATTATTTTTAAAGAAAGCCAATAAGAAGAAACATAATTAAACTATTTGTCTATCAGACACCAAATGTAAAAGCAAAATAATAATACAAATTGTCAAATTTAGGGGCAGTATATAATTTCTGGTGTGCTAAATTTTAATTTGAGTAGAATTAAAAGATGTTTTTTTTGTCTTTTATTAATTATTAGCCATCTTCAGAGACCAACTATTCGTTTAAAACCTCTATAATTTAAATAATTATTGAAATCATAGAGTCAACCACAGTCAGAGTCATTATACTAATTTCAAACTTTTTTACACTTAAATGAAACTGTCAACTGGACACATGATCAGTGCTCTCCGGTTCTTAATTATTGTTCATTGTCGAGAAAATTCTTAAAAAATACAATATTTATTGATACATTTATTGTGACGGAAATTTTGATCAAAATGGTGAAAAACATCAAATTTCCTATCCGTCTAAATTCGTCTTTTTACAAGCATAGCTAACCAACCAGAATGCTTATTGCTTAATCATTATATTCCAGTCATTATTTAAAACACTTTTTTGTTTTAATAAAATGTGTTTTTTTCAAATTAATCGTGAAAACTATATTAATAGTATGATCGTCGAAGGCGGCTAGTATTAAAAAGTTTAATTTCTTATATTACCCAACTTTGATGAATTATAACTTATAAGAACAAAAATATGTCTCTATATAAATTTCAGAATAACGGTAGAAAATTTTGTTTGGTTCCCTGCATTTCATAGGAGCAAAATTGGCAAAATCGTTCTCATTGCTGAAGATAGAAAGTCTATTAAATTTTTATTTTTTAATATCTCACAGAGAGAGATTAAGTAGGCAAATAACGCCTCAACGTATGAATATTGAGCAAATTATGCTCAGAGGAGGTCTCTCTGTCCGGTTGTTTGAATGATTTAATACGCTAACAACAAAACGAAAAGAAAAAGATTAATAAAATTTGGTACACGGATTTAATATCTATAGTGTAAACACCTATCAAATTTTGAGCCAAACGCAAAAAGGGGTTGACTGTCTGTTGGTTTGTTCTCTCAGAAACATGTAAACGTGATAATTCAAAAACGCAGTGACAAATATATCAAATTTTGTATAGAATTCTATGACAATAAGTGAATTTTTTTACCAAATTTTTGCTTCAATCGATTTGGAAAAATTAGTTTAACTCCATTCTTGATGCTATTAAAATCATGCTAGAGATTAATCATCAATGATGAAGTGATACATTAAATAAAAGTGTTAAATTCACGCCGTGATAGTATTTCGCAAATGCTGTAAGCCTATTTTAATTAGGGTCTTTTCTGGGATAACACCTTTATTATAGAATATGCCAGAAAGTTTTAAGACACTATTTCCGCAAATTTACTCTTATATTAAACCTTTTAAGGGGATTTCGAATCCTCATCCTTAATTTGAATTATAATTAATTAATATTGAAGACGACTTAACAAACACTCTTAATCTCATGGTGTGTGAAAAATTCATTTGCTGTTTCCATTCTAGTACTTGAATATCGTTATATTTCACCATGAAAGATTTTTTAACTGTTGATATCAGCCACTTCAAGTGACTAAATATTAATTTTAAAGAATACCAATTATAAGATAGAGTAACTTAAATGATTTTTCAATCTTAAATATTTAATACTTCCTTAATTTAATACTTGATATAAAAATACATGTTGATTTCTTAATATTTACTACCACGTAATACATATTTTCAGTAATTAACAAATTCCGATAAATTAAAGTAAATGATTTTTCATGCTGCAAGATACAAAATGAGCACAACAGAACTTCGGCGCTCATTATAATTAAATTATTTTTGAACCTATTTTTTATTGTCTTCTGTTTATCACTCACTCTGTTTATCAAGATCACTGATGGAAAAAAATCCCAACACCAAGAAAAATTATTGTACAGTAATGAAATTTTAGGAATACATTTGTCTAGGTTACATATTTAATTGATTAAAGTTTCAAGATCACAGGTAGAGCCATTGGAGAGAAAAGCCATTTCAAATGGGAAATGTTGGTACATTAGTAACCGGTGTAACCGCCAGAATTTTGAATGCAAGCATGCAAACGTGCACGCATTGTGTCGTACAGGTGTCGGATATCAGTTTGTGGGATGGAGTTCCATGCCTGTTGCACTTGGGCG
>JAPMOQ010026507.1:1668841-1685008 GCA_026543055.1 Argiope trifasciata | reverse complement strand
TTTTTTCTCATATTCCTTTAACTCTATAAAAAAATACCACAAATGCCGTTTAACAAAGCAATGAAGTTCACCTGAGTCACTTGAAATCATTGCTGAATCTCCCCTTTCATTACACGTGATTGATTGCACACCTGTGCTGCCTGCTTTACTCTGTAGAGAAGCTCGCATAGATGCATTTAGGGAATAGGGAACTTCTAATAATTGACACCTTTTTAAGCACGTGCGCTGTCATTTTCTAAGCGGGTTGGAGAAATTTTCTTATGTTTCAAGGAAAAACTCGAGCATTTCAGTATTTTGATGTACTTGGATTAAAGTCAATTAGAAGGTCAATTAAAAAACAGAACGAAAAGGTCAATTGAAAAAATATTTTTTCCCAATTAACATTTTTTTCACCAAGCAATTTTGTCTATGATACGAGTAAATTAAAGTGTTGTTTCGTGCTGTTGTATGAATAAAGGAATAAAATGTATTATAAAATTTTATCTAATGAGTGTACAGTTCAAAAAGCTCATCAAAATTTGTAATGAATGATGGTGCTTTACTCTGCAAGAAAGGCACGAAAAGCAAGTAGCAAAATGCAAACGGAAGACAATATTTGCAGATATCAACAATCCACAAGCAACAACTCATCGTTAATTACACAATTGCAACTAACAATAACACTTGGGGCAGCCTTTGGCAAATATATTACATCACAAAGAGAGAATTGATGCTTCTCTTTTCATAAACTTCAACCAACATACGAATCGTCAGATCTTGAAACCTATTAAACGGAATTCTTCGGATTTTCCAGAACTTTCTTTTTTATCGCTAAAGTATGCGGAGGGGGGGGGGGGGGGGTATTGTCCTGCCATCCATTCATGCAATGCTTGTAAATGCTTCTTTTCAACGATGTCCTAATTCTATAGAAAAACAGTATTGCAGAATCTTGGCAATCTTTATAAAAGATCCTCAGAAAACTTTTCAAGTGCTGAAATTAAACTTTTAATCTTTTAAAGATTTGTTATTAAAATATTTTACAAATAGCAGACTTATCGATTGCATTTTTTAAGAAACTATGAATAATTGAATTGTTTCTTGTCTGAAAAATGCATTTATTGTTTAGAATTTTTTTAAAAATAATTTTAATTCAATATCATTACATAATGACAATATTAAAAATTATTTATGTTATTTATTATTTAGCTTGGTTAAATTTAATGACAGATAATTTCTTCTAACGTATATTTTTCTTTAAACCTTTAATTTTACGCAATATAAAACTCATCTCTATAATTAATTGCTGTTTATTACTTGAAATCTTTAAAGCATTACAAAGAAATAGCATTTGCAAAACGTTTAGATTTATTCTCAGGAGAGTCATATTCAATTCACGATCAAAAATAAACTGCCATTTTAGAACAGAAAATTAAAAAATCATCTCAAATTGGAAATTTTGGTGTCATAATTGTCCATGATAGAAATAAAATCATGTTATAATGAATTTAAAACGTTTTAAATGGACTCATTTGAAAAACTTCTCTCAACTTCCACTGAATTTTTTACGACATTTTAAAATGAGCTTTAGAAAAACAAGGAATTAAAGACTAATCCCATTTCAAATTTAAATTATTAATTTTTGTCACATGAGTTAAATTAAACTCCTTCAATCTTTCTGACTTTGAACATAAGTTCAATGTTAAAACAAAATAAAAATAATAAAAAAATTTAAATGTGCTTGAAGGTGTGTGACTCATTTGATCAGCCTCTCTTGACACATCACGGAATTCTGTCCGTCGAACGAACCAATTTACGGCTCAAGTTTGCGAACAATTTGATCACTCCATTCTTCCACTCAACTCTTGTCCTCGAATGCATATAGAGAACATAAAAGGCAAAGGGTTGACCGCAGCATTTTATTAGGGGGGTGGTTGGAGCCACGGAGGCGCGAAAACCACATCAATGATTTCATTAAGAAGGGGTGTCGATAGCATCGTCCCCAGTTCGTTCTTTATTTCTTTTTTTCCTGCTGAGGCAGACGATTCTCTCTGATTCTATTATGAGAGACTACCAGCTCAACCCCCAACCCCGCCCTCGGTCCTTTTAATCGTACAAAGCGCAGCTGTGGAGGAGATGCAGGGGGTGAACATCAAATTGAATCCCACTGCTAGAAAATGGGGTTGATAAATTTCATTTAAGATGGCTTTTCCTCCGACTGCATTAAATGAGCCTGAATCTTCCGATCGTCGGAGAGGAGAAAAGTGTCTTTTTCTTCCCGATCTGAAGACGTTTTGTCGAATCGGAAAATGTGTTAAGTGTGAGATTTAATAGTGTAAATAGTATAACATCAATATTTGATCACTGCCAGTTTGCCGTATTTGATTTATTATTAAAAACGGAATGATATCATTTTTTTACCTTTCTTACTTTTTATTTTCTCGTATACGTTAATATAGAAAAAGTATAAGCAATGGTCAAAGAATTCACACCAGAGATTTTGACGAATTTCCACGTTTTATACCTCCCTGAATTCAAATACATATTGTTGGAAAATTTTTCAACAAAGATAATTCAAAAACTGTATGTGCAAGACGGTTGAAATTTAGTGTAGGGTCTTAAAATTAAAATTGCAAGTTTCTATCAAATTTTGAGTATACGTTAAGAGGATGTACGTCTTCTGGGCTGTTTGAAATAAGTAAACAAGATAACGACAAAGCAAAGAAAACCAGATGGATAAAATTCAGAGCACATATTTAACATCTATAGTGCTGACATCACTCGCATTTTGAGTCAAATTTAACCATAGGGTGAGTATCTGTCTGTCTGTACTTCCAAAGATAAGCAAACGTTATAATTCAAAAAAGCAATGAAATATATCAAATTTGTCATGAAAATTTATGACTACAAGTGTAGTTTTGTGTCAAATTTTTCTTTCAATCGTTTTAGAAAAACATGTCTAAACATGTCAAGTGTTAATAGTATCCAAAAATCCGATTTTTTGATACTATTAACGCCTGCTAATTATTAATCGCCAAATGACTTGAAGAAACTGTTTTTCTATTAAGGTTTCGAAAATGCTTTATTGTTCAAATGGTGACAAACTGAAATCTTTAGTTAATTTTGGGATATTCTCACAACTCTTCTCGGTGATTAAAATGACTACTTAATAAATTTTCAGTGGTAAATCAGTTATTAAAACGCAAAGAAATATCAGTAATATTTTAAGGTCTGAATTTTTGTCCCGCTTTCAAACACTCTGAAAAAATCATTGATTATACTTTCAGATAAAGCTTTAAAGATGTATTCGTATAAGTTCATTCTTTCAGAGGCACACCTATATTTTTTGGAATCATGTAAGTTTCATATTTGGATCGTTTGAGATTGATGTCATAAATTTAATACGAGTGAAAAAGCCCAGTCTTCTTAATTTTAAATTTATTCATCACCAGTAGGTTATGAGGTACTTCTAAATGGGCTAGCTATCTAAATTTTTCATGGAATTAAAAATGTAAACATAATGGACGATGTATAGAGTTATCGAGTTGCATGCAGTTATCAGATTGTCGATGTATCGAGTTGCTTACTCATTAATCTTGACAACTCTTTCTGATGGATAAGTCTATTTGATTTTGAAAACAAGTGTCAAGTATTAATACAAGGTAAAACGGAAAGCCAAGTAAAATTAACCTTTCTGAAGGTAACTATCAAATGGAGCGATTTGTTATACATAGAGATAGTAATGTACAAATTGCCATAGAAAATTTCATTGCCAGGATAAAATTAACTGAGTATAATATTCTTCTAAATATCTGCTTAAACTCATGTTTCAGTGTGGCGTTTATTTTTTTTCCCATCAAGATGTTCAGTAGATTTCGAAAATTAAATTGTTTCTTCGTACCTGACTTGAATATAGATGGACTCTTTTAGGTCTTTCAATATTAGTACTATGTTGATCATCTATATCTATTTAGATTTGGTCTATCAAATTAAAGATTCATTTTTTTAAAATTCTAGAATAATATTGAGTTAAGTAAAATAAGCGTAAAACTGTTATATGAACAGATTATATAAATATTATGTAGGATAATTAAAAGAAAAAAATTCAAAAAAAGTAAAATTATACTACTTTATGTTACATAGAATAATAAAAAGGGTTTGAAAATAAATTTAGTAATTTATTTCAATTTTCAGAGAAAAATAACTCGTAAAATTCTAAGCGTGATTTGCGCTTAAAATATTAAGATCTCAATTTTTATCTCATAAAGCAATTTATTCACTTTTGTTCAAACAATGAATACTTTTGTTCGAATTTTTATTTAAAAAATTTCAATAATTTCTAATATTATCCAATTTTTCAGAATTATTCTTTTTACAGTCTTGATATAATATATTATTGATTGCCTTGCTTCACTAGTTCATTAGTCGAGAATATTTATATTTAACTCCATTTAAATTCCTTAGATATAATTTTATATCAGTGATTCTGCTACATTATCAAATGTTAAAATCGTGTTATTTTACAGTTGCCATCACTTTTCTCATTGGTTAATGGGACTTTCTGATGGAGACCAATCTTGCGACATCATAATTATTTAAACCAAAATTTGAGGAATTTTTTTTACAACTATCAAATTAATAACTTTGATGGGATAATTTTTTATAATTGATGTAAAAATCATTTTTGTGCAATAATTTGTACATAATTGCAGTTAAAACATTAAAATTTCGTTTAGCTTCTAATTAATTAAAATTCTTATAAAAAATTCTAGAAATTGCTATGAGGAGCTCATTTTTAGGTCTACATTTATATGTATCAAATTAGAGGGCCGATATAAGTACGCGCCTTCTTTAATAGAAGAAATAATTTTTTTAACATTTATAACTCATTTAGTTCACCAAACATTATCTAGAAGTAGTAACACATCATTGGACATAATAATTTTTTAATTAACAAATTTATTCAATCAAATAGGAACAGTAAATCAGATTATGTTTTCACTTTATAATGAGCTTTGTAGTATAGTATAGAGAATCCAAACTCCTCTTTCCCAAGGCACTGCTTAGTACAAATGCCGCTAAATCTCCCTCACCCTTTCCTCTGTCTGTTTCAATCTCTTCAATCCCCGTTGCATCCCTAATTCCAAAACCTGTCTCACTCCCCCGGAGTCTTTTGCTCAACATCATTCGCATCGGGTTGCCAGGAAGGAGAGGTAATCGCCCTGAAAGATCAAAGAAGTGAAAAGTTATAACGAAGGAAGAGAAAAGAGAACATTTTAAAGTAAACAAATTTAAAATGCTATATTTCAAAAAAAAAAAACAAATGCTATTTTGAAATTAAATGGTGTAGCATTTTTAATCTCCCACTTTTTTTTAAATCATATTTTGTTTTAAAGTTGAGATTAATGCTCTAATAATATGTCTACTCGGACTTCAACCCTGAAGATTAATATCTCGGATATCTACATACTCCTTGCAAACGAAAGTACAAATCTACATAGTCCTTGTATATTTACATATCGCAAACGCACCTGTAATAATTGCAAAGAGTTTCAGAGTAACGAAAAATATTATAGCATAAATGAGACTATGAAAATTTTATTTTGAAAATCCGCCATAGTCATTTTTTTACCACGATAATGTGAACCTCGGGGGGACCACCTCGTAATTGAGGGTGAGATGCTTTCGGAATGGTGGTTGGATCTTGCCAACCCTATGGGTACAATAATAGATTGAGTCCTACCATCGATGACGGTACTTCTCCCTAAGGGGAAGGTTGTACTGTAGCTGATGATGGTCATTAGGACTCAACCACAGTTCCCGCCATTGTTGGTGTTACGGCGATCCGGTCATTCAGTTTTACGAGGTTTATCCGTGTGCCTATGGGAGGATCAGAGGTAAGTTATATGACTTACCTCGATAATCAATTTAAAAACAAAAAACATATGGACTTCACCTGCGAAATTTATTGAGCCTTTAGAATAAATATACATTGTTTTTAGAGAGTGAAAATGCTGCTACAACTAAAACACAAATAGAAAGAAGTAAGTACTCTTTACGCTTATAGGTTTTTACTTCTTTCTATCGTTTGGAGATGCTTTTTCAATTTGGTGAGAGCTCTTTCTGCCTTCTTATGTTGATAAATTTGATTTTATGTTGATAAATTTGATTTTATGTTGTTGTGATGACAGGTTTGCTGTGATTTTTTTTTGTTTGAAATTGATTTGACTTCCTATTGTATAATTTGTGTTACTTCTGATTGTTGTAATATTGTAATTTGTATTGTAATATTGTATTACTTCTGATTCCTTGGATGTAAATGTTTTAATTTTACTAATATTTATTCTAATGTTGTTACCACTATAATGTTATAGGTTTGCGCATAATCTAAAAATACATATTGCAAAAATTGTACAAAACATTAGTGTACTTTAAACAATTATTATACAAATGACCAGTTGGTTCGCCAGGATTAATGGTTGCTAATAACAGCTTTCTATGTGACTCCTGTAAAATATTTTAAGCAAATTTTAATATGTATATAATTTACACTTTTTTTTAAAATTTTTTAGCCATTCTTTCTGATATAAATGTTTCTTTTATCTATCTTTTAAGTTTTTTTTATCTGTCTTTAGCTTTCTATATTGAATTACATCACAAAAAAGAATCGCAATTAATAAAATTGGTCACACTTAAAATATTTTTTTAAATTATTTCTTTATATTAAAGTTAAGATGTATCAACTTCAAAATTTTTATTAAGAGCTTGATTTATACTGAAACCAGCTGAGCGTAGAAAAGTTGGATGATCAGATCTTGATCATCAACAATGGAAAAAAAAAGATAGGAATTTGTAAAAATAGAAATGATTTAAGTTTCATTTCAAAAATAAAATATGCTTTTGTAAAATTCGCATTGAATGTTTTATATTAGAAAATGTGTGTTAGATAATTTGAAGAAATCATAGAAGAAAAAAAAAAACCGTCAACATTTCACATATTTTTTAATAAATTAAAATTAAATTTTTTTTATTAGTCACTCTTAGTTGAACATTTTTACATGCATAATTATACATGTGTCATGTTTGGAAGCTCTTTATCAGACAGTTTGACCTCTGAAACACCGACATACATATCAATACACTTTCAACTTTTATATATATATAAGTAGAGATTGCAATCACAAATAGAATATATGCTTATGAAGATTCTACCAGCCAGAGGGGGAAAAAATACATTTTTTAAAGGTGATGTTTTATCTTGCATCACAAGCATCACTGCTCACGTAAATGTCGCCAAGGATGGAAAAGCCAGCGCCTGTGGCAACCCCTTTTTGACGAGAGATCGACGGGAAGTGGGCATCGGACGGGCATCAAAAGGCGCAACGGTTGACAGGCGACTAAATAGGTCGGTCCCTCAATCGGTTGCCATGGAAACGACGCTCTTTTATGGGAGGGTGTCTAGTGACAAAGGAACCACCGGCTCAAACTGTCACCTCTCCTCTTTTGTCGCTCAAAAATGCGAACCGATTTTCCTTTACTTCGGAGATTGCTTATTGGGTCGAGGGGTTTTCTTACCACGGAAGACCTGCATTCCGGAAGAGAATTGAATCAAAAGATTGTTGCTGCTTGTATAGATGCGGGAGTGGTCAATTTCGTTAAGCGTAATTGATAGTCGTTTCGCTGCAACAGGGTGGTTAAAAATGGAAGCAAACAAATTGCGATTTTGTTTAGAATGTAAGTTTAAGTATAGTTAAGCTCTATTAAAGTTTTGTTTTAACATGAAGGACTGCATAATTTTGAATTATGGGTAGATCGAGGGAACAACCTGGGCAGACACCACTTTTCTAAGCATACCCACTGAGTTCATTATATATATATATATATATATATATATATATATATATACAGCCATCAAATTCAGTATAAGTTAAATTCCCATACAATGCAAATTTTAATTGAAATTAAAATTGAACGTGGAACCTTTGGTTCCATGAGTAATAACTCATCCATTAAGATGTACGCTTGCAACACCCGATAGAGTTATTTTAATTTCTTGCATTTTCTTTTTTTTTTTAATTCTCGCATTCAAAATTTATCCTTAAAAAGCATTCAAATTTGCCTTCTACATTTGACTGATAAACTGACAATTGAAAAGCCAATTTTCTTCTTTTAATTTTTAAAAAACATGAGTTGCATTCCCATCAGCCCTAATACATCCTCCCGCTAGTATGATATGGAAGTTTGGAGAGGGGGTGTCAGCTCAGGTGTCGTCCTCATCATCTGACCGCGGTTCAAAATTACGAGGTCCGTCCCAAAATAGCCCTAGTGTTGCTTCAAAACGGGACGTTAATATAACAAAACTAAACTAAACCCTTCAGCCCTAATTTTTTACCCAATTAGCTCGTGTTTTTTCTCTCTCCCTCTGTCTTCTCATAATTACTGACTTTCAAAATTTATTTTACACGTTTCGACATGTTTTTATTTTTTATTTCATTGATTATTTATAGTTTCGGCTCTAATTCAGGCTGTTTCTCCATAAATACATCTTGCTTATCAAAGGCTTTTTTGTTTTGTTAAAACTCACTCTTTGATAAGTACACAATTTGTACACGATAAATATAGACAATATGCGTACAACTTAGATAAAAAGTTTCATAAGGGAGAATCCCTGGAATTAGAAACAAAAAAAGAAAATGAACAAAATACTCTGCATTATCACAGCTTTTTGAGAGGGTAAAATTGAAAATTTTAAAATATTAAAATATTTTTAAAATATTTCTATATGAAATGAACATTTTCGTGCACCTGACAGGAAGGGGCCTCTGATACATTTGTAATTCAGAATCTTATTTCATCATTCAGGTAATCTTTTTCATTTTTAGACTAGAAGTAATTTAATATATTATTTATTTTTAATACGTTTAAAATGAAGTAAATTTCTTGTCTGGTATTGAAATTAAAATTTTTATGTTGTTTATGAGAAAAGCTTTAATGGTATCTTCTTTACAAATACTTTCTGCATCTCGGATTGTTTCTAAGATAAAGACATTTTACTGATTCCGTCTGAAGTCAAGAACTTGCCATTAGGAAACTAAGGTCACGTAGAAACACAATATTGAGTTCAATATATACTTCAAGAATATGGCTTTGCCAGGTGCAGTTTATGCCTTTATAGTATCTTTTTATACTAACACTATATTTTATATCATTTTAAAATTACTCTTAAGATCACTTTTAATTCATATTTTGCATCAATATAATGTTTAACCTCTTAGGCCTATTATTCATAACCACCATTCCATTTAATAATTTTATAATTCTTCATACAATCTACGATCAATACTAAAATTTTTTTATTCATAATTATTTTAGCAACTTTTAATCATTAATACAATGTTTTAATAACAGTCTCAAATTTGATATTTAAAAAGCCTGGATCTAATCTTAAATACTATGTAATATTTATTTAAAATTTCACGCCACCTACGTCTTAATCTTGAATCTTTCAATCTTATTGAATACATGCTTTTATATTTTTCTCCTTCATATGTCGTTTCGTAAACGTTCTCAATTCATCTTTAACCATCAAAATAGAAAGAATATTAGTTTCTATAATACAAAGGACTCAAATTTTCAGCTATACGTCGTTCTCTATTTTTTTAAAACCTCCAAATTTTATGCTTTTGACATCTATATCTCTAATTCTATTAAGGAGGAAGTTAATAAATTCAACTGATACTTCATTGATAAATTTAAAAAGAAAAATTATTTTGTGTTAATTTAAGCAATAATGTAAAAGAATGTGAAGAAGTTATTTCCCTTTTAAAAAAGATAATGTTTTCTAGTAAAACACTTAGAACTAATTATATGTCAAAATATTTATTAAAAAAAAGAATTCATTGAACTTAATTCAATTTCTCATGTTGTATTTAATGCCCACAAACAGTTAGTTATTAGACAGTAACTAAAAAAATTTTTAGTAGAGCTATCATTCAAGTTTATGATAATTAAACTGTGTATTGAGATTTCGATTATAAATCAGTTCCTCAAAAGATGTAGAATTGGTACTTTAAATTAAAAAGTGTTAAGGGAAACAATTAATATGAAATCATAATTATATGGCAAATGTAATTGCACGAGTCATGTAACAGTAAATGATGAAATTTTCCCCAAAAATTAAAAGTAAATTCAGAAATTAAAGTAAACTGGAATGAATTATTTTATACGTGTCACGCAAGAATGAATCGACCCAATCCTAATTGAAATTATTTTTCATATAGAGAAATGAGACTAATTGGGTGCTTGAGAATTCAATTAACAGATGCTTTTAGTTACAAAAATTTCAAAAAAAAAAAACCCGGGAAAAATATAATATTTAAGAAAAAAAGGTTTAAAAAATAGACAATAAAATAAAATTTTTATAGGTAAAAAAAAAAAAAATAAAGAGCACCGGTAAGAAAAAACTTACATTCAAATCATCATTTTGAAAAAACTTGAATTTCAATAATTCAGTAATATTCAACTTCGTAGAATTCAAAAATTGATTTTCCAATTTTCAAATCAGCAACGATAATTGAGTGAAGCTCTATAAAAATCACTTCACTGCATGCATGTTGGTATGGAAGTGAAACGAAAATTACACTTATAACCTCGTTTACTTGGAGAAAATATCCTTCAATAAAGCTTTTTCAATAAAACCATGAACAAAGATTTTAAAAGAATTAAATTATTCATCAGGCATGAAAAAAATGTTCATTCAGATTCTTCTCTCAAATACTCACTTAAAAGCACTTGAAGCTAAATTGTTTTTAAAACTTTTTGTTGTTGTTGTACACGCATTTTTTTATATGTCATTCACTCTTCTTCACGCTACGCAATATCACAGTCTCACAACCTATTAAATAACACTTCTTCTTGTATACCTGATTTATATCCTCAAAATATATCTCTCAATATTTCAATCTTAAATATATCTCTCAAAATGGCATTTTGTAAAAATCTGGCCAAAGCGAGAAATGCTATATGTTATTGTAGTTAACATATAAAAAAAGATGACTGTTATATTTACTCATAAAAATCTTCATATTCACAAACAAATAATTTAGGTGCTTGCCATTCTCGCAGTATTTCGGCTCATACCAGAATGAGATCGAATAAGGACAAAAAAAAGCAGTTTTAGAATTGGTGCTGCCATCTATTGAAAAATTATATAACTATTTATTGGTTGGTGTTAGTGATAATGGCATTTGCCTTGCATTTTTAATTTTTTATATTAATGTAAAATATTCCAGAATTAAAACGCAATAATTTTGAGATGATAAAAAATTGACTTAATCAATATAAATATTTTTATTTTATGTAATACAATAATTAATCAATCAATAATTAACCTCGTTTATAAATGAATTTGAAGATATTTATGAATTCTTAATATCGTATGTTCTTAAACTTGAAAATATGATTGTCTAAAATTTAAGATTGATAAAAGTGCGTTTAATACTTCAAAAATTAAATGCTTTTCTAAAAAATAAATTATTCACTCTCATCCAAAAAAAAAATTCTTCATAAAATTGTAATGTGCTAACTTTTTTTTCCTTCAGATTTATAGCACTAAATCTCATTAGTTTTAATTATAAATCTCATTAGTATTTTGAATATCAGTGAAAAGTAAGCTAAGTTGTTAAATTGTGCAAAAAATATAAACCTGGAAAATAAAAAAGGTATAGAGCAGTTGTTTTCTATTTTAAAAAATAGTAGGAAGTTTATGCGCATCTCAATTTTGTTACAATTGCATTAAGTTTAATTATATATAAGTTCAGTTTTTTGTAGTATTAAATCAGGATTTTATTTACTTTTTCTTACTAAAGTTACAATAAAAATCTCTGTTGATGTAAACTATATTACAAATAATTTATTAAAGTTTTCTTCTTATTAATAGCCAGCAATTGATGTATTCATTAGCGGCACTTTCTTTCCAAGAAGAAATTCTGGAAGGATTTTGGCACTGTACTGGTCAGTCCTTTTATTCTACAACTACGAAATCTGACACATACATAACTTGTACATCTGGAAGATATTTTTAAAAATTTGAATTTGAATTTTATTTAATTAAGAATTTCAAAGATTAGTGTTTTTAGCGATATTTATCGAAGATATTACAGCACAAAAATAATTTTTATGTCATATTAACTTTACACTTATTCCAACGTTCAGTTAATTGTCGTATAAACAATTTTCAAATTTTAGCAATTTCTTAAACGTTTTTTGCCTAATTTTTATCAATAAATTACATTGTAAACCTGAATTTTAAACCATTTTCATTATTTCATTCTATAAGTAATTGCGTAATTTCATTCCATTGTTGAGTGCTAAAGAAGGGTGATTTTATTTAATATTTTTCAGGTATACTGGACGAATAAAAAATTGAAGCAAAATTTTTAAGGTAGAAGATCAGAATATAGATTTGCATTTTGAATAGCATCATGATGTCTTTGGGCTTATTTCCACCAGAATGGCTAATATCTATACTTATAATGAAGCTCAATGTGTGTGTGTGTGTGTGTGTGCTGGCGTTCTATAGGCCAGAATTTTGGACCTACAGCTACCCAATTTGGTACATGTATACCTTGGAGGTCGGGAATGTGCACCTCAGAGCCCTTTTTTCGAATTTTTAATTAGAATTAGAATTAATTAAAAATTAAGCGAAATTTCGAAGCTATTTTGCTATAACTTCCGAAAATATTATCGCACAAAGATGACTTTTACATCAAATTAAAGATTAAAAAATTAGCTTTCTAATGGTATCAGTGTTTTAACATATAACTTCAGCTTCTATTTTTAACGAATTTTTAAAGAAATATTTTAACCGTATTTTTCAAAAATATTTGTCTGACAAAAAATATAATTTAATCGGCACGAGAACGTTTTAAGTGAAAGGAAAAAATTTACGTTTTATTAATATGTTGCCATCGATTAACAAAATTTAAATTAAAAAATAAACTGTTATTGCAAATTAAACATATAAAAATGCAATTTTCAGCACGTGTCAGCTTGAAATGAAATAAATATGAAATATGTTTTTTTCTGAAAGGAAAATGTAAAGAAATTTTTTGTGACTTTTACAGTATTATTAATTGAATAAATCAGCTGTGCTTAAGACAGACATGGTTTGATGTGTATATATATATATATATATATATATATATATTCAATTCGAGATCCAATTGTTAATTTGTAAAACTTTAATAATAGAAATGCATCTATAAAAGGGGTTAAATGAAGTAAATGACTACATATTATGTAACATTAGTCTATAAATGTTTCGATAAATGAAGAATGTTTAGCTTTGAAATAAAAAGAGATAAACTTCAATCAACTCAGCCTCTAAAACTGACTGATTTATAAATATTTGAAGATTACTATTCAATAAAAACGTGTAATCTCAAACCACTTCATCGACCATTCCAAAGGTGATACTCCAATCAACGCCTAGGATTTCTCAAGACTGTCTGGCCTAAGAAGGAAAATGTTGAATGTTCCAAACATTTCTATTCAAGACTTCATAAGTTGATCAAATTTGATAGCAGAAGATAGAAACCTTCATTTATTTATTTGAAAGTTGAAGTGTCAAGAATATTTCGTAGTATATGATTCCTTATAACTCATGTATAAAATTTAGACATTTTTTAAAATTATTTTTATAGACCAAAATAAAATAAAATATTATAATACGCCTTATTTAAATCCATTTGAAAGTAAAACTAAAACCGAAATTCTATGATGAATCTAAGTAATTTTTGTTGCTTAATTCTAGAAATATTACATAAATTATTGTAATTATTCAGTAGTACACATAAAGATGCACTATTACTTATATTTTTAAAATAATGATTGATTTAGGTAAAAAAAATGTTTTAATATCAATTTGCAGTTATGAAATGATTAATTTCCGCTTGAATTTAAAGTTTATTTTTTCGACAGCTGTCAGGTAATTAGAAAGACACACAATACATTACGGGCTTAAGGCCTTTATAACACCATGAGCGAATTATATGACTATCAAAATCTGAACCTTAAAAATATTTTGATGAAGTGGCTCTTAAAAGACAATTTACATACCGTATTTAATTGACAGTTATGTTACATAAAGTATTTAACTGATAATTTTAAGCAGTAGTGAGATTGGCGAACCATCTGACGCCATAGACAGTTAGTATACAATAAATAGAACATACAAAAGAAATAATTAAAATAACACGGCTTTAATGGCTGATAATTATTGTAGTCATAGACTTAAAGTTACATCAACACGCTTTAAAAAATTAAATTAAATATAACCAATACTTCGAGAAAATTAGCTATCGTCGAACGATTCTGTTATTTATTCTCATATTTTATAAAAGATGTGCTTGACTTCTATAAGCAATATTTTTTGTATTAATTGATGTTTTGTCACTCGCACTATAATTTAAAGTTCAAATATAACGGAGCCTATAGAAAATAATACTGTACAATGAACAGATTGCCTTAATATTTCTATAATAGTATAAATTATATGACTATCCAAGTTTTAAAATGTTTTGCTGAAGAAACTATTTGGAGATCAATTTACATAAATATATTTAAGTGAAAATTTTAGTGAATATTAATTTTGGCAAATCATATGGCATTTTAAGGCAGCTAATTTCGAGTGAATATATTTTGTTGAAATAATTATATGCAGCAATACAGTTCGATAGATGTATTATGGATGTATGCTTTTCAGAATTATTTAAATTTTGCCCCCTTAGAAATAAAAAAATATATTTCTGAATTCAGAATAATAATAACACAAATATTTTCTTTTCAGAAAAAAGAAATAAAGATTTGTCAATATAACTCCCTAAATTTCTTCAACCTCACAATTACCCATATCCCTGGAAGGCTTGTAAAAATGTTTATGTATCAGCATATAGATAGAAAATCACAAATATCAAGAAAGAACTTTAATGTTTTTTATTTTACAAAATAAATGTAATACTATAAGACTGAGAGTTGCAACCATCAAAGATATCCTCTAAGGGGGTTTGATCCCCCAACAAACATGTGCATAAAAAGGGCCTCTTTGGATCGACTTCAAACGTAACGTCAACAGATTTCTTAATGCATAAAAGGATTCCTCCTATTGACGTCAATTTGAAAGAGGAATTTAAGGAACAAATGACATCAAAACCTCTAAGCTGTTTACGTTATTCTTTTCGATGAAAAAAGGCACGTTATCTAGAATTGAAGTGTATATAGAGAACTATACCTACTGCCTCAAGACATTTAATATATATACGGATAAAAAAAAACCTATTCGTATGACACTTGTCGCAAATTCAACCAAATCCTTGACGTTGAAAAGAATAAAAAATATATAAGGGAAAAAAATAGAATAGTCGCCCTGAGTTGTCATTGTACGCCCCTAGAGCAATTCTCAAATCACAAGAAGTCAAATCTTCCGAGCAAACTGCCTATTTACGCTTCCTATTCGCCATTTTTTTATATATTTTTTATTCTTTTTGGTCTTTCCCCTCATCCTCGAGTTCCGCCATTTTCTTGCTGTGTGTGACAAGCGTCCTTTGTTGCCACCGCTTGCCTTCGAATAAATACACTGCTGGAAGACGAAAGACAGGTCTCCAAGAAGAAGACAACATTTGCATTTTAAATATCTGTCAAACCGAGTCCTGAAAAGAGAATAAAAAGCTCAGACCGACACTTTTTTTCGACATTTCGCCCCTTTCCTCCAGTTCAACACTTTTGAGATTTTTGGCATATCGTTTTTTTTATGTATATTTTTTATCTTATATTTTTATTTTTAAGTTTTTTTCTTCTGCTTTACCAAGTGCTATTTTATTGGAACGATTTTCTCCCCTTTTTTAATCTTTTTTTTTTAGTGGGGGTAGATTCTATTTTTATTTGTTATATTTTTTTCCCTTCCAGTCACTGATATTGTTCAGATTTCTTTTTATCTCCATATTTTTTAAAAAGATTCAACAAAGCATTTTTTGAAAAGGACATCGGGAAAACACTCAAGATTACTTCTTTTTTTTTTATCTTTAAAAGACTTTTGTATCCCTTAAAAGGCTGACCATTGTTTAACTGTTTTGCGTTGTCATGCGTTTCAGTTTATTTTCAAGAGGTTGTTAATTTTTGCTCAATAAGATTCAG
>JAPMOQ010026507.1:1638827-1668831 GCA_026543055.1 Argiope trifasciata | reverse complement strand
CAGAGAGAACATAATTATCATGGAATTGATATCCATTAGAAAGTTTCATGTGCACAGTGACAGAAAATCTGTAAGTCAATGAAAACAACACAGCTGTAATACCCGATTATTTTCCGGGTCATGAGCAGAAAATTATGTGCATATAATTTAAATAAAATTAAATATAGTCAATATTCCTAATGAACCAACTGGTCACCAAAAGTCTTATTTCATATAAAGAGTCATGACTCCCAAATTGGTTATCAATGTTCAGTTAAGCCCTAGTACCTCAAACGCATTTCTGCATACATTGTGTAAGGGAAGAGAATTCCTCAGCTTTAACCATAAAACCGGTTTCGTCAGCTCTTATTTCACTTGAATGTTTATGATTCTTAGATAAATTAGCAGTGATCTTTTTCCTCCCTCCATTCTTTATTTTTGAGACATAAATTGCAAAATAAAATTCTGATATCTACAACCTCAACATCTGGATCGATTTCGCAAGGTTTTTTTTTTTTCATTTATTAATTTTATTGTTTTGTAAGAATAGTTGTGTTGAAAAATGGTTCGTTAAAATTAATTCAAATTACTAAATTGATTTTATTAATATGGTGGCTGAGCAACTCATCGGCAAAAGCAGTTAGAAAAAAAAAGTGTGTCCCTACGAAATTACAAAAATATATTTAATGATAGTATGGTATTTCTTTTCTAGTTTCTATCAACAAATACCACCAGTTAGCCACCAAAAATGATACCAGTTCGATACATAATAATAACATCTAAAGATTTATCTAAATTTAAAATTAATCGAATATTATCTTTGGGTTTTATTATCTAACTTAAAAATTAATATTCGTTATCAATTACTGAAAAAACGAAAAAAAAAAAAAAAAAAGGAAGTTAAACAAATAATTGAATTTTTTTCTAAAACCTGCATTTAAATTGTTCTTTAGGGCCCATTCAGAGTAATTTCAATTAAAATTGCTTTTACTTAATTTATCTGTTTTTTTAAATGTTGAAATTATACGATATAACTGGTTATTTTACGAATAAATACAAAAACCCTTTTTAAAAGCTATCTCTAATTAAACATTAATTTCTTTTCTCTAAGTGTATAGTAGTAGTATTTGATTGGAAAAACAGTTGTCAGCTTTAATCAAAATATTATTTTATTAGTCTAATAAATTCAATAACTTTTAATTTTACTACTAAAAACTTAATTATCTGCAATAAAACTGCGTCCAAATTTCTTTTAATACAATTTCCTAAAAGGGATATTTTTGTGTTCTATTTCAAATTTTTAGTTCTGAAACCACTGAAAAATGCTTTTCTAAGCTGAATACATTGATAATTAACTGCCATATTTTACCTTTAATTCTCAACGAATAAGTTTTTTAAATTTTCCACCTCTATAAATCTGACCAAAAAACTTTTCCGAACAAAATAGCACTTGTGACATCGTATAACAATGTAATAAATTATACTCTCCAAGCACTCTAAACATGCGAGCAATTTTTTTTCAACTGCCACTAGTCTCTGTTATTACATAGTTTTATTTATGCATCTGTTAATCATTCGAAATAGATTGCGGAGAGATTTTTTCAACCGCCATTCTCCATGGTAAGTGCTCTTGAATCATTAAGTTAATTAAGTGTACGGTCATTTAGATTAATTTCATTAGCTTAATTTCTCAAAAAACGCAACTAACTCCAAAGGGGTCTCGTTTTGGCTTATTTGTAGTAGGAGGTCCTCAGTTTCCGTTTCAATTTTTTGGTCTTATCCTGCCTTCCCGAAGCAATGTCGATGCTCCTATGCAGAAATTTAATCCTGTAGCTCTTTCGAAGCTCACTAAAGGATCTCTTTTCTTCGTTAAGTAATTTGGCTCAGTTCATTAGTTTTTGCAAAACAAAATGGTTGTGTTTATTTTTTCTAATTATGAATGGTGTACTTATTAATTAACTTGCCATATTACTTTCGTAATGATTTGTTGGCACATCGATGCATTTTATTTATGATCATAAGAGTACAAGTCGATTTAATGGACAACAAATAGGGTCGCAGCATTTTTATAAAGGAATAGCTTGCATCGATTAAAAATAAAATGGTTGCTGCATCCATGCTCTTTCCAAAGTTCCAAAGAATATAGAAGGGCGTATTATTTGTATGCGGTTTAAATGTTATGATTTTTTTTTCTTTAGAGAAATAAAATAAGCATATTAAACTTTTTTAGCGCTTTAGTGCTTATTCTGTTGACATCATAATAGAATTTGTTAAGAAATGCATTCAAAAATAGATTAAATCAGTTTTCTTTAATTCCATAATCCATTTAACAGTCAATTGAAATCGAAGAAAACCATTGTGCCATTGTAATAAATGGTAAAATAGTACATGAAAATGGTGCAAACTAATGGCTGTAATTTTTCTCTCTCAAACTATGTTTTTATATAGTTAACACCTATAATTTGTTGAGAGTTTTATTGGCTCTGGGAAGCTCTCAATACTGCAAATTAACTTATATAAAAGTTACGGAAAGGAAAATATAAAAAACAAATCATAACGTTTTAGTATTGGAAAAAAATTATTATATTATTATATTAAAATTATTATTATATTATATTAGTTATTAATAGCTTTTGATTGATTAATTTTTACCTTGTGATTGATTAATTTTAACTTGTCGACAATGAATACATGAGGATGTCGACAATGAAACTGAAGGATGTACAAAAGATAAGCACAAATAGTATTTATTCTATTTTTATTATTCTATTCTATTAACAAATATTCATTTTTATGCATTAGATTTTTGTATTCTTTTAGATTGTAAGGCTTGGTATTCTTTCAGAGTGGTAATGGGTAAAAACTATTTATTGTACCTCTTGATTCGTTTAATATTCGTTCAGAATTATCAAGTTTAATGCCAGAAAATATGATTCAAATTGTCTTTTAAAATTGATTAGACAAAGAAAATATATTTAGATCATAAAATCTTTAATATAGTTGAAAAGATAATTTTTCAAAACTAAGATGGTGCGAAATTATTTATACTATAATAATCTCGAAAGTTACTGCAAAAAATGTTAAAACTTTATAACAGGTTTGGTTAAAATTTCAAACCTATAGGATTTGTTCCCCTAAAACTTTCTCGCACACTCTCTAATACAACTATTACCTCAGAGAAAAACTGACATTGCACTTACGTACAATAACTACGAAATATTAACGTCTAACTTGAATTTAGCATCTTTACTGAATCTGTTTCTCTTTGGCGAGTTATTTGGCGGTTAATCCATGGTTAATAATTGAGGTAAAAAGATCTGAAAATATATTTTTTAGATGATTACGTTATGCCTATAACCTCCGCGTAATTACAAGCAATGTGTTGTCGAAGTTTTATCTGAATCGGTTGAGTGGTACGGCAGCGCATAAGAGACATACAGACAAACATTCATTTTTATTTATATACATATATAATATTATTGTTCAAAACTCCGTCAATAAGGTTCGTTGTAATAAATGTAGAGCAATTCATATGCTTTTTTTAAATGTCCAATATTATAAAAAGCGGCAATAAAACTCCTCAATATGTTTACATTCATATTCAACAATGTGCTCTAATTGCAGATCATATTTCTCACAGCAAACTGCTGTAATCTTGTCGGAATGTCAAATGCTCCATGAATGCTTCCTTTCAGATTTGACATAGAACTGATATTTGATGGTAGATATAGTCCTTCAGGAAATCCCATACCCAAAATTTACTGGTGGAAATATCTGACAAATTGTCATTGGAAAATGATGGTTGACAGCACGTACATTTATGAAATGTTACTTAAATGATTTCTTTACTCGGTAATCAATGTGAGTAGGCATGCCATCTTGCTTGAAAATGATGCCCTGAGGTCATCCATACTATTGAAGTGGGGGAGTACAAAATACCTCAACATATGGTACCATTATCTTGGAACGGAACAAGTTCAGATTCCATCTTTTTAAAAGAAACCACTCAATGATAAAGGCAGAAGTAAAACTATAGCCACATTGTTACTTTTTCAGGATGCAAAGGTAGTTAATAACATCAGGTATTTCCGTTGCCTAAATTTGATAATAAGGGTTTTAATTTACCCAGTGAGGCAAAAATGGTTTTCGTCACTCTGCAAAATGTTTAATGGCCATCGGTTTGAGAACGACATCAGAGTGAAGCTTCTGACCACCGAATAACTTTTACGTAAATTAAAGTAGATGAAACTCTACTTGGAAATGCTTGAAATTTCTACTTTCCAACCGAATTTTTACAGTTTTGTTCGAACGAAGAGAAAACTTTTCTCAAAACTTATCAAATTTGAAATTCTCATCTGTTTGAACCCATGAAGAGTCCCCTTGGTGATCAAAAGTTTGACTCCGACTCTGCGACTGCAGCTCCACTTGCAGCCTACGACATTTCGTGAGACAGATTTTTAATATGATCCAGTGATGTCTCAACATGAATTGCAGCTATATAGAAGAGTAGTAAATTGGCAATACTTTCAGTTCTGCCACTTACTATTATTTATTATATTTATTATTATTTTTTTCAAATTTATGAGAGTACTTATGGCTACCCCACGTTTTATAATATTAATTTAAAAACATAATCAATTTAACATTGGTTTGATACAATAAAGATATATTCCCAGATTAGGGAACATTGCAAAAAAATTTCAAAATAATTTTTGACTAACTTATATTTCTGACTGTTGATGTTAATATTTTATATCGAAGAACATCGAATGCAAATGCACGGTCTTGGTAAAAACTGTAGTATCATATTCAGCAGATATCACATCTTTAAGCAAGAAGATGATTTCTCTTAAGGCGGAATAGCAAAAGATGAATTCTGTAATGAAGCAGATGGCAAAACAAACTTTGCTTAAATAAGCCACAAATAGACAACTGTCTATAAAACGTTTACGTTTTGTAGAAACCATGAGAAGAGTTATAGTTGAGAGTCTAAAGTGACAGTTGACAAAACAGAGATTGATGTCGAAATCTCGGCATTCTTTCGAAGTCACATACAGAATGTTGACATGGCTGGTGCATATTAGGCACTTGTTGGTATCCTGCGCTTTGCTGGAGAAGAAGAAATAATTTTGGAAATATCGTTTGAAATTTAAAATAACTGTCTTGTTTAGTTAAGAATGATAGAAAGAATAATACTTTTGTATCGGGAATGAATACATGGATATATAAAGGAAAAGCGTAAATAATATTAATTCTATTTTTTTAAACTTAATTATTCAAGACTTCAGGGTTATAAATATTTTTTAAAAAAATTTTCCATCTTCAGCAGAAACAAATAAGTGCAAATATTAATTATTCAAAGTTTCATCGTAATCGGATGAGCCGCACTGCAGTGCAAAAGAGACATACAGACAAAGTTTTTTTATTTATATAGATTACATACTTTTATTATGCCTATAACCATTCCATAAGTCCAAGTAATAAGTATTCAAAGTTTCATCACAATCGGATAAGCGGTACAGCAGCACATAAGAGACATACAGACAAACATTCATTTTATTTATATAGATGAAAGTTAAAAATCAATCATCTGTAATGAGATTCAAAATTCTTTAGATCCTTTCTGACGACTATGTAAATGTTAGTAATTTCACAGATGTAAACTTTGAATAGGAAGGTCATCTCCGTCAAACAGAGCAAAACTTGACAAAGCAGTTCTGAACTAAAGGAATTGACTTCTGCGCAATTTTGAGGACAAATCATTTAAGTTATCTAGTCTATTGTAGTACTAGACGAAATACTATCATCTAGTACTAAGCAAGAACAAAGGTGGAAATAGCTATTATGAACGCAAGGTATTGGAACTAAAAATCGATTATATATATGTGAACGTTCATTCCCAAGACTAAAGATCAAGGTGCATATCGATAATCGACAATATGGTGCACTATTAAAAACGGTTTTTTTATTTCATGTTTATTATTTTTGTTTTGAAATGCTCATCGAAGGTGCGCCGCCTCCTTTTTTCAAACTACTTATCAAAAATCGGTCTTTCATTCTTATAAAACACACATTTTTAGATCTGAAAATCGGATCCTACCACCATGTGACGTTTTACAAAGTCGAGCACAAACCACTCGAATGGGTTTCTTGAAACTTAAATTGATATTCTAAACTCGTATAAAAAAATTCTGGCTTGTGGAATATTACCAACTTTTAATTAATTTTTTTCCACGTTTAAGAATAAGTTTTTAATTCGTCTGTAAGTTTAATAAACTGTTTAATTTAAGATAATAAGAATAAATCTAATGAAGAATAAGATATTTATTCATTTCTGATATATTTCATATTTGTTTAGAATATTGAATATTTTAGTCCCTATTTATAATATTTCTTTTTTACGCAGAAATCACTTAACTGTTAGCATATTAAAACGTTCATACTCCAATTTTTTAATCAAAATAATAGTCAAGATAAAATCGTAAAAGCATTATATTCTGACAGAAAAACTCTATTCGAACTGGAATTTAAATCTTTCATAATATATATATTTAAAAAAAATCCAGGATTCAGGTATCTTATGATATCCATTGTGTTCTGACTTTTAAAAAGTACTGCGCAATTTCGTATTTAAAAAATTACAATTTCTGCTTTTTCTTACTTTGAATCAATAGAAATTTATTTTTTTATTTCTTTCTACATTTAAATCTTTAATATATTTTAAAATGCATGACTTTATTATTAAGATATCTGAAAATCCATATTCTCAAAGAGGTTAGCACTTTCCATACAAAATTAATATTTATTTAATATATTAACTAATATTTAATAATGATTAAATTATTAAATATAAATATTGTATTTGGAATTAAACATCAGTGCAGAATTTAAGAGCTCTAGTCTATTAGGAAGTGAGAAAAATTTGTTTTCAAAATTTCATCTTTATCAACATGGAACATTTCAAATTATCTTTAAAAGTTTAATAAAGTTCACTTTTAATTTTAACCCGGAAAATAATTATAAGCTCATTTTTGTATTTATTTTCTCGGTAAAATTTAAGAGATAAAGCAATGCGTTATTTCTACGATGAAAATATATTGAAGTGTATGTTTTTTGTGCAGTTTTTTTTATCGTCATTTTCTTTTGAATGTATTAGATTTAAATTTACAATAAAATCAAAATAATTAAAATTTTCATATGTTATACCTATAAATCATTATCTTATAATCATGATAACATTTATTGTCAATGTAATTATATTCTCTTGTATTTGTGATCCTATTTACGTGTGATTTCCAAAAATAATATATTTTTACATTTATTATTATTATTAGAGAGAGAATGTAAACAGCGGAATGGCAACAGATAGATGTGTGGAACCAAAAAATAAAAATAATGTAGGATGCAAGTAACGATGTGGTTTTTAGGGAGATTCGAATTTTGAATTTGCTAGTGACGGTTGTGTTTCTGTCCGTTCCTTGTGCCTTCAACCTTTGATTTTCTACTGAGTATTTTCCAGTGTTTTTAACAGTTTCTCTATTTAATTTTGGTTGTTAAAAGGCAAGGTTGTCTGTCATTACATTTTTCTTTTTTGTTGATTTAAGAAGATAATCTACTTTTTAAAACGAATTCAGAATTCTTTTTTTTTTACCAAATAATGATGCTGAAGTCATGAATAAAGTCAAGAAATTGAATATGGATACAATGCAAAATAATAATTACTTTAGAAATAATAAAACCACCAACGAGTATGTCATGCGCCTCGGACCAAATGAATACCAAGAAATTAATGTTATCTTGTCGAATGCTGACAAATTGCAGAAATTGCCCTAATTAAATCTGTTTCTAGTGGAAGGTTTCATCAAAAAATTGTATTAATAGACACGACTCAATAGATAACAGGAAATGCACCCGACAGGGAAAAATATTATTTACGACAAAGGATCCAATTTGTGCTGTGCAATTACTGGCACTAAATAAATTTACGGATAAAGATATCATAAATGATGCAATATGGAAAAAGGGAATATACAATATGGAAATATACTATTTCACATACCAACAAATACTCCAATGGATGAACTAGCAACATAAATAATGGATAAAAATAACCTTACTGTGGTTGAAATGCGGAGAGTTTTAAAGCAAAATGCTACAAAAGATGTATCACCAGTCCTAATAGCTGTTCTGGGAACAGCTCTGCAAGATTCTGTTAAAATTTGCTGTATTAACCAGCGCATACAGCTATTTATAGACCGCCCGCGACAATGCAACAAAAGCTTTCCTTTCGGCCATCTTTACTCGTGTTTGTGGGAAAACTGATATCTGCCACATTTGTGGTGTGATGCACCTTGGGCCTTGCCAAGAACCCGAAAGATGCATTAACTGCAACGATTCTCATAATGCCAAACATAAAACATGTCCAGCATATATAAAAGAACAAAAGATACTTGAATTTAAGTGTCTTAACCATATAAGTACTGGAGAAACTCTAAGAACTTTCCAAGCAACAAGCATCAAATATTCTGATACTGTCAAAATCATGCCGGCAACTGCCGACTTACAAGATTCTTTCAACGCAAAATTCGAATCATTTCTACAAACAATAAACGAAAGACTTGAGAAACAAACTGCCCTGTTTCAGACATGCTTCATAATTCCCTTGAATGCATAATTCAGAATATGTGCAAAGTGATTTCACAAAGTGTCGATTGCAGTTCATCTTCTACACTTAAATAGAAAATCCTGAAGAATTTGAATCAAATGTCTAACATCAAAATGCATTGGGATGCAGGTGGTAGTAATGATCAAGAGATTATGTCAGTTGGCTAATCTTAATTTTCTTTCTTCCTTCCAAACCATCAAATTAGGGTTTGGTTCTTCGTTGCTCCTTTTTCTCTCCCCCCCCCTTTTTTTTTCTTCACTTTTCATGGCTTATTTTGCCACAGTTTATCAACAGAAGTTTTTTCCTCTTATTTCCTTCCCTTTCTCTAAATGACATCTCTGCAGTGGAATTGCATCAGTATTAAAAAAAAATTGGCTGAATCAACCTCTATTCTCCACATCTACTTTTTAGATTTTTCAAGAAACGTATCTGAAGGATACAGATCATTTCACTTTTCCAAGCAAAATCATTTTTCATTTCAAAAAAGGGGTCATTTTCAAAAAAGAAAATAACCCGGATCTGGAAATCCTTGCAGTTGAAACCCAAACCCATAATCAAACTTTCACGATTATTAATATTTATACTCCTCATGGGTTCAATATTAACCTGATTAAAACTTTCCTTGACAACATAAACTCTCCAACCTTTATCTTTGGAGATTTCAATCTTCTTCACCCTTTATGGGGTGCAAGCCATCATTCGCCACATAGTGAAGATTTTGTCGAATGGCTCAATAATTCCAATTTCCTTCTTCTTAACATTATGTCCAACCCATATCAAAAACTCAAGTTCATGCTCAATTCTTGATCTTACTCTGTGCTCTGCCGCGTTTTATGTTTCAACGGGCAGACTGGAATTTATTCTTACAACTTGCCGATATAACTGAGACCATGGTCAGCACTACAGATATAACGGAAGCAGTACAATGTGTCATTGACACAATAATGAATGCCGTTAATAATACGATTCCAAAGACTTCTCCACACCTACGAATAATTTCGTAGGCCATGGTGGAATAAGGCTTGTCGCTACAGTCGAAGGACGGAAAAGAAATTGTGGAACATTTTTAAAAGATGTCCAGCAACTAAAAATTTTATTGCGTTTAAACGTGCAAAGGCCATTGCTCATCGTATTCGCCGTCGTAGCCAGAGAGTATCCTGAATTAATTTTGTCTTCTATTACATCTGCTACATCCACTAAGCAAATGTGGAAAAAAGTGAAGGCTGCTAATGGAATGTATCGGGAATTTCACTTTCCTGTATTAAATAAAGGAAATACCAAATACACTGCTCCATTAGATATTGTCAATATTCTTGGACAAGCATTTGAAGAAATTTCTCCACCGAATTCTTATAGCTCTAATTTTATGGCGACTAAGCGTCGCGCGGAGCGACCCGTATTCGTAATGCCTTTATTCGGAGGAATCACCTTGTATCTGTTTTCTTCGACGTCGAAAAGGCGTACGATCGCGCTTGGCGCTATGGCATACTTTCAATGCTTTTTAACCTCGGTTTTAGAGGAAACATGTCCATTTATTTAAAAAAACTTTTTATCTCGTCGACTTTTTCGGGTTCACATGGGAAATTTTTATTCTTGACATTTTAGAAGATAGAAGATTACACAGATAGAACCTCTCTTCTCCGTATCTACTAGGCAGTCAATCTTTGCCGTATGGATTATGGATGCATGGTGTATGGTTCTGCTCGTTCATCAGTTTTAGGATTGAGCACCGTCCACCAATCTTCTTTGAGTATATGTTCAGGAGCTTTTCGTACTTCACCCATAGAATGCCTTTATAATATATGTCACCAGCTACCGTTGCATCTTAGACGTAAAAAAATTTCATTCTTATATTTTTTAAGAGTAATGTCTCTTCCAAATCATCCCATAAGTCAAGTAAAGCTTCCAGTTAGTCTTCGCAGACTCTATGCTGCTCGCATTTCTCACATTTTGCCTTTCATCGAGAGAGTCAAAGAATTTCTGCACGAGTCGGAACTTGATGTTTCTATTAAGCCAGCCGATGTGTCGTTCTTCCCTCCTTGGGATGTGTCACAGGTTTCCTTCTTGAATCTCTTCGTTGTATTTGATATATCCACAACAGCGTCAGTAGTTTTCAAGCAGCTATTCCTATATCATCGTTGTCAATATTTAGCTTTCACACCAATTTTTACAGACGGCTCGAAGTCGGATGGTTATGTCGGTTGTGGCATTATTATTATTCCATCCAAGACGGTGAGCTATCGTTTGCATAATTATTTTTCCATATTTACTGCTGATTTGTCGGCGATTCTTTGTGCGCTTCGGGAAATCTCCTCTGCTAATCAACGCAATTTTATTATATAAACAGATAGCATGAGTGCCTTAGAAGCACTATGCCATTATGAAAATCGGTTGCATTCATTTTCCCTTAGAAATACTGACCACTCTGCACTCTCTCAGGAATAAGGGATTTAACATACTTTTTAGCTTTGTTCCAAGTCATGTGGGGATATATGGTAATGAAGCGGCTGATTATGCAGCAAAAACGGCTACTTCTCTTTTGTCTCAAGAATTGCCATATGGCGATGCAAAGAGAGCATTAATTAGACATATTTTTTCAACTTGGCAGCGGAGTTGGGAACTGCATATCCATAATAAATTGTATTCCATCAAACCTTCCATTGGGTTGTGGCCAGTCCTCCCTATAAAAGAGTTCGATGTCATATTGACTAGACTCCGTATAGGACATACACGTTTCACACATAAGCACCTCATTTTTGGAGAAAGCGCATCCATATGTTCCACTTGTCATACTAATGTTACTGTTAAGCATATTTTGATCGAGTGTCCTTTTAATTTACATCACCAAATTTTTTTTAAATTCCTTATCTGTTACCTTGCGTGACTTGATAGATGAAACATACCACCCAAATCTTTTTAATTACTTGAAAGCTATTTGTTTTTTACAGTATATTTGATACCCTATGCTCTTGGAAATTTTGGAGGACATTGCACATTTGGAGGACATTTATACATTGGAAATTTTCGAGCAATTTTGTCAATTTTACCTGTCTTACGTTAAAGTCGTTCTTTTTTAATACTCATGTGTTCGATACATTTCATGTGGTTTCAATAACTTAAGTCTGCTTTTAAAACCACGTTGTTTTAAATGTATGTTCTAATTTTACCATATGCTTGGCGTAGTTTGGCCAGGTGTGGCTCTTGCGCCAATAAACCACACACAACCAACCAACTTACTCTGTGCTCTGTCCAACTTTTTGAAGAAACTGATTGCTATGTTCACGACTGCTCCTTTGAAAGTGATCATAGGCCCATAGTGATTTCATGGTCAAAACTCAATACCACATCTAAATATCTCAAAACTATTAAGTGGGATTCAATCATTCAAGAAACATACGAAATTTTCACAGCAACTAAAAAGCCACCTATAGAAATGGTTACTAGGAAAATTTTTCAAATTATAAGTAAGCATACATCGAAAAATTGTTTACCCAAAGATTACCCACCGTGGTGGAATGCTGCTTGTAACAACTTCAGCCTACTAAAAAACTGCATGTAGAAAAAGCACTGAGGAACATATCCGTCTCAGATTGGATTAAATATAAAAAAATATAGAAGAAAACTAAAATTTCATATTAAAAGAGCAAAAGATAGATATTGGGAAAGTATGAGCAAAATTTCTCAAAATCCTAGAAAGTTTTTTTTAAATACTAAACAAATTATCTAATCATATTAACACTGATATTAAAACTAATAGAATCATTTTCCATAATAATCAATATATATAAGCAATTCAAAAACTCAAACTTTTTGCAAAAAATTTTTCATCACAGAATTATGAACTGGAGCATATTCAAATGGATTACAATTATGACAACCAATTTTTAAATAGAAGTGTCACAATCTGGGAACTGAATAGAGATATACAAAAAACGAGAAACTCCACACCAGGTGCAGATAACATCCCGACGGCATGGTTCAAAAACTTGATGATACAATTCTTTGCAAAATTCTAGATATTTTTCAACAGCAATTCCTGCTTACTTCCAAATGATTGGAAACATGCCATCATAGTTCCAATCCCGAAACCAAATAAAGACAAAACAAAAATAACCTCATATAGACCAATACCTTTAACATCAGTTTTTTTGTAAGACTTTCGAATGCATCTTAACCTGTCGTATTATTCAATATTTAACTCGTTATTGCAAAATCAACGTAAACCAACAAGGTTTTTTTCCTTACAGAGATCGTCAAACAGCAACATATAAAATCTATTCAGCAATTTCTGATGCACATATAAAGAAAAATTATTTTGTTGGGGTTAGTCTCGATCTCAAAAGTGCATATGACTCAGTTCCCATAGATGATCTCATTTATAAATGTCTCCAACTTGGCATTACAGGAAAGATCGCTAAATGGATGCACAATTTTCTGCAAGAAAGAGCTTTTCATGTTAGATGGCGAGAAAACATTTCTGATACAAATCTTCATAAAGGCCTTCCGCAGGGAAGTGTTCTCTCTCCGATTCTTTTTGTCATCTTCATAAATGACATCTTTGAAACATTAGACACAAATGTCGAGTGTTCCGTTTTTGCTGATGATATTTTTGTTTATTGTCCTCATCCTTCAGTGGATTATATTAAAAATAAATTGCAAAATACATTGGAAAATATTTATAAATGATGCTCTTAATATAAAATTTCCATTAGCGCTGAAAAAAGTGCTATAATTGATCTCTCTAGAAAACGTTCAATTTTATTTCCATATATAACGTATGGCGGATTTCCACTTACATGGAATGAATCTATTAAATATCTTGGAATTCCGTTGGATAAAACTAATCAAAAATTTTAAATTTTAAAAGCCTTAGAAATGGAGCACTTAAAAAAAATACAAGGTCTCAAAATTTTAGGATCAATGAGACACGGCCCAAGAACGAAAAATTTAATCACAATTGTCAATAACAACATACTTAGTTTATTCTATTATAGTAGTCCCATCATTGACAAATTCTCCGAAGCATATCTCAAATCCTGTAATACAATCCAAACAATGGCACTAAGAATAAATCTTGGCTTCCCCATCTGGACCCCTAATATGATTTTATTAAAACTTTCAGGACAAGAAATTCTTTCAGAAAAAATTAAACGACTTGCAGTCCAATTTTTCATCAAACAAATCGCTAATTTTCTTTTCTCACCTTTAACTAAAAATTCTGATGAACTAACTGTCCTTATTGACTGAAAAGAATGAAGAAATGCTGAAAGCTTCATTTCAAAGCCTTAATTATTCTCCGAAGCATCTAATAAAAATCCCAATCTTTCCACATTCTGGCCCTGATCTTTGTGAAATCTTTGCGAACGACTTCAGTTTCCAAAACAAAGACTTCCCAGCTTCAGTCATCGCAGCAAACATCACTGAATGCACCCAGAACACATTTCCGAATCATTTCATCATAGCCACTGATGGCTCAAAATCACAACTCTTTAGCTCAATTGCTGGTATTTCTTATTTTCAAAAATTTATTTACCGCATTCGTGCCCTAAACTCCATTTTTACAGCTGAAATCTTAGCAATCTGCTTAGCTCTGGAAGAACTGATACTTCCAAATAAAGATGTACTAATCCTTTCTGACAGTTATTCTGCTTTGCACTTAAAAACATCAATTTCCATTCACCCAAAATTATTCAACGATTAGTCTCAAAAGTTTATACAAGGAAAAATCTGAACCAAAAAATCTCTTCAATGGGTACCTGGCCACTCTGGTATCGTATGGAACGAAAAAGCAGACGCTCTTTCAAAAGAAGTCAACGAATATACGCCATTGGATCTCCTCGGAGGATACGATCTCAAATCTGATAAAGATCTCTACTGAAATCGCCTCAAATAATTATCACAGGAGCAAATATCTAGCTTTGATTGGGGATTTTCCAGACATCAGCACAATCACTAATTGGACTAGAAGTAGGATTCAAGATAAACATATTGCACGGGTTATTTGTAAAATGATCATCTCTCCAAGTCTTCTTCACGGATTCAATCTCTCAGATAACCCCTTGTGCATCATATGTAATGAAGACAACAACATTTCCCACATCTTGTTAAAATGCTCAAACTATATAACTTACAGAAAAGCTCTCTGGAAAAAAACTCAAGATCGAACAACCGTACATCTCTTTTGCCTCCCTTCTGTCTCAAGCTCTAGCAAACAAACAACATCTTAGCATCTTCGTTCAAGTTCTCAAGTATTTTGACATTCATTAACTGCAACTTTTTGGTTCCTATGGGGTAACGGCCTTTGTCGCTTCATTCCTCACCGTCTCTATTCAAGTCATCAAGTTACGATGTGTACACTAAGTTATGAACACTCTTTTAATATCAATGAATGTTTAGGTTTGTCCTTCTTTTAAAAGAAAATGAGTTGTGAATAATTTAATTAAACCCCAAAGTTCGTGAGAAGTTAAAATATTGGTTATAAAAAAATCAGTTTTTCCTTTCTGAATGAAAAAAAATTACTGACATTACTAAAGAATAACGACAGTTTGCTGGTTGAAAAATAAAATCTTTTATTCTTCTTGGGGAAAAAAATCTACTTTTTTTCTCCAATTTTTTAAAATTATGATTAAATATGATTCTTACTGATACCAAAGCATAACTATTCTATTTAATATTGTTTCATTCTAAAATAATATTAAACAAGAATGCTATGTTGACGACGGCAACAAAGAAAATATTATTTCTTACCCGCTCTCCCCAATCTTCGTTTCCCCTAAGGTGTTGCATCAAGTAGCTCTGCACATTATTCTTGCAACAGCATCGCATAATATAAAATATGATGTTTGCTATAGAGTCCATTATTTCCGTACAGAACTTTGCTTTCAGTCACTTTATCGAAGACGCCATTCTACTGCAATTCATTCTCATTTGGCGTACTCGAGACCTGACACCAGATACTTCCTCCGCCCTCGCGACTGCGTCCGCTCATAACCCAAAATATCGAATCACGTAATCGGTGCTGAGTATATATGCTTTCTCTTTGCAGTAAGAACTGTTCTGAAACTTGTTTTGGTTCAAGTACTGTTTCCAAAGTCTATTGTGTGCAAAATTTTATGTAGATCAGTATTTTTTTACAAACTTAGCTTTCTTGTATCTGAAATATACAATAAGAAAGTATTGTAATCGTCAACAGATTTCAATTCGAGATTTTGTCTTTTTGAAGAGATTTCAGCTTTTCCGGAATCGGAAAAACACATTTTTGGAATTTGTGTTTGTCTGTTTTTCTGTGAATATTATAATTCAAAAACGCTTTGATATAAAAGTATGATATTTGGTCTTTGTGACAAGGCTATCCGCTTCAAAGCTGTAAAAGTTAGAGGGTCATTCCTAGTTTAGAGGGGGAAATGAGGAAATGAAAGGGTTTTATTGCCTCTCACTCTCGCTTTCCCGGAACTTATTTTCCAGAGCTTTTGATTAAATGTTAGGGCAAAAAGGGAAAAAAGAATAAAAACATGTGAAATGTTAAGCATTTTTTTTTCTGTTTTTCTCTTTATCCTATCACTATTCAAAATTTCCAATTTTATCCTAAAGCATACCTCACAGTCTTCAAAATGATGTGCAAACATAGTTAAGCATAAATTACCGGATTATCCCCATATTTTTAACAACTTTATATAATATTTAAAGATTGAATAATATTGTAAAATTCTTATATTCCTTAAATTAATAAAAGTAAAAAGATAGTACTCTCATCCCCAGACTTTCTCTTAAAGTTATGCAACACTTAGTACATGCAATTAAGGATATATATAGTTTTTTTTTAATTTCTTAGTATGCTAAACTGGGAAAATCGAGTCTGGAATTTGGATATCTTTCTTGTGACCTATTGTATTCAAAAATCTACATAAAATTTGTATGCATTCGTAAAAAAATGCATGTAAAACTTGTATGGATCAGTAAAAAAATCACTGAATTTGATGTCAAGAGTACATTCCAAATTTCGTTTAACTTTTACCTTTTTGGAGTCATTGAATATGCATACACATGAGTGGGCATGCATACTAGTAATCAATCTTATTGGCTTAAAATTTTAGGCAGATTGCAATTTTGGTGTCAACATTGCCAAAAGTATTTTTCAAGTCCATTCACATTCAATTGTTTCCGAGTTATCATGTTAACAGAGAAAAATGCAATTTTGACCAGTGAGAATGGTCCTATCAAAACTTCTCATCTCTCTTAAAACAATTTTATCCCCTCCCCCAACCGCATAAAATTGCAAACCTTAGAAAGGCCATGAATGCCGCGAGTGCTCAGGATTGTAATTTCAAAGCCTCAAGCATGAACATTTTATGGAATAATTATTTTATAGTAAAGGAAGAAAATCAAACATGCATTTTGGAAGTCATTTTCCCCCTTTTATTTCTTATGTTCTTCCCTTTTTCTTTAGGTAAATAAATGTAAAATTTGGAATAGAATTATAATCTTAGTCATAGGATCACATACCATATTGCATTTGTTTAATTCATAGCGTTTTGTGATTTATCTTGCAACATGCAGATGAAAGTGCCGTTTGATCTGGCACTTCCCAAAATTTGTTGATTAATCCATTGAGAGATTTTGCTCATAATTTGATGCGAATTTGCAACTTCGATGTCAGGTCTCAGTATCAAATTTTAACCTTCTAACTCTTTACATTTTGTAGTCATCATTTTCAGGTGTTCTCAGATAAAACGTTTTCCTACATATAGATTTCGTTCAAAATTTGGTGCAAAGATCATATACCAAATTTCAATGCTTCAGCACAAAGTTTTTAGTCATCATATTCAGAGAAACAGCCATAATTCCAAAGATGTATTTTTCAAACTCTAGGAAATCTGAAATTCGTTAAAATCACGAGTTTGAATTTTTTTGACAATTACAGTGTTTTTTCTTTGCTTACCTCGCCCATAAAAAAGTGAAGAAAAAAAGTCGCTCATAAAAAACAGTGATTTTTTTCTAGACTTTGGAAGTTTTGAAACCTGAATTTTGCTAACGAATTCTTTGGCGGTTTGAATACTATTTCTTTGCGTTTCGTAGATTTGAAAAAAAAAAAAAGTCAAATAAGCTGAAATTCGCGTCAAATACAACTAAAAAAAACGTCAGAATAAAAATTTCACTAAGATTTGTATTTTCAATGGAGATCACCCGATTGTTTGCCGCCAACTGCGATTTGTTTGATCTCAAGATAAAAAAAAGTTTTTTCAGTGGTCTAAGTATCACTTGGAGGCAAGGAATTCCGTTGAGAGATGGATTGACAGAGCCTGCGGTTACAGAGCACAAACCGGAAAGAAATGTTTGACACCCGCAATTGATCGATGGCTCAGAGGGTGGAATGTAATTGCCGAGCGTATATAAAAAGCCGCCTCATCGCGTCATTGCTTGTAGATCTCCATTGCATTCATCACATTCTGAAACGGCAGAAAACATTTCAAAAACGTGCTTTTCGTAAAATCTCTGATTCTTGTTCGAAATCAATAATTAAATTATACAGCCTACTTTGAACAAAAGATTGTAAAAAATCCATGCCTTAAATTAAACGCTCAGATTCATTTATACTCACTCATTACTTCATTATCATGCAGGCATATTTTATGAGACCAGAAAATGTAAAATTCATGATATACAATTTTTCATAATCATAGTCTTTGTGATTTTTCACGTCCTTTCTAATCAGCAAATTATTTTTCTTGCTTTTAACTTATTAAAAAATTTATCCTATACTAAAACCTTCAAGGATCTGAAAAATAATTGGAATTATTGCTGTGTATCTCTTTTTATATACGTATGCCCATTAATTCAGAAACCCTACAAATTAGATAAAGTATCTGACTCTTACATAAAAAATGTAGATCTACATGAAATTTAAGTTAAATTCGTCCATGATATGAAGATCTTTTCAAAACACATTCTTAGTTTTATTTACCAGACTATAAAATTATATAAGAAAGATCTTTACTTCTAATTATTCCAGCTGAATTAAAATATTTCAAACAATTTGAATTATTTCATTTATTTATTACTTTGTTAGTATACTGTCTAATGAAGAAATTAAATTTATTTGTGTGTCAAGATATGACTATAATCAGAAATAAATGTTTAAATCAAACGTATAGCAATCAACGAAAAATGATTATTACTCGAACTAGAAGCATGAAATAAATAATATTTCTGAATTAATCTTAACCTGCAAATAATTTTCTTGGGACATTAATCTTTGAGGCTCAATGAAAATATAAAATTTAATTAAAATATAGTGAAAAGTTGTCGTTTATATTTATTAAGGTTTTTATAGCATTAAAGGAACTATTTTGTTATTTTAGTTCTGATCGCGTAATTTTGAAAGTGATTACAAAACAAGTACGAAATCTCAGTCGGGGCATTCTGCTCCATACTTTCGATCACACCATGAGTGATGATGACAAACCATAAAGGAAAAGACAATTTTGAATGCATTCAATTACATTTTATTTATATTAGGTAAGAAACATTCATCACATCTCACGTATGCATGTCCCAGCAGAAGGAGGGTATCCAAGAAATGAGAAACTTCCAATATGGTGGTTGGCTCTCACCATACCGGTAGGTATAATAATGATATGCAGTGGCGGCGGTAGCAGGAGGGCAAGGAGGCAATTTTCCCCTGTTGGCAGCCTCTTGCCCATGCCCCCAGTTGGCTGGAGATTGAAAGTTTTATCGGAAACAGGGGAATTCCTTCAGGATGGTTCCAAAGACTAGCACAATATTTAATATTATTATTCAAAAACCACCTTAAAGTTAATATTTTGCAAACATTCGAAATATCCAAGTTACGGTTAAAGTATTTTGACTATATTTGGCAAAATAATCTATAAGGTAATAGGTCAATATGCCGTATTTTGCCAACAATTTTTGATAGACCAATTAAGAGCTGCATGCAACGGATGTCAAAGACGTTAATTTCGCATATTTTCAGACATCTGATTCACAAGTCGTTAATCCATTTCATAATGTGTACTAATTATAGCAATATAGCCAACAAGGTAACAAATGAATAAGATATCGGCAAGGTAATAGGCTCATTTTGCTTGCAATTTTTGGTCAGTCTGCTATGAACTCAATGCTGTGGGTGTGGAAGTTAAGCCTGTAGATTTTCAGACATTTCATTCATATAATTCATAATTTACACTGGATTTGGCAATATATTCGACATCGCATTCTCGAAATTTTTTTGCGAACGGTTATGTATTGAATATGATGAATGCCTAAAACTATATCCACAGTTTTTTTAGATAGTTATTCCAACTGTCATTCATCAAGCTTTCAATTTACGCTACTTTTGGCAATGTAACAGACAAGGCATCATGCGAATAAGAAATTATACATGTCGAATTTTGTCAAAAACATTTTGATCGGCAGACTAAGAATTCAATGCGATGGCTGACGACGATGTTAAATCCAAATCCTCAGTCATCTGATTTAAATGTTATAATGTTCATTCAGCATATAATTTATATTATAATTAAAAGAATAATCAATGAACTGGGAAGTTAATAAGACGTCACATTTTTTGCCAACTATTCTTATTCCTTCAACTAAGATTTTATTATAAAAGGAAAAAAATGTTTCCATCGGATATTTCGATTACCTGACAGTGGAATTATCAGAGAAATTAATGATTTTATATTATTCATGAAAAGGACGGTGGAGTTGTTTTCCATAGTTCATCATTCAATTTCAAATTCTAAAATTAATCGCGAACTTATTCATCTAATTATGACTTCCTCAGTAATGAGTTGGTAAAATTATTTTATTCATTTTACTAAGGGAATTGTCTGCCTAAAATCTCTGCGGGGTGGGAGTCATTTTTGCTTTTACTATCTAATTTATCAGACTACGATGATTACACTAAAGATATTACTGACTGCAATTGAAAACAAAAAATAAATATTTGAGGTATAGTAGCTTTTTAGCCATACTAAATGGATATATCTATTATACAGTAAATTAGTTAAAAAAATTACTACCTAAAAATATCCAGAATCTACATTCAGTATTATGACTATGAAATCGGGAAAAGCATTATTTTTTATTTTATTTCTTTCAACTACTAAAAGCTATATAACTTCAAATGATTCTAATTTTTAAATAGACTTCAAATAAATATGTCTTGATAAAGAGGTGATTAAAATAGTTATTCACAGAGTATTCATCAACATCCTTTTCCACATTCTACATTGTTAATATACGAACTATAGTCAATTTTCGTTGAGCACGCGCACTTCTTATCGGATTTGAAACACATCTGAATTCCTTCCCATTGTTGCAATCCTTAACAAATATTTTAGGTAGGGGATTAAGCAGAAAAATCGATTTTTGTCGAAAACTCGAATATTTTTAATTCATTACTCTAGATTTCTAAGGAAGTCCCTTTTGATAAAACTTTGATTCAACATTGTATAGCTTCTGATATAATGACGTGCATGCATTTGTTCATTAGGAATGACACGTCATTTTGGCACAACCTGTGCTATCTATGTACTACAATCTACTAGAATGGAATATAACCATCTTTTTTCTAAAATTAGATCACAGAGAAATCAAATCTCAAATCTCATAACTAAATACGCAAATATTGACAATTTTCTAATTGCCAGTAAAAGAAACTAAGAATATTTTTTATAAATACATTTGTAAAATTATAACAGTGAAGAAAATAATTAGCGTCTGATTAAAAAAAAACTAAATAATTCTTTATTTTTTTCAATTAAAAGTAAAATTAATTAAGTTAAAGTTATTTTGAAGTCAAATTAGAGATATTGTTCTTCCCCTCCCCCTGGTCGGCAAATCTCTGCAGCAGCCTCTGATGGTATGGGTCGAATTATCTCTTGCCGATGACAGAACATGCATTCTACGGTGGGGCGGTACCATCGTCCTTAGAATTCGACTATAATTCCCGTTCATTGCTGTCTCAGAGTTTCTATATTTCAATTTAGTCATATACCACAGAAAAGGGTTTTTCAACCAACTTTTATTCCTCTGATTCTTAAAAAATTAAATGCTTCTAATCAAGTGCGCATTCCTTTTTTACAGCTTGGGAACCAATACAAGTTATGTTTTTCAAAATAAAATAATAAACAACTTTATACTTAAGAGATAGAATGATCATAATCAAATTTATTGAAGGAAAAACTAGTTTTTCAAAGATTACTGTGTCGCAGGAAAAGAGAAAATTATGGAAAACCTCATGATGATCCTCGCCATTTTTTTAAAGGAGCTAATATACCGATTAACTTTATAGGCTAGCTTAGATTTTTACACGGTATGCGTGGGGATAAAATGTTAAAGCTTTCGTATCCATACTAATTAGATATCAGCTTCTTCTAAAAATAGTCACAAACAAATGGGATACGATATTACTTCGTTTGTAAAGGGCTCATGCAACTCAATTCACAAAAAAGCAGACAATGAAAATTACAATTGCTCGATGAAAAAAAAAATTATTGTGTCAACTTTTACTATTATTTAGTAATCTGCTTTTCAATCTCTATTCCAAGAAATATATTTCAACAGAAATTTTTTAAAAAAATACTTTATTGAAGTTTCAGAATATTCTTATCTAATACTTTTTAACACATATTTCAATCTGATGAGCCGGATTTGATTTGAATATGTAACTTTCTAAATTGGAATCTTATCGGGTGGTTGCTCCCAAGTATCAAAGAGCAGATTAAAGTATGGCAGGATCTATTTGTTTATAGTCTGTTACTTCTAATTGCTTTCTTTTTATATAAGGATTGTTTTGTTTTGAAAAATAAGTAGAACAATATCAAAATATGAATATTCAGAGATTTTATAGATTAAAAAATTAAGTATATTAATTTTGTCATTATTATTGCTTTTTTTGGATTCTTCAGTAGATTTAGTGGTAGATTCAATAGACTTTGGCTAAATTTTTTACAATAAGCGATCGATAAAATATTTATTTATGCTTTTATAGTAATCAAATTAAATAATAAAATAAAAAATAGTTAAATTATAAAATAAAAACTTTTTCTTCATTTTTAGAATCGAAGGCCATTTTTTAATTTGAAATTTCTTTATTCTAATAAAAAATTTAAAAAAAACTTAAAGTATTTTATCTGTACATAATAACTGAATAATCGTATTTATGAGCATTTTAAGGTAAAACAATTTCGAAACAATATGACTCCCAACTTATACACATGGACCGCTTCTTTGTTGTTGAGAGCACAAGTACAACAAGAAATTAAAGGAAACAGATTTTTCCTTTTCCATCCTGGGAATCACATTGTTCTGTTAATAGAGGCTTCCCGCCAAGCCCGAGTGTGAAGAAGAGAGAGTAGCAGTTTCTGTAGACTATTGCAATCTTGGAGCATTTACGTACCACCTTAATTACATATCTGTCTCAATTTCATGGTGAAATTACTATCTCGTCATAGGAAAACATAAATATTAGTGTCTATTGTACAAAATTTTGTCAAATGCCAAAGACAATACAGGATTTACACTTGATAGGGTCATGGACATAGACCCACTTATAAGTTCATTTAAATAGTTCATTTAGTATGTACAGTTGTTCACTATGATAAATCTTTTGAATGGGATCCGAAAATAATGGATCGTCTTATATATAATGGTTATAGCAAATGTAGCGTAGTAAACTTAGCCAATAAATGGGAATTTTAATGTATCTAGACTTGAATAGAAATATATAAAATCAGGTATCATTATTACCATTTATTACAATATTTATAATTAGATAGGAGATGAATTTTTCCGGATAAGGTGATGCGTCTGACTCGTACATCAAATTATGAAATTGATCAAACTATCTTTAACATTCTTAAAAATTTGACAATATTTGTTTCAAATCAAAGCAAATGATAAGATGAAATAAATTGAAATAAAGAGTTGAAAAATTATTTCCATTTTCATTATTTTGTATAAAGTAAATTTCAAAAGTAAAATAATACATATTATGAGAAACGTTATTTTTAACAGAATTTATCTTTCAATTATTTTAATTTTTATTCTGATTTGCATTATTCGATTTAGTACTCCTTTCTCTGAAGATATTTATCTCTATATATTCACAAAAAATATTTTGCTACATTTTATCAAATACTAGGCATTTTATGAAAAGTGAGAGTTCTAAAATGTGAAAATGAATCGAGAGACCTTCCGAAGCCATCCAAAAGAAATCCTCTTTGGTTAAATGATATTACAGAGATGGGAGTTTCATTTGTTCAGACGAATCCATTGCGGCTGACCGTAATTTTTCACTGTCAGATTACAGAAAGGAAAAACCACATTTCATGACCTCCTTAGCTCAAAGGAAAGAGACAAATTTTCGATTGAGCGAAATTTCACTTTTAAATTTAGAGATTTTTCTTTCGCTTCGGCCTCTTTCAATCTTGCAGTGGCACCAGTAGCAGCGGGGAACTGCGTATCCAATCTCGATTGCATCTACTGTAAAATGCTGATGCGGCTAAGTTAAGCCGGAACCTTGGAAATTGTTTATGTATGCCACTTTTCTTTCTGGGTTCACGATAAATGTTTTAGGATTTGATAGATATTTTAAATCGAGTTTTAAAAAAGCATATCTTCAACAATCACAGTAGTAACAATAAATAATTTAAATGATTGCGAATTCAGAAAATAACAAATTATCAGTAAAAGCATTTAAGTTAAGCTACTTATATGCTAAATACATTATGTGCTTTAACAGAAATGCAAATCATTGTCAGAGATCAATGCACAATATCAATGGTAAGAATTCTCTCGTTCATAATGTGCTGATCAAATATTATAACTCTGTATGTAATTCATTAAATAGGATTAGGAGGAATAGTTTATATATATATATATATATATATATATATATATATATATATACTTTAAAGATATTTTAAATTCCCTTATATCTACAGCAGATCCCTTATATCTGCAGCAGATACAAGATCATCTAAAAATAGATACAGAATCTATTTCCTCAAATTTTGACAAAGAAATTTCAGAAAAAAAATTCCTTTATGGAAATTTTTTCATTGTGATGGATCCCACACCTCCTTTGGACAATAGTAGTACATTTAAAAAAACATTTACTTGCTCTTTGTATCTCTCTCGATTAAAAAAGGAATTATTCAATTTTACTCTCCTTCTATGCAAGATAAATCTGAATTAATGTTCGGTACATAAATTCAGATATATATACAAATCGATATATGTTTCTTTACTCAAGATTAAAATCATTTCATGTATATAATTTTTAAAGCAAAATTTATTTTTGTATAAAGTTTTAGAAAAAAAACACGCTATATTATGTAATTTTTTTTTTAGTTTAAAGTTTTAAGCACTACTGCAAGATCAATAAAAATGTAGTCGAAGAACCTATTTAAATGAAAAGGAAACTAAAAAAAATGGATGTAAAATAGTTCCAAGTCTAAAAAAGACAATTTGTATAAATGGTAATTAGATTTCTCTCCCTGTTACATCTTCACTAAGAAAGTGTTAGTGAATCAATAAAAATTGTTAGGTAGCAATGAAAATCCAATTAATAATTTTTATATATTCTTTAATCTTTGTTGAAAATGAAACCGAAATATTTTTTCTTAATAAAAGCTATTTAATTGCATTATGATAATAAAATGTATTTTATATTTAAGCGAAAAGAATAGCTTCAAAAAAAAATTCAGTGAGATAACAAATGTGCAATCGGAAAAGTTTTTGAAACAATAGGGAGAAAATAAATATCATTGTGACTTTTTTCCTTACGTTAGTTCACAATTAGATTTTATTATTTCTTCTTCAGTTCGCTAATTAAAACCAATTTACTTATATTAATAAAATATATATTGCAAATAAATAAAAATGAAAATAATTTCTGTTTCTAATGGAAGAGGAAGAGGAGACTGGATTTTCTGTATGTCACTTTTTGGGAACTTCAAAGCTAAAAATTTAATACTGTTTCATCGTTCAAAACTATGATTGATAAGTTAAACAACAACTAGGCTCACTGGATTACTGTCTCCTTGTAACGTCATTGTCTAATTGCCGCTTTTGGTTGTTCTATGAATAGTTTCTCATTGTGAAAAAGCATAATTCAAATGTGAATAATAAAAAAAAAATCAAGTAACATTCTAAAATTAAAAAAAAAAAATGAGCTGATTGTCTTGTTCGTTGAATGCAAACATTCATCTAAGAAATAATTCAATTTCTAATCTTACTGTATTTTTTTTACCTTGGTTCTATTATTCCTTTACTTTAATTTTATATCCCAAATATCATTCTTAGGAGTGGAAATGAAGGTAAAATTGTAATACTTCTATTTTTTAAAAAAAACCCAAGATGGTGAATTGTAGAGAAAATTGAAATATGAGCATCCATTTACCCATGTCATGTCACTGTTGATGCTACAACCATTTATTCATACATATTGATAGAAACTGGAGATAAAATGATCCCCAAACAAATATAGGATTGTTAGAATTAGAGTTATGTTCAAAGAAAAAAAAACTCTTGGTTTAACCACGTCAAAATAAATAGTATTGATTTCTGATGAAGAAGAAAGGAATGAAGTCAAAAAAATTTCTTTTAAAAACATGATTCAAAGGTAATCACGCATTTTTTAAGCATTATAAATGATGAAGTGCAAATACACCAATAATATATTGATAAAAACATCATGGTGTTGATTTATTTAACTCACATCTTGAATAACGAAGAGTTCATGGGTAATGAATGATTATTTTTTTGACAGGTGATTCTTTTTTTAATTGTTACGATTATTATCATTTCATAATTTATCACCCCATGCCTTAAAATAAATCATGCAGCATCAGTGTGTTCTTCCTGTGATATGATTTCTTCATCTAAAGCCCCCCCCCTCCCCTGCAACAAAGCTCTGAACAAGAATACTTCAAGTTCTAACAACTCCATATTCTTTCAAGACCGAGGAGAGAGAAAGGTGCTAAGTCATTGCAAGAATTGCACCCCCACCCCCTGAGGCACGTAAAAAATAAATGATGGATGGCTCCCACTATCATTTTCAGCGGTACGATAGCGAGTCCATGAAATATTCCCAAAACTTTTTTTAACAAGGTCAGAAACATCTCGATATCTGCCCCAGCGGCCCTACACTCTTCACCCTCCACCCCCATCCCACAAAATGGGGAGAGAGAGTGAAAAAAAAAGGAGGGTGTCGTAGCAAACGGGAGAAGCGATTAATTTTTTTTTTTCCATCTTCATTCTCCCTTCGGGAAAGGGCGATAACATTTTAGAAAGAAGGTCGTGTAGTATCTGTCAATGCATAATTATATACAACCCGCCCTCCAAGATCTGGATTTAAAATGGTGTTGAAAATGATTTCTATAATCATGTCTTCAATGATGGCGGGATGGTCGTTAGTTCAGAAAATGTTTTCATCCGAAGAACTTTCAATTACATCTTATTTCTTATTTTAAATATCTCATATGTGGACATTTTTTTTACGTGCAGTTTTTTTTACAAGTACTTTTACCATACTCTTATTTATGCGTAGGAGTATGGTAAGGAAGAAGCTATAAAAAATTGATGTACACTAAATCACGGTTTTATAAACTAAGTTATGATCCAAATACTAATTAAAATATAGTTTCAATTAAACTTTTCCTTACAGGAAGAACAGATATTATATCAAAAAATTAATTTTCTCTACACATATCTTAGTACATAGACTGCACCACTAAACTTTTAGGATTTTATCTCAGTGATTAGAATAACCTTTATCAGTACAGAAATATTACCAATCGTAAATTGCACCCCAAGAAATTTCCAAACATAAATTGTATCCCATGGATGTTAATTTATCAGATAACACAATTTTAGTTAAAAGCAAAATAGAGTCACAATTTTATTGTTATTAATAATTTATTTTACTTAAATATTTTCTTCATTTCAAGTGAAAGCATTTTTTTCCATCTTAAAAATCTTTTAGTCTAGCATCCCTATTTCTTAGAAGTCTTAGTCTTCAATTATATCTTTTCTAACCCTCTTGTCTGTCGCTCTGAATATTTTATACCGTTTTGCAAGCATTTTTATATTTCTTAATTTTTGTATTTTCCCATGTGTTGTGGGTATTTAAATGCTAAAAATAGAGGAGAATGTATCACTATATTTTTCTTCCTCCCTGCGTCTGTTAACTCTATATGTTGCACATCACTGAACCTATATCTACGAAATTCAGCATAGGTATGTTTTGGAAGGTAAAAATATGTACCTCGGAGCTTTGTTCTTTTCGATTTCTTTTGAAATCTTGTTTAAATAAAAATTAAGCAACATTTTGTCTTTGACAGTTTTCGAAAACATTATAGCATAAAGACAATTTTAATGCCATAAAGAACACACACACAAAAAAAATCTGTCCTTTAATGTTACATTTTTTTCTCTAACTTTAACACATTTTAATGTCATTGAAAGATGTTTTACAGTAATGTTTCTTATTGTTGCAATGACATTATTATTTTCATTTTAGTACAAACTAGCCACCTTTGGCGACCAGCTGATTCACCATGAGCAATGCGTTCTAAAAGTTTCAATTAAATACTTACGTACCTTGTTCTCTTTATAACTTATCAATCAAATATATTTAAACTTCAGACTTCGATAGTCACGTAACTTGCATTATTATAGAAGCCTTACGATTATTTGTTCATTGTATTGATTTGCAATCAGCTGTTATGGAATTATGTGGAAAATGTCACATCTTATATTTATTCTATAACATTACACTACCCTTTCAACATGTGCTGAGTATCACACTTGCTGTGGTTTAATTTGCAATAAGAGTTAATTATTTAATCATTCCGTTTGAGTTTTTGTCAAAGTGACTGCAAAGCACTGGTACGCTCTTAACATGTACTTGCAGGTTAAATTCTTTCACTTTGCAAGAAATTAATCATTGGAAAATATAGTTACAGCATTTTTTTAAAATTCATTAAAAATAAAAACATAATTTATAGGTTAAAACTGTTCTTTACGAAAAAAAAAGTTTCTTTAAGAGGATTTAAAAAACAGTTTTGACCTGTAATATTTTCGGAAATTATCGCAGAAAAATTCCAAATGTTAGCTTAATTTTTAATCAATTAAAGTTTTTAAAAAAACTCCGTCTAGGTATATTTTTTCATCCTCCAAAGTTAATATGTACATATCAAGGGCAGTAGCTCTAGATCATATGGTCTGGTGTGTAGTGCCCTAATACACAGACACACACACATTCATTCATTTATGCAAACACATATTTATGTGATTATCAGCCCTGGAGTAATCCCGGGCATTGATTGGCCAGAAATTGATATTTTTCTTAAGATGGTGGACAGAAAAATCCAAAAGAGCCCGTTTTATAATAATATTCTTTTATTTTTAAAAATCAGTCAGTTTTAATGATTGATTGGTGTAACAAGTTTTATTTAAAATATTAGTAAAAATATTTTGTAAAATATCGCTCATAGAGCAAAATATGAAAAAAAACCTAAAACTCATTAATCATCAATGCATTGTTTGACTCAAGCTACATAAAATATAATTATTTGCTTCCTTTAGACCAAGTTAACAGCACTAAATAATATATTTACATATTACTAATGGTTTATAAATTTACCATTGGGGCCCACTTTGAGGCCATATCCTGTATAAATACAATCATGTTTACCGTAAATAAAGATAATTTATAAAATTAATGATGTAGATATTGTAAACAATCTTAGAAATCTTTGCTTTTCATTTATTTTTTAAGAAAATTTCACATTTAAGTCACGTGCTGAGAGTCTAAATTTTATACATCTTTTAGTTATAAGGAATCATATTCTACAAAATAATCTTGACACTTCAACTTTCAAATAAATAAATGAAGGTTTCCCTTCTTCTGCTATAAAATTTGATCAATTTATGAAGTTTTGAATAGAAATGTTTGGAACATTCTCAATTTTCATTCTTAGGCCAATCAGTCTTGAGAAATCCTGGGCGTTGATTAGGATAACATCTTGAGAATGATCGATAATGTGGTTTAAAATTACATGTTATTTTTAATAATGATCTTCAAATATTCATAAATCACTCAGTTTTAGAGATCTAGTGGTTGAAGTTTATCTCTTTTTATTTAAAAACAAAACATTCTTCATTTTTTAAAGCATTTACAGACAGGTAACATACTACGCAATTATTTACTTCATTTAGATCTTTTTTATCGATGCATTTCTATTATTAAAGTTTTATAAATTGCCGTTGAACCTTGAATGAAATATATATATATATATATATATATATATATATAGAGAGAGAGAGAGA
>JAPMOQ010026507.1:1621034-1638727 GCA_026543055.1 Argiope trifasciata | reverse complement strand
ATATATATATATATATATATATATATATATATATATATATATATAACCATGTTTGTCTTAAATAAAGCTGATTTATTTAATTAATAATATTGTAAAAGTCAGCAAATATTTTCCTTACGTTTTCTTTTTAGAAAAAACAGATTTCATATTTATTTCATTTCATGAAGAAACGTGCTGAAAATTACATTTTTATATGTTTCATTTGCAATAATTATTTTTTTAACTTGTCAATCTGATGGCAACATATTGATAAAAGACAATTTTTTTCCCTTTTTATTCGACTAGACCTTAAAGATAGCAAATGGATGAAAATGATCCTTGATCCCAGCCAATGAAATTCACGCAAAATCAAACGTCCTCATGACGTCTGAAACAAACAAAAATATGTGGAAAACAACAGATTTTACAGGAACATGAGTATATGGTATTATTTACCTGAACTTATTAAATAATAACGGTATTTTATATAAAATTCTGTAAAAGTTCTGGCCCAGCTAAAAAATACAGTTTACATTTTTCCACCAAATCAACTGAATGAGATGCTATTTTTTATACATAAACTCATTAAAAAATTCATTTATAATAGTAAAAATGCAAAATTGTATTTTTGATTTATTTAGCCTAAAATTATTTATTATTATAACGAGTTAGTTATAAATGTATTACTTCTGATTTTCGCGCATTTAAACTGAGTACTTTAGTCTTATTACAGCTTCTAATTTTGAGAATAGTTGTCGAATTCTTAATATAGTATAAAATAAATTCAATATGTTAAACATTTTTAAAAAACGAAATTTATTTTTTGTAATGTATATCTAAGATTTTTTTTATATTCCTATTTTAATATGCTCAAAATATAATTTTTCTTTTGTTTTTTCCCCCTTAAAAATATTAATAACATGATGTATTACACAAAAATACTGATACGTTTTTGTTTCATTGCCCTTTCATAGACAAAACGCTGCTTCAAAATGATATTCACAAGCTGTACTAAATTAGAAAATATTTAATAAGTATTCTGAATATTTTGATTTTTTTTAGCGTCTTCTTATGTTTTAGGATTAAAGCTCATAATTTTCGAAAGTCATAAATGATTGATATATTTTTATTTGAAGATTATATTGTTCCATGAATAATTTTTTTAAATATCAATTTTGCTTCATGTAACTAAGTAAAAGCATTTTTTGTAAAAAAAAACATTTCAAACAAATAAATATTTGTGCTTTTATACATCAAATTTCAATAAAAATTCTCTTATAAAATCTGATATTTTAAATTTATTTCTTAAAAAAAAATTATAATTTGTGTAAATTGAGGGCTCTATTTACGGAATAGGTAAATTCTTCATGAAATTTGGCAAATAGAAACTATGTAATTATATTCCATATTTTCTTTGTTACTAAATGAATTTTGTAAACCTAATGTAACTTATTCAAGAATGTTTAATTTTAGAAAGTTTTTGTTGTTAGAACGTCATTAGAAATTTATGATTGTATTAAAAATCATGCTCAGACTGTTCAGTGGAGGAAGTTTCCAATATAGTATTATAGACTGTTAAAGATAACTTGACAAGGGATAAAATAAATTTTTCTTTGGCTAAAATGATAGTACGATTTTTAACCCTTTATCAGTCTTGTAACCCTCTATGATCTAAAAAAAAGGATTTTAGAAGCAATCGGTATAGTTAATATTGTAATTAAAATTAGAATTTTATATTTTAAAAATTTTTTATATTATAAAATATTACAATTAAAATATGAAAAAATGCTTTTTTTACGGTAAAGATTTTTTTCTTGTTTTTATAGTCAAATTATTTCCATCCATTTACGATTTTTAAACTTCACTTTTACTCCATCCCTTGAGGCATAATTTATATACAAGCAGAAGGAACAAGTGAAAAGTGTAAAAAAGCTAATTAAATATTTATCCCTGTGATTATATACTGTGAGATTTTGGTAGAGATTTCTTTACATGTATTGACTTAGGTAGGGGAATCTAGGCATCTTTTAACAAGAATTCGCTTAGCTATTCAATTTTTTATCCTTTCACTCGAAGTGTGCAAACTTGCTGATGTGAACAATTTTACAGAGCTGCTGTTGCATTAATTAAATCAAAAAGGTGGAATTGGATCAGGAAATTAGAGAACATTTTAAAATGAAGTTAATATGGGCTAAATTAAGTCAACAATTCGGAAATTAATTAAGATTAAATTATATATTTTTTAAATTACATATGCATGCACACAGAGACACACACATATATAGAATTTCTCAATGCATTTTAAACACAAGATAAAATATTAACCTTGTTAAAAATTTATTTTTTGATAGAAACATGAATATTTTTTAGCAATGTTATGTTTCTATAAAGGTGTCAATGCAATCCAATTAACATGATTTGTTAATATTAAGGAAGGTTGGAGAAGTTCAGAGATTATTTCTAATCTTATAAAATTTGACTTACTTTTTCAGTAAAGCAATTTCACTTTTTTTTTTCTTTTTTGCAAATTAAAACGTCTTATTTTACAGCAGAACACATTATGAAAATAGAGAGATAAATATATAAAAAGTGCCCATTTAAAACTAAGATGTGCTTATCTTTCAATAAAAACTGCGCATTATAACAAAACAGACTAAAATCTACAGGGTGTTCCGAAAAAACGTGGACAAAATAACATGGCAGATCAGTCATACAACAAGGATCAAAAATCGCATAGGAACATGGGGTCGCAAAGGCCTGTAGAGGGCGCGAGAAGCACGAGAGGGAGTTGTTGGGCAGACACGAGCCGAGCAAAAGGAGATTGAATTCATTCGAGCCGTGAATGCGTTGGGCGTCGTTACTTGCACCCCGAATTGGCTGATATGCATTTAGTTTACGGCATGGCCAACTGCAATGGGCGAGAAGCCTTGCGAATGTATCGTCAAAAATATCCAAGTAGAAAGATGCCTAGCCTCTCATTCTTTGCCACTATTCACCGAAGATTGTGTGAAACCGGCTCGTTAGATGTGCGCAAGCCAGATTCAGGTCGCCAACGAATATCTAGGAACAGTTGATGCTGAAGAAAGAGTTGTCCAAGCACTTCAGCGTAATCCTTCAACTAATATACGAGTTGTATCCCGAGAGACTCATATTCCCCAAACTATCGTCTGGAGCATTGTACACGACAAAGGACTTTACCCATATCATTTACAACGCGTCCAGGCACTTCAACTGGGGGACTACAGCAGAAGTATGGATTTTGTTGAGTGGTATATGCAATAAAAGGCTGCCGACCGACATTTCGCTGCAAGCGTTCTGTTCACGGATGAGGCTGCATTCTCATTAGAGGGTGTGATGAATTGTCACAACTTGCATAGGTGGGCAGATGAAAACCTGCATGCTATATGTCCGCAAGCCGCGCAACGAAGATTTTCCGTAAAAGTGTGGGTGGGCATTGTAGCAGACTGTTTACTTGGTCCGTACATTCTACCAGACAGACTGCACGGTTTCACAACAATCTTGCAAGAGGTTCTGCCAGATATGCTGAATAATGTTCCGATGCCTATTCGTCGACGCATTCAATTTCAACACGATGGCGCTCCCGCACATTTCAGTACACACGTCAGAGCACATCTGCAGGCTACTTTTCCTGGCGGCTGGATTGGTCGCGGGGGACCAATTGTATGGCCACCACGATCACCAGACCTGTCTCCCATGGATTTCTTCTAATGAGGCCTTTTAAAAGGACTTGTGTATGAAACACCTGTTGAAACGCCAGAAGACTTGGTAGGAAGAATCGTTGAGGCAGCGGGATGTGTTTGAGATACACATCCCGCTGGTAGCAGCGGATGGTATCTTTGAGAAGGTGTGCAATTCCATGCAATGTCGCTGCCAGGCATGTCTCGATGCATCTGGTAAACACTTTGAGCACCTCCTGTAGGCGCAACGCGTAAGTCTCATGTCAGTAAGTAATTATCAATAAAATGTTCTGTACTGATTTTGTTTCTTCTCTTTGTGTTATGTATTATTTTAGATGCCCTTTAGCGGCTAAGCATCACAGTTGCGACCCCAAGTTCTTATGCAATTTTTGATCCTTGTTTTATGACTGATCTACCATGTCATTTTGTCCACGTTTTTTCGGAACACCCTGTATACCAAAAAACACAAAGTTGTTTCCTTTTTGTGACTAAGATATTTAAAAGTATTAAATTTTTGGAGCACTCTTTTAATAGTAAGTTCACAAAATTGAAATTAAATGTTACTTTCCGATTTTAGTAATTGTTAATAGCCCTTGGGAACCCTTTTTAATATACTAATGGTTCGTTACTGCTACTGCTATTCTTCTCTAAACTCATGTTCTGAAAGTATTACATAATTTATTTTAAAAGTTTAAAACATTTTAAGTTATAAACTTTTAAAAAATGATTGTTAACTTTAAAATTTAGAGCCAAAAATTATCCACATTTTCAGTTATATAAATTAAAAATTTCAGCTATGGTAAAAATTATAGACGATTTTGTTTATTTGGGTGATAAATCTAAAGCATATTATTTTGCTGTACCAGAACTTTTCAGCATCAAATTTTTCATATAAACAATGTCATAAATTTCATATAAAATGCCACTATTATTTGATAAGTGCAGTTAAATAATACCATATATTCATTCACCTATTATGACTTAATAATGTCCACTACTTAGTCCTGTTTATTTTTCTCATTTTTATCTCTCTTTGACGTCATGATGACGTGTGATTTTGCGTGAATTTCATTGGTTGGGATTAAGGATCATTTTCATCCATTTGCTATCTTTAAGGTTTAGTTTTCACTCGTACTCGTGCAGATTAAATTTTTTTGTTTGGTCCGAAATGTTTTGTTGAAAAATATGGTTAAAATATTTATTTAAAAATTCGTTAAAAATGGGAATTTAAATTATTTGTTAAAATGCTGATACTATTAGTTTACAATGATGCAATATGAAAGTTAATGAAATTATTAGTAGCCACTTTCTAATAATTTGCTAGAAAAATAGCAAAATTTATTCTTGATGCATCTATCATTTTCAATAATTGTAAAGATTTCACCTATTTAAAGGTGATAAATTAATATGATTCCGTAAACTTCTCTTACATATTTTTTGGGTATGGGAGAACAGTATTAATATATGTGCCGTTTTGTCAATAACCAAATTAAAGGTTGTGATACTACACTATTCCTGAATCCTTTTTAAGGGATGTAAGATAATATTATAAGCATACACTCATAAACAATTTTGAAAATTAACACATATTTAGATATCTAAAGCATTTTTAAATTTTATATTAAGATATAATTATTATTATATATACTATCAAAACCCGTATTGGGCTAACATCTCAACTCCATATTTATCTTCTAATAAAGTTGTTTATATTTACAATTTCCAATTCAATCTAATCGGTTGAGGTGCTTCAGGGATTTGTGGTAGGTGTTCTAAATACCGTCCGTCAATTTTTTTATGAAGTTTGTTGCCTAAAAATATATAAATAAGTAACTTTAATTAATAATAAATAAGAATTTTAGGAAATTTTGTTGAGTTTTTTAAATGATAATTCAACCGATAATTCTATATTTCGTTTAGATTTTTTTTAAATAAAAATTGAGGATAAATGAATTTAAATTTCTTTTGCAATTTTTAATGAGTGAATCTTTTTGATATGTTTATTTAATATCTCATCATGTCATTTAATTCTTCTTTCTAAATTTTAACTTAACAAGCTCATTTCCTAATTTTAAGAAAGTTAGAGTTGAAACATTTCTTGCATTATTTTAGTGCAAATGTTCGTTGATTTATGAAATCCAATGAAAATGCTATTCACAGATGGCATTGTCATCTATTTTATTCTTTTTTTATATTTTATATAGGATGATTAAGTGGAGTGAAACAATTTTACTGTGTTATGATTATAATAGCATGAATTCATAAATTGTTGTGGATATAGGTTTTAAACTATGCGAAGTTTGAAAAAAAGTCAGATTCATATATAAATTTTTCTTGGATGTTGTCAGGAATACGATTTCTGTTTTGTAGCTTACATTTAATTGACTTTTTCGTCATGCATATATCTTCTTCTTTTTTTAAATCTATTTCTCTGGAGGAGATGCATTTAATTTAATAATATTCTTTGAATTTTCAACTATTCAAGCTAAAAAAATGAATTATATATTTTTAAATGTTTATTTGATGAAATGTATTCCTAGTTTAAGAAATTCTCTCTATAAAAATAACTGATGTATTCAAACGAAACTTTATTTTAAATTGATAGTGTATAATCGTGTATATGAATGTGGTAATTTGGAGCTGATAAGCTGCTATAATGAATTTTAATTCGTGATCGTGTAATAGATATGTCTTTCTTCAGAAGAGTATTGTTCCAAACTGCATTTAGATTCTTTTCACTACATTACAAAGGTAGTAAAAAGTATACCATGCTTAGAAATGTATTGGAAATTTGAAATGAGAACTTTTTGAACTATTGTAAACTATTTTTGAAATCAATATCATAAGATAAAAGTAAAAAATAATTGTGCTCAACTGATATGTTAGTTGCTTTAATAGACCATTACTTTGAATGAGTGTGAAAATTATATGTATATCAATTTGAAGGTATTGTATTTAGATAAAGGAAACATTATATTTGTTTATTCACTGTATTCTTGAAAAGTTTAAGCTGCATCATTGTTTAAAAAAACAAACAAACCTACATTTGTTTATTATTTACATTAAAATGTTTTTATATCACAAAAATACTCTCATACAAATTTCTTATTGAAAAATATATTGTTTGTTAAAAGATTTAATTTCTGTACCATAATAATTAATGAAGCCTATCGAGTTATTTTGGCCACAAAACAACATAGAAATAAAACATTGTAAAGTTTTGTGTATCAGATATTGATGTTTTTAATTATTATTTGTATAATAATATATTCTTAAAATTTTTATATGGAAAAATTTTACAAGATTTAATTTTTATTAAATAGTTTAATATTGCTGAATTATATAATAAATAAAATATTTATTATAAATATTTCAACTTTTTTAAACGATTATTTCAAAATACATAAAAAAAAATCTCCTTGTTTCTGTCTTAGTAATTTTTTGATGTTAATTTATTGATTAACATTCTTTTTTTAGTCATCATTAAGTTATCTTTATGTTATTTTAACTTTTGAATAAGGTAAATAAAAAAATAACTCATTAATTTCCTATATTGCTTAATTATGACTCTTAAAAAAACCTTTTTCAAATTTATATATAGATTTCATTCTGTATGTCATGAATTATTGGAACAATTAATTTGATTGAATAGTAACAATGTTAATGCATATCTCATCAAGCACTTCAGTATTATTTTAGAATTTTAAGTACTTTTATCTAAAAGTTTTAGAAGGATATGTATATATAGAAGAATTTTGAAACGAGATTTTGTGTGGGATGATTGTACTTGAGGTCTAGTAAATAATTGCCTTGCATGTAAATGTATAATTTATTTGTTATATTGCATTCTTACCAACTCATTTCTGTCTACCACTGTTGTAGAAAAGATATTTTTTTCATGTTGACAGAACAAAATTTTATTTTAATTTTACTTCATTTCAGTTCAAAGTTTCAGTTTTGTGAATATAAAACTGGGGGAGAAAAAATAGAAATCCTCTAAAACTTTGATAAGAAATTTAAATGTTATCTCTATTTTTCACCTATTAATGTACATATTGGTAAATTTTTTTAAAAAATTTTTCTTGTAAGTTTAAAATGTTATTTTTGAAATGAAAGGAATATGTATAATTAACATCTAGAAGTGAGGGAAAAAGTGGACAAATATTTACTTTTAAAATTAAATATTAAAATTAATACATAAAATAAATATAAAATTTCTAAATTTCCTATTACTCATTTAAATAAAGGATATATTGAAAAAAAAAAATCTGGTATAGTTTTATTTTAAAGCTCCATAAATTTTTATGCATTTCTCTTAACAGTTTATAAATTTTAAGTTGTATGTATATTTGTTTCTTTAAATTAGAAAAGAAAATTACCGAAACCTGAATTATAACTTTGAATCTACAATTATTCTGAATTATTTATTATTCTTTTTTGAATTATTTTTTACATTTTTTGAATTATAAAGATGAAAATTCTTTGGCATATATTTTGATATTGTTGAATAATCCATGTGCTTTTCATATGTGTAATGTATTACAATTTTACGTGATTGTATTTGTTATTTTCATTTGGAAAAATTTATTTGATTAATCTATTTTTTTAGTAAATGAAAACTTTTTTCTATTTATTCCTTTTTAGTAAATCACTTCAACAAGAAATGTACCTTCTAATCATATCTAGTAATATGTGAACAACCAAATCTTTAAAAATGATAAGTGCCCTTATTCCAAGTTTTCGTCAAGTTCAAGGAAATCATGGAAAGCATTTTACTGTATGTAGCTCTATTCATATATTGAAATAATATGAAGTGGTGGCATGATTTTGTATTGCAACTTGTACTTGTGTATTAGATGTAGCAAAATTAATTCTAGTATTACATTTTAATTATTATTTTTTAAATGTTAAATTCTTGATTATTTGTTTGTATTTATTAAATACTATTGCTAATTTGAATACTATAAACTTTTTTTTTATTAATTCATGCTTCAATTTTCTTGCTATCTTATCTATATTATTTATATTATCATATTTAAAATATAAATGGTGAAATCAAGGTTAATTTTTTTCTGATAAATTATTAAATACAAATTGATAGAATAATTTTGAAAATACTGGACTTTATGCTTTTTTTTTATTGTTTTAAGTATAATTTTAGTTGTATATCTTATTCAAATATAGATTTAAATTATTTTAATATTGTTAACTGCTTTTGTGTTTTTTCTTTTTTGAATAATTTGTTTATTTTGTAGGTTTTCCAGATTGAAGTATATTCATCAGGAAAATGTCATAGAATTGAACGAAGATATCGTGCCTTTCATTCTTTACACAAGCAGGTATGTTTGCTAATACTATAATGTATTGTGAGAGCTATTTACTTATTAAGAACCAGAACTAAATAACTATAATGATTTTTTAAATTCATCTTTGAATAAGTTTATTTTATTTGTAACTTAATTTTATATTATATTTTTGTGTTAAACTTTCATAATTATAATTAACAAATTTTAATCAAATTTAACTATTATGATGTCTAATTTAAATATTTTACTTTTAGGATACTTTAATTACTTATTTTGGTTGTGGAATCATTAATTTTCATTTTGCTAGAAAGTTTAAGTAAATTAACTTGCCTCAAAAAATTATGTATTTTTTTCCCTTATAGATTTGTCTCATTTAACCCTCACCAAATTTCTGTTCTAATTTATATGTTTTAACTAATTGGAATGTATCATAACACTGCATATGAATAGCAATTATCTTTATTGTTGAAGCATATGAATCAGTTTTTATGGTTTATATCTAAAATGCATTTAAATCTAGTCCTATCATGAAATCTTTATACTTTGTATTCATTCCTGATTAAAATGTTACATTACTTAATTAATAATATTTGTTTTGTATTATTTTAAAATTTTCCATTGTTAATATTGTAATATTCTTATCTTAATTAGAAATGAGAGGAGAATTACATTTTTATAGTGAATTACTGATTACTGGTTTTCATTTTAGATGAATGATGAAGTATTTATTAGCTTGCTTTTTATTGCTATTAAAAATATATAAAAGCTTCTTTTTTTCTGATTACTCTGTTAAGATGAAAAACTAAGTATTTATTTGTCAAATAGTTATGAAAATTCCGACAAATTTCTGCTTAAAAAATTTCTGTTTTTGATTATTTCTGTATATTTTTTCTTAAAACAGGAACTGCAGAATGTTTAAAAACATATTCAAATGATTGCTGAAAGTATAAATGAAACAAGAATGTATAAATTTTTTCAAAGGTTTTATTTTTTGAGTTTTTTTTTCTTCTATTGCACATTTTTCAAATTAATCTTTAATACAAAACATTGGTAATGTTTCTTTTTTCATCTATTTATTTCAAATTCATATATAATATTTCAGCTAAAACATATTCTTCATGCTCCGGAATTTCCACCAAAGAAAGTTCGTAATTTGAACCCTAAGGTTCTTGAACAAAGAAGAAGAGGTTTGGAACATTACATTCAAGTGAGGATTTTTTAAAAAATACTTTTTAAGTGCATCCTTTTATTTTGAAAGTTTTTTAAAAATTGAAGCAATTTTTTTTTATTTATTTAGGAACTTTTAAAGTGTAAACCAGTGCCTAAGCAGTTATTGAATTTTTTATCACTTCCTGGTGTATCTCCTGCATCTAGCCTGAAGTAAGTACTTTCTGATATAATATTGTTTCAATTAAAAAAACTGCAAGATGCTAAAATTCTGCAGAATGAAGTATGTGTCTTTTTTGTCAAGTTTTTAAAATATTCTTGAAGGTATGTTGAAAGTGTTAAAAAAATAGATATAATCTATCTGTATGTAGAAAGATAATTCATAAATTTTTCATGATTTTTAGCCATATTTATCTGTATTTCAATTAATATTATCACTTTCTGTTAGTTTTAGGCAGTCTTCCTAAAAAAGAAAAGGAGGGAAAAATATATTATGGAAAATGACATATTATACAATATTCCTGAACATTTTTAAATTTTATTAAAAGACAGGAAAAGAGCCAAAATTACCATGAAAAAATTCCTATTTTATTCTTTTCCTTGTCTTTTCATGCCCACCTGATAATTTTAATATGCAAAATTAGTTTAAAACTGGTTTCCCCCCCTTCCCATTTTAAAGCATGAATTTTTACATTCATATCATGATGCATTATTATGTTGAATCATATCTTATGAGCTTTTCTCACAAAAGCCAAATGAAGAAAGAGGATATTAGTACAAATCAGTTTAAAATTAAGAACAGATGATCTCTGTTCATTTGAATGTTATATCAGTACAATTTCTAATTTAAACTCTTTAAAGAAATTGTGGTAGATAAAACAGACAGTTGACATTGAAATATATGGTCAGAAAGGAATTTAACTCATAATGAATGTTTTTTTCTTCTCTTTTTTTACCAATTTATGTGTACGGATTTGCATACATACATACAGGATGCATACGAAATAGCACTTTTATGCATTGCTGATTGGTGATGATTATAAAACTATGAATATTACAAGAATAGTAATGGACTTCTCACCTGATAAGAAAGATAATTAAAGCAGCCTGTATTGACTATAGTAATAACATGAAATACTTTATTTATTTATTCAAATTCTCTTTATCTTCATACACAGGGTCTTTCATGTGTGAAAGAAAATATTCATGAATGAAATATACATTCATGCATGTTAAAGAATTCTGACAGAGTATCTGACTTAAAAAAATCATTAAACATCAGGTTTGATTAATTATTCTTGCTGTAATTCATGTTTCATTGCATTCCTATACTATGTATGTTATTTGTACATGATTCATGTCCCCTCTCCTATAAGTAGTAAATTGGTTGAAATTTTCTTGCCTTAACTCTGACCCTAAGAATTATTGTTTGTCTTTATTTTGTACTTTAACACTATAAATAACAAATACACTTTTGTTGTTATTATTATTTGTATCTTTCAGGTTTATATAATTTTATTTTTAGATTTGAATTTCTTCTTGTGAGTTTGGAACATAAAAATAAAGATTTATTTAAAATTTAATTTCTTCTAGGCAGTCAGCAGCTGTGTTGTTTAAAAAAGAAACATTTAAATGATGAGAATATAATTATAAATGTTTTTAAAACTTTCAGACTAATTCAACTTAACATATAAATGTTTAAATTTATGATTAAAAGCTTGTTTGTTGAGGGAAATTGCATGCAATTATGTGTACTCGGATTTTCTATAAAATTGTAGAAACTGTGGCCATTCATAAAATTGCACATTTTATGTTTCAAAATTTTACATTTGTTTATAGTTTTAGAAATCTAAAGAATTTACAGTTTCTTATATAGTTTTATCATTCATGATGAAAAACTGAAATATTTGAATACTGTGTGCTAAAATGTGCGATAATTATTTATTAACAAATGCTTAAAATCTTCAATTATTATCTCTAGTACTTTTTAAATAACCAACACAATCAGTGTAATTTTTACTCCATAGAAGTAAAAAAGCAATCATTTTATATTCATTATAAATAATTTATTAACTTTCAATATAAATGCAGATGGAAACCAGAAGTAAATAATACAAAAAATTTCAATTTTATATTAATGTCCCTTTTTCTTCCAACTCCAAAAGCAAATATATATATATATATATATATATATATACACACAGTTGACTTTATAACACAGCAATTCGTTTAAATTAATGATTGAAGGAAATAAAGTCAATGAAGAAATTTTTGCTATTGATTTTATACAATTATTTTACTTCTGATTAAATGATTACAGCTCGTTAAATGCAGAAGAAAGCCGAGAAATAGTTCATCAACCAGTTGTGATGTATAACTCAAATTTATATATTGATGATGACAGAACTAGTAAGCATAATTTTTAGTTTTGTTTCATTTTTGCTTTCTTTAATTATATTTGGTTAAATTTTTTCTTAAAGAATCAAATAATAAACATTCTATGATCATGTTTATGAATTTTTACCAATGAACTGAATAATTATATCTGAGATATTTTGAAAGTGAAACTAGAGTAAGATGTATTAAGCTACTGGATTTAAAATATTTATTCTAATTTTATACCTTGCAATTCAAATTAAATTTCATGTTTATTTCTTTCCTGAAAGTTCAAAGAATTTTCTTTTGCTCATTAATTATAAACTGTATTATATACTATGGCTTGTTAATGATTGTAATTCTTTCAAAAACAATGCTCATTACCTAATCTTCAATTTATCATATTGATTTACTATGTTGTGCAATTTTAATAATGTAACTTAAATAATTATATATTTTAAGAATGGTGATTCCTCAGTTAGAAAAAATGATTCAAGATTTGTAAATTATCAGTTTTATCCCTATTAGATTATATGCTTTATCCAAAAAGTTTTATATTAACCTATATTTATTTGTTTTCCCCTTCAAAATCTAGGATAATTGGAGAAAAAGAAAGATTAAAAATGTGGGGAGCAGTAAAAATTAACTGGGGCAAAATAAATAAAAGGGCTGGTGGCACAATAAAAGCCAAAGGCAACAAATTAATAGATATGTTCCATTTGAATGTAATGAAGTATATAGTCTGTAATACTGATTCAGAAGCAAGCAATTGCTTTAAGATAGTCATAATAAAAATATATGAGGCAAATTTAATGCATTATCTAAACAACTTATTGGGATATGTATATATATATATATATATATATATATAACTAAACTTTGCTTTTAAATTGTATGTATATATATATATATATATACAATTTAAAAGCAAAGTTTAGTTTTTTATGGAAATCATATATATTTTTAGGCAAAGTATGAAATGATTGATGTTTCTCACATAATTCCTAAGCCTTTCATACAATAAGAAATTAGGATATGTGAATGAATCTTTAATTCATTTCCAATATTATGTGGTAAAGCATGTGACTTTTAACACTCACATCAGACTTGAAATTTGCTATCTGTATTTTACTCATCAATTGCTGGTAGAATGCATAAAAGCCTTATGGCCTTTCTTTCATTCTTTACCTAAGTAGCATTTATCATTTTATAAAATGTCTTAATGTTACATACAAAGTCTAGGGAAATTATATATTCAAATAATTATCATGTTTTTTCTGTAAATGCTTTAAAAAATTTATAAAATGTCGCATTTTATGTATTATCAGTTGCATAAATACTTTTTGAAATTTTATTTATATGCAATACTCATAATGCATATACAATGGAACTTCATTTGACGATTATAATTTTTTTTTTTTTTTTGCTAAATCTTATTTGTAATGAGAAGCTCTTGCTGAGTGAAGCACTGTTTTCCATTGGTTCAATATAAAATTGGAGAATGCATTCCACTCCAAAAAACAGTATTCAAAAAATTAAAACGATTGCTCGTTATAATGCATGGAAAAAAGAAACCTGTCTAAAGGCATTTGTTTTTGATTACTCAACAAAATTTTAACAAAAATGGAGCACAACATTACCTTTAAATAAATTTGTACCATGCATAACTACTGCCGTATAAAAGTGATTTTTCTTAACATATGATTCAGCAGTTCCCCATGCTTTCACTATCTCCCTTACTACACTGTAAGGTTTATGCTATGCTGGGACAATTTTTTTCTCCTTTCCTGATAAAATATCCACAATTTTTTGTGAAGGTAAAAATCCAGCACCTGGTTATCTTTGTATTTGTACTTGAATGCTATTGAAATGCTTGTAATGGGAAACAATAATATTTTCCAAATCCTCTAATATATATTTTTAAATATTTTAATTAACCGCTTATTTTACAATTCTCTTTTTAACTTGAAAAAAAAATAGTAACATACTAACATTAACCACAGATTTGTGTCTGAAATTCAGATAAGAAATTTCAGGTGACTTTTCTTCTTGTCACTCATTTTATGAAACATGGCTTGTTGAGAGAGTCATTTACATTTTGTTTTGTTCATTATGTGAAGTGCTCATTAAGTGAAATTTGTCTGTATCTAGCTTGATTCTGATAAACATGGTTAATGACTTCAAAAATCTGTGTAGCTCCATGATTTTACAAATTTTCTTCTTTAATGGAATTCTTAGACATTTGTTTAGGAAAATTCAGAATACAGAAATCAAATATGTAGTCTTCAGGAAATCAACGCAAGTAGTTGTTGGAATTCTGTTTAATAGACTTTAATAAATATTAAATTCTTCTCTTGCATATTGTTGCTTTTTTACTCATTTAAATATATGCTTATATATATTATATAGTGTATATGTGTGTCTGTTGCAATGATCACATGTTTATCTTATATTATTTGCTGCTTCTACCTATAATTTCGATATTCAAATTTCATTTGCTCATCTTTTTAGCAATAATTCTAAAAAGTGACTGTGAAACTGAGATACTTACTGCTTTAAAAATAAAAAAAATTTAGAATTGGGTTTATTATTCAAATTGTTAACCACATAACTGCATAAATTAATGCAGTCATTTCATTAAAGATATCATTTCATTAAAATAATATGGATAAATTAACCCATATTATTTTAATGAAATGATATCTTTTTGGGTAAATGTTATTGTTTTCATTCACCTGTGATAATTCATTGGAGATAGTATAGAATGCTTGAAATTCTGATAGATAACTTATAAATGTATTGAACTACAACTAAAATTTTAAACATGGAAGTTATAACTAGGAAAATGCAATATTTGATACATTTAAGACATGTGGACTAAAAACTAAAGTGATTAAATGCTTATCCACTTTATTTTCCAATTTTCTATTTTTAAATAATTGATGAATAAAAATAAAATAACCTGTTTTACTATTATTCATTAATATGATGAATAATAATAAAACATGGCGATATTTTAGTTATTTTTAAACAATTATTTAAAAAATTAACTTTTGGCATTTAACTTCTGAGTTCAAACATATCAATAGCAAAAGAAGTTGTGCATTAATATTTTTTTTTAATTATGAAATATTAGTATTGCATAGGTTGTCCAAAATTTTAATATTTGTGTGTATATGTATAATATAACTTTGTTTTATTACTCTAATATTAGTCAAATTAAGGGAAATATTTTATCTCTAGGTGTTCTACCAAATATTGTAAGCAAAGGTCTCCTTATGGCTTTTTATTCTTCTGATGAAGATAGAGATTGAATATGAACAAGAAATGAGCTATTTATTTGTGATGAACTTACTATTCCTGTGATTGCAATTATTATTTTTAGTATGAAAAAATTTGAAGTAATGAAAGTAAAGCAATAACCATAAGAGAAAGATTTAAGAATTATTTATTAATCCTGGGTTATTATATTTATTTAAAATTATTTTCTCTGAATATCTTGTACTAACATTTTTCTCTTAATTTAGATAAACTGATAGCTAATGATTATTTTATGGTTTTATTAATCAATTTTGCTATTGAATTATATAATTTTTTATATTTTTCTTTTTGTTATGGTTAGTTTATATACATTATTGTAGATTATGCATAAATACATTGATTTCTTCAAAGTGTGTACTTTTGTACTGATTAATTGTTCAGCTTAATATTTGTGTACATTATTTATAGCAGTTGTTTTTAATTCTGTATTGAAAAGGACAATCTACATGGCCCAATTAAAAGAAAATATACTTGATAATTAAATGGTTATAAATTAATTTTTTATTAGAGAATTCTCAAAATAAATAAACAATAAATATGTAAATATTATAATTTTTTATTAAATAAGATATTTCTATTAATCATAAATTTAGCTCAGATTATTGAACAAAGATTTATTATTTTTGTATATTAATTCGTATTTAGAAACTGTAAATCTTCTTTTATTTGTAACGTACTAATGCATTATACATTTTGATGGAATTAATTGAATTCTTCCATTTTCCTTGGTGCCGTAATTAGTTTAGTTCAAATTAGTTTTTAATACTAATTTTATTTCTTTTAATAAGACCCTGATTCTTAAACTCTTTTTAAGGCAACTCATATAAAATTTCCCAGATCCTTTTCCACTTATTTTTATACAAGTTAAAAATAAGCTAAACACATTTTACTTTACATAAGAATTTCTCGAACAAATTTTTATTAGTAAGACAAACAATAGGATAGATAAGCCTGTTTGTCAATACACATTTTCTTAATATGTGAAATTAAACAGGACAAGTCTGTTCTTAACATTATTTACCACATAAGGCTTTTATCTTATAACAACAATTGTTAAAAACTCAATATGAATAAATAGTAGCTAATTAAATTAGGATTCTTTGATCTATGGCTTCTTATATATTTCAATACTATGTAAGTTAAGACTCTCCTATGAGCCTAGGTGCACTTTTTGGCAACCACTGTAATTCAATTATATTTTTAAATCTGATTATTAGAAAAATTTATGAAAAAGAGTTGGACTTTTTAACAAAGAGTCTAATATTAATTGGATGCAGCTATATATTAGGGAACCATCTCAAAAATTCATATTTTGAGATGAAGTTGTGCCTGGAAAAATTTATAATTCAACTTAATCAATGGTTGGATGAAAAGTATTCTGTTTTACAATGGTTAAATTATTTTATTTTATTATTACAAATCTGAAACATTTTGATAATAAATTCCATTTCCATAAAATAGTGTTTGGTTTTCAATTGCATAACTGCTTCCAATTTAACACTCTTTGATTTTTCATAAACCTCTTATAACTAAAATATTTGTAATTATTTTTTTATTTAAGTTTTTAAAATAGCTGTAGATTTAAAAAAAAATTAGAAATAAACTATATTAGTTATCCATTGTTCTAAATATTTGTCTAAATTAGGATGTTTTTTTAATAAAAATAGAAATTTTATTAAAAGTTTTAGATTTATCTTTTTTATATACTAAATATACAATTACCTTGCACTAAATTAAAAATACTAATGTTGATCTCTTATGCACTTAGAATGCAAAGATCTTAACTGTGATGCTTAGAATTTTTTTATGTATAGTGATATGTCCCTGTCCTTTTTCAACATGGTGA
>JAPMOQ010026507.1:1539390-1620934 GCA_026543055.1 Argiope trifasciata | reverse complement strand
ATATATATATATATATATATATATATATATATATATATACTCAAAGCATTAACCTGAATTCGGAGGTATTACAATTTTTGTTGTAACCAGGCTCATAGAGTAAACATGTGTACACAAGAATTTGTTTTATGAAACGGGTGATCATGATGTGCTTCCTACTGTATAAAAGAAAATATTTATCAGTAATATCAGAATAATGTATGAATAACATATCTTAAAAATATATAAATGTGCCTAGTTATGTATGTCTCAGATTTTTAATGTAAAAGAAGCTTCCATATATATTTTGCTGAAATATATTATAGCTGCTTTTTATTATATGAAATATATCTGAAGTAAAAACCATAGTATCATCTTGTGTTTAAATATAAAAAAAGTTGAGTATATAATACCTCAACAATTATTTTATTTAGTTGATCAATAGAGTTTTGCATTTCTTCGCAACAACGACAAAAAGTTTGAAAATAACTTAATTTTGAATAAGCAGTTCATTCATTTTAATGAAACTTTTTCATCAAGGAAATAAAAAGAAATAATTTTGCCAGATGAATTTCCAAATTTGCTTGTACTACAGAAATTACAATAAAAACGTTTTTTTTTTTTTTTTTTGGTTAAATGTATATATTGAACAACGAAAAAAAAGAAAAGATTGCTGCTTTTAAATCTTTTATTTTATTAGATTTCAAGATAAAATTTACATTCTATCTGTGAATTCCATTTTCAAATTTTATTTTAATATATTTTAAATTTATTATGAAATAAATTTATACTGCATCAGAATCTCGTAAGAAGCAGAAATAGGAATCATGGGAGAAAAAAAAAACATCCTAAAATTCTTAAAAATCTTGATGAATTAAGGTCTGTAGACTTCATTATTAAAAATAATATCAATTTGATTCAAAATCACAACCAAAAAAGTGTTCGCCATGTTATTTCTATGTCACCAGCCATTTAAAAAATCTTGTTTACTTTTTCCCCCTAATATACTTTGTTATACTATTGCATTAAGTATTGATTTATTTTATCTTATTGTTTGTTGTGGAATATTTATTATTTTAATTTTAGGTAACAATTGCATCTTTTGTAGATTTTTTTTTTATTGAATGTCTTGGTCTGGTGTTTATTGCTAGACAAAATTGAAAAATGTGATTGTACAGAATAATGCATGAATTTTAAACATATGTAAGGCTCTCGTAGTTGATTTTAAATATGTAAAAAAAAAAAAAAAAAAAAAAAAAAAAAAAAAAATGTATGCATTTTTAATTATTGTATGCACTTGGTGCATTTTCCTTTTAAAAAGTAATGTTTGATACCATTTTAAAATGTGGAACATATCACTTAATATCTATTAATTTGGCCAGAATATAGAAAATAAAATAAAAAGAAATAAAAGTATTTAACAATATACTTTTCTGATGAAGTTGGACATTTACAGCTGCCATATGCTGTGACATGTTAGTGGGAAAAAATCATTTCTATTAAAGGTGTATGATGTTTCAAAAACTAGCACAAATCTATTATTTATTTAAAATTAATATTTCTGCCTATCTAAGTAAGATGAAATCCTTTTTGAAATAAAGAAATGACATGCAAAGTCAGTTTTGAAAACCACAGGTGTGATACCTTTCCATGAAATGTGCTCAATTTCATTCAGCTTGGCAGCAAGAGAGTTTAAATTTTTTTAAAGAGTAGGTCACGCTTTTTATTTTAGCATAACTGTGATGATATCCTTCATTTTTAGATAACATCGAATTTTACTTTAGCTTGAATGTCCTTTGAAAATAGTGCTAATTTTTACTGTTTTCTCATGTGTATCTTTTTCTTACCTCCCAAGCAACATATTTTATTTAATAATTAATTTGTTATTTATAAATATTGATTTTTACAATGATGATTTTCTTTGTCTTTTAATTATCTCATTACATGCAACTGATGTGTTTGGTTTTGTGTTTATGCTTTAATCTTTTGATATTGCTTGTATAAATTTGCAATAATAGTTAAGATGTGTAAATTAATATGAGAAATATTTAGCTATTTTGTTTAATCTACTTAATATGTTATTGTACTTTTGTGTTACTAATACAATGTTTAGTTTGTTAATCTGTACTTGTTTAATAAAAAAAAAGAAAAATGTTGAGAACAGTCCAAATTTGAAAGAGTTATTTTATGTATTGACATTCTCTATTCTTCCTTAAAATGATTGAACAATATAAAGAAACAGTTTTTCAGGTATATTTTAATTTAACAAAGCATCAATAAAACTAAATTAAAAAGAATTGCAGTACAGAAAAACGTTCAAAAATAAAAGGCTAAGCATATTACTTTAAAAAGTCATTATTTCAGTCATACTTCTACGTCTTTCATGCATAATGCATCAAATGGCACACTGAAGCTTAAACTACTGGATTTTTATTAATTTATTTGTTTTGAAGCTGTATCCACACTTGAAGATTCTTGTTTTATAGTGGGGATAAGCATCTGCGGCATCCATCAGCTTCTTATAAAGTTTTTTTTTTAACTCTTCTTTTGACTAGAGTTTCAAACATATTATGTAATTTAGTCTCTTGAATGAATTTTGCAATAGGGCTTCCCACCTTTTGCATAGAAACTTTGACCTTCTAAACCTTTCAGGCATTTCTAAGAGAGAAAAAAAAAGGTAATTAATTAATGTGTTTTATATAATAGACTTTCTTATAAATAGCTGACTTATTTACATTAATTATATTATTTTTCTAATGAACTTCTAAAAGTTGAATTTGCTATATTTCCCCATAAATCTGTTCTTTTGTTGCAAAACTCATTCAGTGATTGATTTCCTTGATGCATGTTTATTGTGCATTTCTAGAAGAGTTTTAAAAAATCTAATTAACTAACAAACCAGAAAAATATTACTTATTCTGAAAGAATGGGCAACCTTTTCTGGTTTTGCATTAAGGGGGGAAAATATTTTCAGTAAAGTTTACAACTTTTTAATTATGCGGTATAGGAGTTTGAAATAAGACTCCTTCCTACACAGCATAGTTAAAAAGTTGCAAACTTTGCTGAAAATATTTTAATAATTTTTTAATAATTAATTTTTAATAATAATTTAATTTTTTAATATTAACAGAATCTTTCACCTTTGATATAGAAGAATTTGCCTCTTTCTTCAAATTTTTTTTAGGTACCTGTTTAGTTTATGTCAAAAGTAAAATATATTTCTAATATAAAATCAAATAAATCTTTTAAAAATTATTATGTTAAAAAAAATGGAGTAATTTACTCTAAACCAGAATGTTATTTATTTACAAACTAATTGTATCGTTAGTATTATTTTGGCAATCCTGTCGATACTCCTACATTCAGTGGTGGCAGGGTGGTCGGCTGTATGCAAGAAGAAGAAGTATTATTTTGACAGAGAATACAATTAAATGATTCTGGAATGTTTTAATATGTTGAATAAATTTCTAAATATCTTTCCACTAGCCATATGTTAAAGATACAATTTTCAACAAACAAGTAAAATAAATATGGTACTCACCGTACATTTGAAGCATTGCGAATGGTAATTGTTGTTGAGGGCCTCTACCCACCTGTCACCAGCCTCAATAGGAAACCCACAACCGACACACTTGGTGGTAAATAGCTCATTCCAATCTGAAATATAATTGGATATATGAATATGTAATAAATATATTAAAACTATCTTAATAAGCAGCTGTCCTTTTTAACACCTTTTCAGAGGAAAATATTTGAAGAAACAGAGTAAATGTATTTAAAAACCAAAATGGAATGTTGTATAAATCATTAATTCTATATTTTTAGAGAGATTCATAACAAAGTCGGTTCCAATGGTATACTTTGTATCAAAGCAGGCAATAAATCTCAAAACAATTCAAATATGCTGTAGAGAAAAAAGTGAGCTTAAGAATACATATTCCACCAATAAAGTATATTTTTTATTGCAATATATCCATTTTTTTTAATCATTCAATTCATCCTGGTTTTACTTTATATAGCAAATATTTCCCTTGATAATTTTTTGATTACAGACTTATATATAAAAGAACTCAAATTTATGAATAGTGTATTTTTTTCCTGACCCTCCATTGTTGTTCTAAATAGTGAATGCATTTACAGTAACTGATGTATTTACAATGACAATGCAATAACAATACGCGGATGTGTTCTGTAGCCTATCCCATTTATTTCCAAACTAGTCGCCAATGGTGACCGTTTAATTTGGTTATTGGCCATATTTAATTTCAGTTAAATTGTTAAGATATAATTTCAAGGTTCCTTTAAATTGTGAGATAAGCTAGACAAAATAACAAGGCTTTAATAAGTTTGATTTATTGTACATACGGTGCTTCCTAATGGAGACAGTTCCATAACAGTATAGAGTTATTAAAAAAAAATGTCCGATTCATACATCACCTAAATTTCGCACTATTGTAATTTCATTTTCTTATTCATCTTGTAAATTACACATATATCAAATGGAATTCTTCTATTTTAACTTTCAACTGTGAAAGGAAATGAAACAATTATTTGATGAAAGAACCAAAATGGTTTGGATTGCAGAGCAACTGTGTGATCTATTTATGAAAAATGTTTAAAATAATTTTTTTAATTTATTAAATTCTAGAAAAATTTGCATCATTTGTACCATTGAAATGACCTTTTATCCTCATAATTTTAAAAAGCTTACAGTTAATTTTTGTGTTGGAACATTTTCGGGAATTATCTCGGAAAAAGTATCAAAAATTCTAATTAAAAATTTTAAAAATACTCTCTTATGTGCACTCCACTGTCCAAAATATATTTGTGTTTTGAATTTTCTAGTTGTAATTGGTCAAACAGTGGTTTGTAGAGCTTCAACGCATACACATCTTCATTATTTATAAAGATATTTATAAATAATGAAGATGTTTATACAAAATGAATATTAGATATTTATACAAAATAAATTTCTAAGAGTGAAGGAAAATTTCTAAAGAAAGAGTTATATATAAATTTACCTTTTTCACAGTATGGTCTTCCATCTTCCATATAAAATGAACTGTTTCCAAATGGCTTTGAACAATAGCAACAAATAAAACAATTTGGATGCCATTGCTTATCTAAAGCATTCAGACAATCCTGAAAAAGAACGATACATTTTAAATGTTTCTGTTTTATTCAAAATCAGAAAACGAGTTTTTCCTAAAGAAATTTAAATTCTTTCTTTTAAAAGCATAGTGATGCATATACTGATTCATAAAAAAATTACTACTATTGACTAAAACACTTATCTACTTTATGTAAGTGATGTCAGTGTAATATCATGCATAATTGAAGCTACGCATGATCCGACATTTCATTGCAACCTGTGTTATATTGTGCTACAATTTTACTCGCTTTTATTTATCATAAGTTCATACCATTGTTCTTACAAAATTCAGTTGTATATCAATTAATCATAAATTGACTTTTTTAATTAATTACATTCACGTCTCTTACCCCTTTAATTCTCTTCAAACATTTTGAGCAGGTAGGAGCCAAGTGTACTTCGTAGCAGTTTTCACAGTACAACTGTCCTCTGTCTTCTACGAAGCCTATATTAACTAAGGAAGTTTGGCATCGATTGTTGGCGCACACGAAATGATCGGGACACCAAGATTTACCGAGAGCTACAACAAAAGGACCTCTGAAAGAGAGAATTTTTTTTTTTTTTTAAAGCGTAGCAAAAGCCAACACTTTCAAAATGAACAAGCTTATTACATTACATTACCGAATGCAAATACAGAACTCTCAAATAATCTTGATATTTATATTATCATAAACAAAGTTTTAGATTTGGAGATTGGTTACAAGTTTATTCATATTCCAGCACACATTATATGGTAACGTTGTTCTTGCAAATGAGGATCTAATTATTTTATTTTGGGGTAAATAACGATTTTTAGAATAGCAATCTGAAAATTTTATAATGTACATAGTAAAAGATTAAATATTTGCCTTGTCATTAGCATCAAGTACTTTCAAACTTCAAAAACATAATATTAATTCTGATAATTAAATTAATTAATTAATTATGCTAATTTAATATCAATGATGATAACGTGATTAATGAATCCTGTTTTTAACTAGCAAGATAGGTGATACTATTTTTCTTAAGAAGTTTATCATTCCTAATAAACAGTGTTTATCCTTATTTCATAATGCTCTTAATTTTCAGATATTATTGAGATTTTTTTTTCTTTTGTAAATAAATTGGAAAAATCGGCACTACTTGATTATGTTAGTTTAAGTAGAATGCAACCAGCCTTTATGTTTACAATTTGAAAATGCTGACAAATTTTTAATTTTTATAAATTTAGTTTTTAAACTGATTATAATTTTCATACTGCTGGGATAAATAAGTTATTATAAATTTAAATACCTTATTGGTGTTCCACACATCTGACAGATTGGTATCCTGGTGCCACTGGGAGCCTGAGGTTTCATCTGTCCTCGTCCCCTTTTGGGGGCTGGCCTAGAGCCTGTTCCAGCATTCATCGCTACCCCTGATTGAAGATCTGAGGAAGTGGAAGTTGTAGTAACGGAACTGCTCAAGTTCCAGGTCTGAACCTTGTTGCTCTGAACTGCACTGCGAGGCTTTGGACTAGTGGCAGGCGGTACTTTAGGTCCAGGGGTGGACAAATTAGAAATAGATTGGGGGATTGGACTAGAAATTTTTGGAGTGGGTGAAGTAGAAGTAGAAAATTTAGAAGAAGGAGCAGCATGTTGGGTGCCAGGAGGAGGTCGATAGGATGGCAAAGGAGGGTTAATGTTTGAAGTAAGAATAGATTCTGGTGCAGGAGCATTCTTCTGAGGTGGCCACACAAACTTATGACCTGTGAGAAAAGAATTGAGAAAGAAGAAAAGAGAAAGAGCAAGAAAAAGAATGAGAGAAATAACCAGTTTTCAGTGAGGCAACTTAGGTAAAGAGTATTGAGTGCAGCATATTTCTCATGTAATTAATTGTAAGTAATTTTTAGAAGAGAAATAAAATGATGAATCATTTTGGGGCAAGATATTAAAAATTTATCATTTGCAAGAAAATAAATAAATAATCATTGGAAAAGTGATAATTTTTGAACTTTTTGAAAACAAATTAAGTTTTACTTAAATTAATCCATAATTTTGGAAATCAGCTGTCAGAATTTTGAACTTTATAATAGTAAGATCATCAATAATTTTGATTTCGATAATCCTTTTACTAAATTGGAACATGGATTTCAAGTTGAATTTCCTTTTAACAGTGAATAAATTGAAAGCTTCTTTAAGATTTTTAAATAACAGGTATGAAGGAAAAAAATACTTTTATTTTCAAAACCTGTTTTCAACTTTTCTGTGATTTCTTTTTTTCTGTGCAAATGTGTATGAAACAGAAACTTTGAAATGAGAACAAGACAAATATTTTTTAATAGTTCTGAATACTTTTTAATAAATATTTCAAAATAAAAATTAATATACAAAAACAATAAAAGTTATTATAACATGCTGTTATTTTTTATTTTTCTTAGTAGTAGACATTAAATTTGAATTAATTCATGCACACTATTTAATAACTCTTCATGCAACTTGCAAATTCAGTAAGAATTTCTTCTTCGTTTTGATAAATTACAAGCTTTTAAAATATGACCTGAAAATCATTTCATTAGAATCGTTTTGGTAAAGTGAAATTTTCGAATAAATTACAAGTTTGTTAATTAATTCATGATGATTAGCAATAAAAGACTTCAAAAAGGGAAATTTCAAGACAAACTATTCTCAGCCAAATTTTATTATCCAGTATCTGGATGGCTGATTAATTTCCTTCAAAAACCCAAAAGTCAAATTTGCTACTTAATTCTATTGCTAAAATATAACTTCAAGTGGCACAAATTACATTACTTTTAGATGAAGAAAAATGGAGTTCAAAATAGAGTAAATTTCTATTGCTTCATAATTTTAGAATTTTTCTTCATTCTTGTCGTCTTTCTCTTTCTGTAACAATCCATACAAATATTTGCATCCCTTTTATTATTATTAATTCTTTCTAAGCATTTTAGAATCCTTTCTTATAATATAGTGTAAAGTTTTTTTTTCTGTTTTAACATGGGATTATGTAATGCTTTCTAAATCATTGTTTTCAAAGAAAGAAAGTCTTATGCATCATAGACGTCCAAGTCTTATGCAATTGAGCTCAATATAATTACCTTACTTTATGTATATGAAGAGATATTAATATATTTCTGTGAATTATCGTTTGTAACCTCTTCACGGCACTTCGATAGTTTATGCACGAAAGAAATACTTAGGAAAAAACACTATAATGACAACTTATTGGAAGATTTCTAATATACATCTTTTTTTTACTTCTGAACGTAAAATCAGTAACACTCAACCTTTTGCATGCGAACTTTTACCAATAATTGAGTAAAAATAAAATAAGCTCTTATTAGTTTCATAAATGTTGATTGATTATCTCAATTACATGGTCTCCATTTTACCCAGGGTTTAGACTTCTTTATTGCGTTTTTCACCTTCATGGTAATTATTGAATATAAAGAAGTTAGTAAGGTAGTTAATTCATCCTTTGATTTCGCATGCTCGTTAATCTTGCTTCTTAAAAATATATTAAGGGTGTTTTGTATAGTATAGTGTAATCTTGAAATTCTGAAATTATTTTGTATTATTTTCTGATAAAATATATTGTACAAACAACTACATATGTTTTTCTATTAATCAGATCCGGTATATAATTCTGCAATATCATTATTAAGTTGAAAAGAATACATTTCATACTTTTCTCCATTAATTTATACATATTTAAAAAAAAAAGATTTTATCTTACAATACTTTTTTTTGCTTTGCTTTTTATTAAAACTAAATATTTCGAAATTCTTTAATCAGTAGTTTTCATCTTTTCAAAAAAGTTATTTTATTTCTCAGTATATTGAAGTCAAAATTGTACGTCATTCATAATGATTTAGAATATTCCGTTCGAACCTTTCTACTTCTGTTTTGTTTTGTTTTATAAAGCTCTTCTCCAATTTTTATTAAATTATTTCTTGAACTTTACTCAAACATTTCCTATAAATTTTTACAATTGGTCATATGTTTTTCTTGCTACTGCAATTATGTACATCTGTGAGAACATGGTATAAAACATGTCAACATTCTTTATAAACTGACATTATTTATGAGAAATCTTGAAGCCTTCGTTTTACAAACTAAATAATCAAATTTCTGACTGCTGTAGAAATCCCACTTCAAAGAAATTTTAATCAGTTATATATTAGAAAACCGTTAGCTTTTCCGATGATAAGATTTAAGATAAACTGATTCTTGTCAACGGAAACATTAACGCCAATATATTCTGAATCAAATTTTCGTTATTAAACCGCTATACAGCTTATTTAATTTATTATTAATATCAAATCGTTACTATAAAACTAAATCTAATTGAAGAACATTAAATTTACCTCGTGTAGAGCAAATCTGCGAATAGCAAAGTTTGGTTTTGAGTAGGATTTATTTTTTAGTAAATTTTTTTGTTCTAACTTTTGATGTCACATAATAATTATTATTTGCAATATTTCGAAGCTTTACTGATAACCTGCAAATATAAATTTGTTGTTCATAATTATTATAAGATTCTTTTCATTATATGAATATTTATTTAATGGAACGGCAGAATGAAAATCATGTACAATCGGTTTTTAACACAAATTAGTAAATACGTCAAGAGACTTCTAACACGATCTGGATTTTGAACTTAAAGGACCATTTAAGCTTTAACAGAATTTGTATAAATGGCACCATAACCACACATGTACATGCCGTTCAATTACACCTGTTAGCTCAAACTATGCAATGGCATTTTCTTTATTTTTTCCAATAAAATATGAAATAAATTACAAAATTTGAGACCTGTTTCACTTGTATTATTTGAGCACGAATCGACTATATTCCTTTGCAAAAAAACAGTTTAAAAAATGGCATGTCCAAGACTCTTTTTTCCGAATTTCTTTTTAAAATTTTGAAAACAAACTTTGAAATGAATTCCGCAGAGCTGCGATTACTTTGTTATAAGTTTAGCTTTATCTTGTTCTAATTAAATCTGTTAGAAAAGATGGTGCGTGTTTAATTGCTTGAAAGAATACGACAATAAGTAAATCTAAAAATAATCTTATATACTCACTAAATAATGTACTTAAACCTGACTTAAATATCATAATAACTCACAGCTGACCATTGACAAAATAAGGGGATGGAGGGAATCAAAAATGGTATAGTAGTTTCAATGAACCAGTCATTGGGGGTACCACAATAATAATATAAAATTTGTATGGCAAAGAGGGAAGTAATATTAGGCCCTAAGCGTCAGTTTTACTCCGTCACTGCAATGAACTGTACTCGTAAAGCCATTAAAAATAATTCTGCAGGTTTCTTTTTACTAGATCATTAATATATTTTAAAATTTTACTATGAGTTGTCTTTTATTTTATATAAGCTTTAATTTTTAATTCCCGAAATAGCATTAAAAATTGTTTCAAGAGAAAAATCTTTCTTTCAATAAAAAATGCCGACTTCAAAAATTAGGAAAAACCCTTGTTAAAGTACGAAGTACCTTTCATAGAAATAGAAGTTTTCATATACTTTACAATTTATTTTAAAACCACCATGCATATCAAAATGTATATACCAACTATTATTCCATATTTTTCACTAGTATGTCTCCGTATTTTAATGCTTTTCATGTTTAAAAGAATTGAAACATTGTAATATATTCTTTGTTAAAATTTTCAGATTAGTGTAAGGCAGCATTTTTTAACTATATGAAAGCAATCACAAGTAATAATAAAATCATATATTTAAATATTATGCTTGCATAACAAGCTTTAAATTTGCACTCACTTCAAACTGGTAAATAATAAGGTGAGTGAAATAAATTAAAAGAAAATTATTACAGAAAAGTAAAGAAACAACAGGAAGGTAAAAACAGCACACAGGCGCAAACCATCAGTTCAAAGCATCAAGTATTCACACCCAAAAGTTCGTGCTCAAAACACTAACTTTAGTAAAAAGCTTGCAAGCTTTTTATATTACATTTTGTATTAGTGAACACAAAGTACCTTATTATACAATGTTTTTAGTTTCTTAAAAAGAATTCTCTATTTATTATAGCAATCAGCCTAATAACATTTATAACAAAATTTTCAGAAATATTAACGCTAACTATCTAACGCTTGCAAAAAACAGTATATATACTATGAAATATTTTTTAAATCTAATTTTAACAAAAGTATTCGCTCTCTCTTAACACAAAATTTTTTTAAAAAAATTATAGAAGTAATCATATTTCAATAAACAATAAATGCGATTGCGTAACCAAATATTTATCTTATAAAACAACAAATGCAATGTATATAATTCGGAAATGTTTTTTAAAGCAATGAACATGCATGTTTTCTCATACAACTTCCATACTAAATAATAATAGTAATAACAAAAATATATAAAGTTGATGCTATCTAAATGTAATTTTTAAGCCTTTACAACATTTGTATCATTGCATACATTTCAGTTTTGAGTAGCAAAATTTCAAAAATATGCATGCATTTCAAAATTTGTACTTATTGAATTATAATAACTATGCGGCATATACTATCTCCTAAGCTTTCATATGTTCTAATTATAATCTGAAATATGAGCATAAATACATTCTATTTAAAATTTTCACATAAAATTTGCATTGCCAAAAAAAAAAAAAGACTTTCCAAGTGTTAATGATTTTTATTTTTAAATTCATGATTGGTGCAGAAAGTTTTCGTGAATTTATTAATCGTTCTCATTATAAAACTCTTATTTAGTGCACTCTTGCTTCAATCACTTGCAGAAAAAGTTATGTACTCACTGATTTTCAAAAAAAAAAAAAAAAGCATACTCTAAGCTAAAAAAAATTTTTTTTCAGTATATCTGAAACATCTCCTCTCAATTGTTTCGATTCTAAATCAAAAACAAGTTTATTTAATCAAGTTGTGTGCAGAAAAAAAACATTTTTAAATTTCGATAATCAAATGAGAAAGCAGTCAGATGGATTTATTTGCATGATTTCAAACTTTTTTGTATTATACAAGTTATATTAAAATATTTAGTATTTTAAAGTAATTTCGTATTATACTATTAAAATAAAAAATAACTAAGAGTTTCTGAGCTGTTTAGTCTTTTTTGTATTTGATTAATCTATTTTGTATACGAATTATACACTAGGTGATTAGACAAAATACATTACTCCCATATGTAAAGTAGAAACCAAAGTGATTCGAACTGCATTGAAACTTGCTTTTTTGTATAAGGTAGACATCTACATATAGTTTAACTCGATTTTATAGATGGTACTTTAGCTGTGCTTAGCCAAAATTCATCTCAATTATCGAAACATTAATAATTAAATACTTGACACTGATTGTCAAAACATTCTAACCCTCACCCATAGAACGGAAAATTTCAAATCACGCTAGTCATAAGTAGCCTGATGTTGCATTTTACAATGAATCATCGATAATTCCTGAAGCCTGATTATAATACCAGTCGTTTCATTAAACTGCTGCAAGTTTAATTTTGAAAAATTACGAAGATTATTGTAGGATAGATTTCAATTTTGAACCATGGCCAGATGACAAGAATAATACCCTCATCTCCAATTTTTGGCAGAACACGAGTGAAAGAGGATTTGACACTGCACAAATTTAACATTCCCCAGGTTTATATACAAAATATTTCTTCCGTGGAATAGCAATCATGAAGTCACTGTTTGAATTATAGTCTATCATAAAGTCACTGTGAGCCTATACCACAATGAAAGCGAGAAAATGCGCACACTCACACACACATGCATGTATCACGCGCACACACATACATAAATTTTTAATCCAGATGACATCAAGACATTTCGAATAAAAAAATATTTGAAGCATAACCAATTTCATTGAATTTTATTCTTACCTGGTCCACCAGTACTTGATGTATTTGTTACATTTCCTATTGGAGCTGATGGCGGTGCTACAGGTGCCTGACTTTGAGGGATTGGCTGCTGAAAAGTTTTTACAAAAAAATGAGCACTTTTGAAATAAAATATTAACCAGAAAACGAAAAGAATCCGATTCTAACAAATCAAGTCGTAAAGTTACACATTTTTTAATGTTAATTTATAAAGTTAAGTATAAACAGTACTTACATTTGTATTAAATGAGTATTGTTCTTTTATAATTGCATCTTAAAGAAACTTACATGATGCACAAAATGCAAATGGAACATGCGCATAAACCACAAATGGCAATGCACATATTACACTATTGTCACTTTGATGGAATCTTAAAGCAAGTTTTATAATTTTCCATTATTCTATCATGTTTTATTTAATATCTCAAATTGCGTAGGAATATTTCTAACTATTTTTCCTACTTTTAAGGCATATAATTTTAAGAAAACATTTTTTAAAAATTAGATTGCTTTTACAACTCTATAAAGCTAAATTTACGTTGCATTAATGCTCGAGAATTTTAAAGAGTGCATACAGTTTCTCTTCTACCAACTGAGGTACATTTTATTCCATAATTTTTGAATAGACGGTATCTTACATAGATGTGAAATGAGAAAAAGAAGAAAAAAAAATACCAGTAGTACAGGGTGCACCAGAGAATCTTACTTATTTGAAAGGTCAATAAAAACAAAAGTACTTCAGTTATTGTTATAACTCTTTTTTTATTTGAGAATACAATATCCCAATTTTTTTTCATAGAATTTTGAAAATGATATCAGTTAAATGGTGGCCCCCATTGCGCATACACTGATTAAGTCGATTTTTGAAGTTCGTGTGCACTCTTCGCAACATATCAATCGGTATGTTGGTAATAAAGTCGCGAATGTTGTTCTTGAGGTTGCTACTGTCTGTGATCGATCGACAAAACCAGGGATGAAAAAGTGAGCTTCGTCACTGAAAAAGACGACAGCGTCTTCAGGCAGGTTGTCAGGCAGCATTTCACATGCACTTTGACGGGCAACAAAATAACGTTAATTCTTGCACAATAGCCAATTTATAGGGTTGAAATTGAAGATGTTGATGGAGAATTCGTCGAAGAGTGATGTCATAAATTCCCAGAGCAGCTGCGTGTTTGCAAGCCGAACGCAGAATTGACTGCCTCTCTCTCTTTCGACATTTTCCGGAGTTCTGGTGGTCCGTTGATGTTCATTTCTGGGTTTAGCGACACTCCCGAAATGAGTTAACCCACAACAGAATCGAATCACGGCCAGGAACGGGTCTGTGAGGAGGAATTTCAAAGCGCGCGTGGAAGGCACGTTGCGTAGCAACAAGTGAGCGACCGTTCGAAAAGGAGCTCTCGACGGCGAAGGCCTGCTACCCTCTAGACCAGAACATGATGGCAACTAACTAGAAAGAGAAACAAACTTGGGGACTTCCCTCTTCAATAGCATCACTTATCACCCCTTTACCCACCCAACTCATCACTCTGTAGTTTTTCCAAATAAATAAGTTTCTCTGGCGCACCCTGTATATACTTGAGAGAAAAGATACATGTCCTTCAAGTGATTTATTGGTAAAGGTAGCAGATTTTTACTGGATATAAAGTAGAAAATCAAAACTAAAGCCGAACCTCAAAACTGCTATCATTAAGAAGTTTTCCGAAAAAAGTAGCTCCTGGATAATGAGGCATCTTTAATATAATGATACAATTTAGGTATCAAAATAACTCGACACTGAAGAGGTATCTCCTCGTAATAATAAATTATGAGTAACCTTTTACTACCAGTTTTATTAATTAAATTTTCGTCAGTTCTCAGGTTGAAAACTCTTGGAAACAAAGGAATTATGGAATGTTTGAAAATGAAGTTTACAGTAAATATTAATTCCTTCTATTAAAATTCTTCCCATTTCTCACCTCATACAAAAATGGACAAATATATTAAAATTATGTAAAGGTACAGGATTGAAATAAAGGAGATTTGTTTGAAAAAAATCTAAATTGTAAATTTCATTTCAAATAATTTAGAATTTCATCAATATCTCCTTTATAAACTCAGTAGAAATTTGAGCTATGCAAAATCAACCATTTGTATTCATTTCATTGTCTGCAATGCGGAAAGAGACTTAGCCATACATTATACAAAACAGACACACAACAAAGCCAACTATAGGTAGGTTCAAGCAGTATAAAAAGTCTTGTTAATGGATTCACACACTGGGGTTAGTGATCACACCAATTACCATTTTGAACGACGGAGCTGGGGCAGTTGAGGTGAAAGAAGGCACATTCGGCTTGAAGGGTGGTGATAATAGTGGTTGAGGACTCTGAGGAGCTTCCACGTGATGCATTTCTCCCGGTTTCTACAATAATGAAAATGATGCGTCACACGGAAAAAAATTCAAAGGCTTCGCATCGTAGCGGCCAATTCACACCTATTTGAAAATCTTATGATAGCAGCGTTCCAATTGCTTTTTCTAGCGGACAGCATGCTATATGGCTTATAACATGTTTATCCATTTTAAAAACATTTAGAGACTGCTAGAAAGTAAATGCTGTAAGAAAGATGAAATAGGATAAAAATGTGCAGAATCTTTACATCCTTTACTTTAAATCCATAAAATTTTTAATTTAAATGTTTTCTGCTTCAAACAACTTCATGCAAAATCTCTACTAATAATAAAAATAATGATAATCTTCAAATTATAAGTTTGTCAAAATGAAAAAGTTGATGAATAGTTCCACATTCTTGAAATTACTCAGAAACTTAGCTTGATTCTTTGATTGAAATTCAAGAGAATTTCAGTGAATTTAATTTTAAATAATTTTAATTTATAATTAATTCATAATTTTTTGCTTCTATTACTATTTAAAAATAGATAGTTTTTAATTTAATAATATCTACTTTTTTAAATAACAAATTTAAATTTTTAATTAAAGTAATTTTATAGTTTAATAATAAATCTTTTTAACAGTATTTTCAAAAATATTTTACTTTTTTAAAAATAAATTTTGTATTTTTATTTAAAAATAATATTTTTTAAAATAATACCTAGAGTTTTAAATAATATTTAAAAACGGAAGATTTTAATTATATTTTATTTTTCTTTAAATGTAAAATTACTAAAAGGAAAATAATGAAATTTAAAGAGAAATTTCAATATTATTTACTTTTTAATTAAATTTAAAAAAATTTCAATAATACTTAGAATTTTGAATAAAAGGGAAACAGCGCGTTTCTTTAGCATTAAGAAACTTTCATGAAAAAAAAAAACTTTGATAATAAATAATTGCTGACAGTAATTGTTTCAAAAAGAGAACTTTTTTAAATACCTGTAATATTATTATTTTCATTTGCAATAATTTAATTTAATACAATAATTTCAAAGAATGATTTTTAAAAAATTGTAATGAAATAAGCCGAAAATAATGCTTTGAAAACATTAAAAAATCTTAATAAAATTATTAAACTGATTGCAGTATCACATGATAAACTCGCACTCAAACAACGCCTCACGCTACATAGTAATATAACGTAGCGTACTGTAAATGCCCCAAGTACAATCAATTGTTATGAATCAGTCTCAGTAATAATAAAAATGGAACAGTTAAATAAATTGCAAAAATTCCGTATTTACTCACATGGAAAGGAACTGGTGATACACTCCTGTAAGCCGCCGGGGATAAGGGATCATTAACTGGAGTGCGAGGAGTGGGACTCAAAGGGGTGGGAATCGGAGGTGCTTCGGTCGGCCTGAAAAGTATGGTAGACACACTCATTAATCTCAACAGCGGAAATAAAAGTAAATGAAATGATTAACTCAAGCTTTAATAAAATTAATCTTATTGAATTATTTCAAAACATTTTCTATCTCAACAAGATGAAAGGCAAAATAAAACTCATTTCATGATACGGCAGCGTTATTCAGTTTGATTTGCTAGTAATTAGATTTATGTCCTGTTTTGAGCGTAAATGAGAGTTGTTTTAAAGCAAACCACATAATAATGGATCGAGGTCAAAAGAGATTAGCACATGACCATCTTCAAATTTCTGTGCATAAGAGGATAGCAACGATATATCAGAGGCGTTTGATTTAATATAATTGTAAAGCGACATCGTGGAGATAAAATTGCGATATGTTTATTTCGTAATATCAAATATGAAGAAGGAAAGCGAAAAATATCACTTTAGCATCACTTATATTGCTTGTACTATTAGCGTGAAAATACTTGACTACTATGGATTTGACTAGCACAAGGCAAGGACAGAATTATTTTTATTCATATCAGATCTCAATTTCGTCGTCATTCAATTGCAGACGACCAGATTATACTTTAAAATGATAGGAACTAGTTTAATATGTATTAAAATTTTAATTTGAAAAAAGGTGCATTAATGCTATCCAGGGAATGTCTTATTGATTTACGTTTTAATTGAATTTGAGTATTTACAAATACTTAGTTATAACTTAGTTTTTATGCCCATATTTTTATTTACCTATGCTTTTTTGTACATAATATATTTTACATTTAAACATTTTTTTTAAGGCTGCTCTAAATATTTTAGTTTGGCAGTTTATTTAATATGGGCTTTTAATTTGATGTAAATTACGAATACCATAAGGAATCACTTTAAAAGTTATTTTTAAACTGGCCTTATGTAGTCTTAAAACAGATCACTGATTTTTTTTAACTGCTTTGTAGTCAAAATAATCACATTTGTTCCATAACCAAACATTAATATAAGCAAATTATTAATTGTAGTAATCAAATTCAAATAATGAACAAAATGCCTTGAAACGTCTTAAATTAAAGTACTTTGATTCGTGTAAAAAGTGATGGTCACAGTTAATAAGAAAACTGGGTCTGAAAGAAAAGTTGAAAAACTATATAACGAATTAATTGGTTGAGATTAAGAGTTTGTTTAAAACAATCACCGAAAAATAATATAATAATTTTAATTAGAAAATGGTGATCCAAACTCTTTTTAATCCTAATATGAAATTTATAAAAGCAGATCTAAATTTAAATTAGGAGTTTAAATACATAATTTACTAAAGGAAATTAATTATAGTAATACATACTTACTGGCTAATAACGAGAGGCTCATAGGTTGGCATGGATGCGGCAATTTTGGCGGCCAATTTTGCATGTGCGTCACAGTACAATTTATCATTCACATTGAAGTATCCTGTAATTAAAAGAGTTATTATAATCTGATTGGTATTAAGTAAATGAAATGTTATATAAATTATTATATGTACTTACCAACGTTCTTCAAGGATGTACCGCAGGTACTGCACTTGAAGCATTCGGGATGCAGTGACTTATCCTTAATTCTTACGAAAACACCACTATAAGAAAGCATGAAATATGTATTCCCAATTAATCGTTTTTAACATAAATTGAGATTGTATTGACAAATTTCGGTAAAATATTATATATTTGTTTCATAGATTCTTGTAGAATGTTTAAGATTCGTTTTATTCTATGTAACAAATCATAAAGTCCTACAAAATATATATAAAACTTATGAAGTGATCGTAACCTTTCAAATGCATTAAACGTAATAAAATTTCATCTTCTTGAAATTTTCCTTTTTAAAAAAAATAATCTTCAAACCTGAATCAATTCAATGCTATGCTTAATTAAAGTTATGATATGCAGTTAATTTAAATCATTAATTAAATACATAGTCAATAATAGAGTTTTCGAAGATGGTTTTTTAAATTGTTGTCAAATGAACACCATATGTTAATTTCAATATGATTTGTCATTATTTTTGTTCAAAATTTTGATTCAGCCAGTTTATTTTTTTAAAAACTGCCAAATCTTTAAGGTCTTTCTTTCAGATTTTTTTTAGTTCTTAATTATTTTAGAAACCAGTTTGAAGTGAGTATTGAGTATTGAAGTTTGCCGATAAGAGTTTTCTCAAATATTTTCAGCAGTCGTATCAATTTGCATTTATATTCAAAATATTACCGCACAATAGTTCTGAAGAAGAAAGAACAATTAGAAGAAACTCCACATTTGGATAGCGTTATATTCCGCCGCTTCTCAGTGAGAACTAACGAAAAATACCAATTACCCTTTCTCCTAATCTTACTGTTAAATAGATATTATTTTCGTTCTTTACGTATAATATTATACTTCTTTCTGTTTCTACGACTCTTTTTATAATATCTTTAGTAGACCTCCACATTTGGACAATGTTATATTCCGCCGAAAGAAGATTAAAAAACAATCAACTATAAATATTAATAATTATGAATATTAAAATTGCATAAAGCCATCAGATCGTCGTGTAAAGTCTTAAAAAATGTTATTTGGTTTGATCAGCAAGAAGACAAAAATTTATTTTGGCTAATACATATTTCTACAATTGAGGCTGTGTTTATTGATCGAGAAAGATAGAAAGTTGCATTATTTACAACTGTCTTAATAGTACAACTACCTGAAAATATCAACAAAAAAGAATATGAATTTGCCTGTATAATAAATTAATTAGAAGATACTATATAAATTGCAGTTATGGCTGTGATGCAAAATAAGAATGAACTGTATTTCTTTGGAAAACTTCTGTATTGAAAATCGGAATACTATTCTACAGTATTATGGATATACTTCGAATTTATATAATATTTTTCCCGTAATTTTTTTCTGAAAATATTTTATTTACTTTATATATTTGCTGATATTATAACTGTATTGAATTTTCTTTCTGAATTAAGCTTGCTTACATAATAGTCTTTCCGCACTCAGGACAGCAGTTGGGTGCTAAAGGTTTGTCACCAGTTTGCGAAGGAGGCTTAGTAACTGGAGCAGCTACATGCTGTGTCACTGGTTGCTGAGTCATTGGAGAATCTGGATGACGTAAGAATATATCTCAGAAATTTTAATGATCAGAATAATAGAAAACCAGGAATAATTATATTCAGAAAACGGTTATATTCATACCTTTCCTATAAGGTGCATCCACATGATTCAAGCCGGTCTCCATATGGGATTCAGTTTGTTTTTCTTCCATAATCATCCGATATACAGCAGAGTCTTTGTTAACAGGTTGAGGTTCCTTCATGAAGTTGATGCTGAAAATATACAATTGCTGATCTTTAATGTTTTTCTTACTACAGAAATATTAGAAGGTTTCTCTGCATTATTTTTAAGCGATCATTCATACATTTGAGAATCACCCAAAAGGACAGATTTTTTAAACAACTAAACCAGTTTTGAAAAAAACTGTTTTTCGGGAATTCTTATCTTTTGAAATTTTTAAAGTTGTGGATAAGCAATGTTTAAGGGACTAACGAAAGAAAGTTTTCTGAAATCAGTCATATTAATATAAGTCAATATTACTGTAAGAAATATTAATTATATTTTTCAAAATTCCATAAACTTATCTTTTATTGAATAAATTCACATAAGACATATGTTATAAGTAAAATACGCTTGAATATAAAAGAAAATTCTTTAAAAATTTTAATAATACCCAACTTGTGTCTACAGCTATTTTAAGCTAAGTTTCTTATTTGATTGTTACTTATGGCGCTGGATGTTCATAGTTATAATAAACTAGGGCGTATGACAATTTATCTTTCAAAATAAAGCAAGTGCAGAACATAACGCCGTCTCATATCCCTGTATCCGTGGATATTCTGGTCACGAACGGTTTGGTGGGCATATTACGGAAATTTTATTTTAATAACAAAATATTTACAATAGAAAAAATTTTAATTTACAGAATTTATAAGCATATAAGAAATTATATTGTGATGAAACCGTTTACAATGATTTTCAACTTAGAAATATAGTTTGAAGTAATAACGTGAGGGATAAAATGTGTAAAAGCCGTGTACATATATTCTGTGTTCACATATTTTTATGACAAAGTAGGTGAAAAGACACTTATAAGAATTAGACAGAAATTAATTTGGTTAAGGGAAGTGAAGAGAATCTCTATTTGATTGAAATGTATGCTAGGAGACTACGGTGCTTGTTTTTTTCCTTAGTCTTTCTTGGTATGACACTTGATGCTGAGGGCTAGGGTGGTAAGAAGAGATCTCTATTTTCACTGATAAATTTAATTATCCAAAGGAATGTTTGCCTGGAAAGGAAATTGCTGGTGAATCTTTTCAGCCATTCTTGTTCAAGGCTTGGTGATGGTTTTTTTCATACGCAAATAGATTGTTAGGATCCATTCAGTAGCATAATGAAGTGCAATGCCAATACCACCACAATTACACTGGTCACTTTCAGACAGATTGAACCTTTTGAGGCTGGCAGAAAAAGGGCCATGTTCTGAAAAAAAATATCCTGACTCCAAAGACTTTTCTGCCTGTGTCACCATTGCTCTAATATCCTTGCCATTCCTTTGGCATGTCTTTCCGAAGGACAGTTTTTATATGTGGCTAAGGAAGCTTTGTTTGGATATAAAACTGCCCATTTTGCTTTGCGTCCTTTGTAAATTGGTCTACTTTATCAGTGCCTATATTGCCAGCCCATGAGAATTTTTCTAATGGTTTTGAAAGCAGGACAACAAAAACTTCTCTTGCTGTTTGCTTTGTATTCTTTGGGCTAGAAGATGTTATGATACTAACTCTATTGTTGACATGTATTTTAAAAGTGCTGTTTGAAAACTGAGATGCATATTTTACTGCTTCATGAAATGCCGTGAGCTCAGCTTGAAAAACAGTATTATTGTCATTCAATTTGTCAGAGAAGTGGAAGGACAAGGAATCATTGATCAGGACATAAGACGCAGCTTCAATTCCATGCTCTGTCCACGAGACATCCGTGAAGATATTGACATTGTTTATTTGAGATAAACGAATTCCTTCGTCTTCTAGAGAGATTTGAAGTGCAGTTAAAAGTTTTATACGTGTGTCAAATAACAGATAATTGAATATATGTCTATGAGATTATATCTCATGTAATTAAATCAACCTAATCAAATTCTAGGTTGATTTCTGATTCAATATACTAAAAGTAATGATGTTTTAATTTAGTTTAGTTAAATTAATTTTCCATTTTAAAACTGCAGGAGAACGATTGTGAGACGAGCCTATGATCACAGCAAAATTTTAGCAGACTGAACATATTTAGATTCCAACATCATACTTAAAAAAAAAAAAAAAAAACCATCTGACTAAAAGTTAATTTAGGATAACCTTTGAAAGTTTCAAATCAATCTACTATCTTGATCACGGGAGTTTAGGACTCATATATGAAACTACATATCTAACAAATATGGATAAATTCTATCACTAATAGTCGATAGTAAATTTTGCATTTAAAGCCATTTCATGTACTGACCCTTTAGCACCCGATGACAGTACTTCCGTATGTGCGGAGAGCGTGTCAGCAATGTTGTTCATGGAATACAGAGGTGCAGGAGAGTTGTATTGATTGTTAACCAGGGCTTTACCACCTCCAAGAGGTGCAAAGGGTCGAGGAGTAGTATTGTGTTTAGTACCAATTGGAGTGGTTTCCTACAAAAAAGAAACTAGACAACATTAAAAGAAAAAAGAAAATATAATCCAATGCAAACATTGTATAATAAGAAATAAAAATTTTAATTTTTTTCTGCAGATTTTTGATATTTATTGTTATATGATGTGCTCATAACCTATCTGTATAAAGAAAGCCAAATAAAATTTATAGTATTAAAAATTTAAAATATTTAAAAAATTTGAAAAAACTATACATATTGATGACTTTATTAAAATATTTATGTCTGGTATCAGACAAAATTATTTATTATGTTTAAAACCCTTATATAGATTAGAAAAAAAAATTTTATGTAGGCTAATATTTTTAAAGAACTAGGGAAAAACTTTTCTCATTGTAAATCGTTTTTTAAAATTTAAGTACACACATTTCTAAATTAAACCATGCAAAAAATTTCAATAATTTGCCTGCTATTCTTTTCGGGGGAGGAGGAGAGTTGTAAAAAATATTTTCTTAATTTAGAGCTCCCTTGAATCGGTTTGAAATGTTAAGTTTACAAAATATCCACTTTTTTGAGGTTTTGAATATTTTTTTCACAACTAAATTGACACTTTATCAGGAGAAAAACATATTTTAAAAATTAGTTCTGCTTGGCTTTTTTATTTTATTTATAAGTGTCAATGATTGCTTACTGATAATGCCGATTATCATAGTCAATTACGATGAAATGCTTTTTAAAGCGAAACAAAGTTCTAGATATTCATGTGATAATTTCAATTATTAAATTAATAAAAATTATTTCAAACTGGAATATGTTCCAGGTTTTAATATAAGTGAGAAGAGAGAAAGAAATTAAAACAATGGTGTTAATTTTCTTTTTAAAGTCAAATATTGGAAACAGAAAAAAAAATTGTTCCTTCTTGATTTCACCTTGTAATGTCAATGCATTCATACGCTGCTGTTCGAATATTTATTGGGTTGTTCGGAAAGTCATTTCGTATTTTTTTGTCAAAATGAAAAGGAATTTTCGTTTAATGAATAAATTATTTATTAAATTATAAAATTGCTATTCTGGTCTAATACCTTTTGCCATATTTTTGGTAGTAACATGATTACACGCTCATAAAAGTTTTGGTCTTTGCTGTAAAAAAAAACTGATCGAGGTGGTTTTTGGCCTCCTCATTTGAAGGAAAAATTTTGCAAATCAGTTCTGGTACTGATGTACTGTTAACACATCTTCTCCACACATATTGGCTAATTTATTTCTGGCTTGAACAGCATTTTTACCTTTTATAGCAAAAAAGAAAAAAATGACGAAAATGCTGTTTATTGCTCTCCATATTTAAAAGGGCACCATCCAAAAACTACTGCGAAGAATCAGCTGCACTTTTTCACACTCAAACCTTGCTATATCAGCTCTTAAAACATAAAATGATTTTGCGGTTTAAGTATGAAATTGGGTGCGAAAAATGCAATTAAATCCTTTGTCAGGAAAAAACGAAATTACTTTCCGAACAACCTAATAAAATTCATTTTCAGGTTAAAAATGTTTAAACCTTACTATCAGACTTATGGAGTACATGCTAGTTCTAATTATGGAGTTATACTAGTTAAAAAGTTTTGCTTAATATATAGTGCTGAAGGATCTTGATCAATTTATAAATGAAAGTGAAATATACGATTTTCCAAATTTAAAAATTGTTTTTGGTATGTGTTGTTCATATATAATTGAAAAATGCAGAGAAAAAAAAATCAATTATAATTCTAGAAAAATTCACTCTTTTAAAACATTTTTTTATCATCGAAATCTGTTCTAAATTTCTATTTTAAAGTCCCTCAAAACTTCTATTGTAAAAAAAATCATATTATTAAACAAAAAAAACGGATCAAATTTTATGAAATATATATGTACCAATGAGCGTAAAATTGTATCGAATTTGATGTATGCAGCGAAGGGTTTAGAAAGAAAATTCGTTTCATCTGGATAATCAATAGCATCTAAATCTCTTATTTAAAGAGCTGTTTTTTTTTTTCGGCCAAGGGAGGTGTTTTATGACGGCAGTTGTAACCATGCTGCCTTTGGAGCTCTATAGGAGAGTGCTATAGTCGATTTTAACACTGGTAAATAATCAACTAAACACTGGTCAATTCCTCAATTTCTTTGAATATCCCGAATTAAAATGCATGCTAATGATCTTGATAATGCCCTCTATTGCATATTAATACAACGAAGGGAATGAATTTATGAGGAACAAATTATGAAATTAGAGGTATAGATATGAATATGAAAAATGAGAGTATTCAGCTAATAAATAAACTTGTCAATCAATTTTCACAAGTTACGTAGTCAGATTTTTAATGTAAAATTTTAATATTTATTCATTATAAAAATTATTTTTTAATTAAAAATCTTTTAACAAGGAATATAAAATAAGTGATTTCAGTATAGATCAATTTTTTTCATATACATGAAAAATAATTTTTCTGTTTCTGACCATTTAGCTAGTCAAATTTCTTGAAACATTTAAGAAATTAATTATAACTTGGAATACATTACACAATTGTAAAATTATAAGAATTTGTTCATCAAAAAAATATGGAACTAAATTACTACTAAGAGCTTAGAAATAAAAATGTTTTTCATTTGCTAACTAAAATTAGGCTTAAATTTTAAAGTAATATTGCAGTCATGTCATTTTCTAATGCTAAATAAGGGTAAGTTTAAAATGGCCTTCAACAAGACAGCGGCATCTAATTTGAATGACACAATCCAAGCTCCCATGCCATATTAATGAAAGGATTTTGACTAAGTATGGCAAATTAAGCGAATATACAGTGACAAATTTGAAACTCGCTAACTTTCGATTCTAAAACCGAGATTCTAACAAAAATTTATGTAATTCTACGGATCGGCAACATAATTTAAACTATGGTATACAGATGATGTCTGAACTTTGTCTCTCTTTGTACTCACCAAACTACATCACTACTGAGATAAGCTTCATATTGATTCATTTTTTAAAGCATAGTTCCTGAAATCTTTTGTATCATTTTTCTCGTAAAAGGGACTTCTTTTATTTTAGCACAGTATTAGGACTGCATGTTTCCGTAGATTTGTAATGATATTAATAAACGAGTAAAATATAATTATAAATGAATAAAGATTAGTTTCCATTTTGATTTTAGAAAATGCGGACTATTTTGTAACGGGTCTGATCATTACACATCATAGTTAAATGAGGAGAATAACATTAACGCCTCTTTCCAAAACTTCCAGGCCGCATCAATTCGAAATAATTTTGGAATAAAACAAGATAAAATTTTAGTAAATTTACATTGCTCATAGCAGATATAGGTAAAGTATATATTATTCAAATGCAATAATTCAAATGGTCAAACATAGTTTTCAAACTTCCTCGATTTAATTAAACGATATATTGCTTGAGGAAGAGAATTAAATTGTGGTCAGAGGTCAAGAAAATCCCTCATAAACACTTCTACGCTATAACTATATTAGGAAGTTTACAATGATATCTTTAATATACACCGTATTATATAATTCTCACATCATTAGTGGAACCAAAGCTGCAATCCGCTGATATATAATCGAGATTTTGCCAGAAGGCTATCGAGGCTACCATTATACCATATTTATTAAACGGTCAGTGAATGATGAGTTAAATAATGTTTTAGAACTATCAGCATATCATAAAAAAAGAATACATCTGAGAGTGGGCGTAGAAACATTCTCAACATACAAACAATTAATATTCATTTGGGGTACCAGCTTATAATAAATAGCACTACATTCCTAATTTTAGGAATCTGCACGAGGCACGAAACATTATTGCATTAAAATCGATCGCTAGTGCTGCTGTTTTTATTATCAAGTTTGAAGTCGAATCAACGATTAATATAAATATATAAAATAAATATATATTAAACAAAATAAATAGCTTCAAGACATTTCAATTTTTTAAAGCTTCTATCTAAAAGTTTATTCTACCACTTATTCACTTTTTTTTTGTATTTTTACAATTATTGTAAACGAAATTCTGATAAAACAGTTGCAGTTTCAAGGTCATGTATTTAACATCTGCTACAAGTTGGTCCGGTACTTAACCGCAAAATGTTTTGACCTCTGGCTACGTAATTACAAAAAGTAATATTTGAAAGTTTCGGTAAAAGATGTGCAACTCTTAACGTTTCAAAGATGAGAAAAGCAACATTTTTATGACGCATTACAGTAATAACTATTTTTAAGGCAATGAAAAATGATTCGTGTATGCAACGAGAATGGGAAAATACAAAATTATTGATTCACATGCGTCAAAAGCGTTTAATTTATTAATGATATCAATGAAGTTATTCATAAATTTTACTAGTTAACCATGGAAAGTAATAAAACAATATTGTAGAAATGTTTAATCTAAATTTATAAATTATTAACTAAATAATTACACAGTTATTTCAGCCATTCGAAAGAAGATTTTGAATGAATAGTCGTTTGTGAGCAGAGAAATGCAAAATTTGAGAAGGATACTACTTCAGAAGCTATTTTCTTGAAATTTAATGAACTTGTATGATAATCAAATAATTTTTTAAAATATTGATTGTTTAAAAAATAGAAAAATATGAAATATGAATTGTGTCCAAATTGTTTAGTTTCATGCCCAATATCGAATAAGTTATGAGCAAAAATCGAACAGTTAGAAGGTTTAATTTGAATTTTTTTATTTATTTTCTAAAAACAGAGTTCGAGATTTGTGGTTCAAATTTTATAGGTATATGAAATTCATAATTTCCAGAACTATTAAATGTTTCTAAAATTTTATTTAGTATCAACTGTTAAATTCCTCAGGGGGGGGGGTCACCGCATATCTAGGATGAGAAGCAATCTCATCCAGAAGCCTCTAATCCAATTTCATTGCCCGACGTTGTGGTGGGTTCTCACACACTTTTGGGTATTCAGAAATGTGGGTGTTGGCTACCTCCCATTGATGACTGGCCATACTTCCATACGGAAAGATTGTACCGTGGCCGGTGATTGTCCTTAAAACTCAACCGCACTTCCTATCAGTATTGCCGTTTCTGTGATCCTGTTATTCATTTACTTTTGGGAAGGTCAGAGTAGGCCAGTCTATGATTATCGACTGTGAGCAATGAAAATCAAATACTAACTGTTTCCAAATTTACAGAATACTTACCTTTTAGCAGAGTGAGAAACTAAGTTAAATCAGGAAGTTATAAATTTTTACTTTTATGCATGAGAAAAGAAATTTTTCTGAAATGACAGGGCGAAATAAATGCATTTTTTGGAATTATTAAAATATATAATTATTTTGTGCGGAAATTAAAATAAGTTCATACGGACTCACACATATATAATATTAAATTTATTTATTATATGGAAGTATGTTGAACTTTTATTATGTGATAGTTCCTCCGATTTTATTTAAGCATTTGCTTATCAATTGGCCTTATAACTTAGAACATGTTCTCATTCATAATTCTTAGAATAATCGAAACGAAGATTTATCAATGTTTGCAATGATGAACAAGGAAGAAGTAGATACTTAAAGCCGAAATCAAATCTTGTTTCTCGATCTTCAAATATGTGAAAATGTGTTTGAGATTTAAGTATTAATCAACCGTAGCGGTGTGTGTTGACACAGCTGCTGCTGCGAAGAGAACGCGTGAAGAATAAATATTGACAGCTGAATCATTTATCAGAAGAAAAAAAAATGTCCAAACCTGTTTTTTGGAAGCCAGGGAAGTCTTGGTGTAGAGGCCTGTCGCCGGGGGTGTGGTCACACTTGGCAAGTCACCGACGGGTGTCACTGTCGGCTTCCACACTCGCACACCTCCCCTAAAAGAAATTATATATATATTATATATATATATATATACGTATGTTTTATCTATCGAAGAAAACAATTTACAATTTTTTATTGTGGGAACAAAAAGTTATATTTTTATCCAAAGGGGAACAATGATGTCAAAGATAATAGCAACAAAATGATTATAACACTGAACACATGGTAATAGTTATGATATGACAGTTATTATATTTTAATTTTATACAATAAAATAAAAACGAATATGATTGTTACATAAAATGATATCGTACAGTAATTTATTTAATATTAGGTAATTTTGAATCTTCTAATCCTTTGTACAATGTTAAATATTTCTAAAATAGTCAAAACAAACTTAACGCCCAAATAATAAGGCAGAAGAAAATTATATTTTGATATCTATATAAATAAGGATGAATGTTTGTGTGTGTCCGTACAGCTCATCCGATTCCGATAAAACTTCGAAAGCATATTGCTTGCACATACACGAAGGTTATAGGCATAATGCAATCATCTCGAGCATAAAAAAAATTTCAGATTTATTTACCGCATCTATTAACCTTGGATTAACCACCAAATAACTCGTCAAGAAAACGCAACAGATTCAGTAAAGATGCGAAATTCAAGCTAGAAAATAATATTTCGTAGCTATTGTACGTAAATGCGATGTACAGTGGCTCAAACAAAATGAGTAGACCTTACTTTTACTTGATAAATCCGACTTTTTATATAAATAACATATTACCGAAAAGTTCAAACATGTTTTTATTTTACACATAACAAATGGTTTAATTTAGTGTAAAAATAAAGAAAATCAGTGAAAAATTTCTTAACTGAAAAATTTTAGAATCATTTAAAATAAATATACTCAGATTTTTGCCTCAAAAAATTGAGAGTACACCAATGAAATTTTCGCAATATCTCGCATAGAAACAGTTTCATATTTAAATTGCATGCCTTTTGCTCTTATAATGTCCTCTAACCGTCATGGCTCCCGATTCGACCAATTTTTGGTGGTATCTGAAGATATTTTACCCTATTTTTCTTACAACACTTGGTTTTAAATGGGTTTTGTTTCCAATTTTGAGTTTTTAAACCACTCTTTCGAGTATGACCCACAATTTATGGTAATATTCAATGGCATCGATTTCGGGGTATAGTGGCTGTTTAACTGCTGTTTACAATGAAAAACACACCATATTTTGAAGTTAGGTTTAGGTGCACTTTACGTGCATTCATGTTGTCTGAAAAATAGGGTAAAATATCTTCAGATACCACCAAAAATTGGTCAAATCTCTGAGATAATAGTTTTATTTAAGAATGTGTGAGAAAGTTTTAGGATAACCATTCCTATAAGTTTGAAATTTTAACTAATTACTTAATAAAATTTAAGCTTTTTTTTGCGGTAACTTCCGAAAATATTATAACACAAATAATTTTTCACCACCTTAGTTTTCAAAAAAATTATCTTTTCAACTAAATTAAAGATTTTATGGTATAAAATGTTTTCTATGTTTAATCAATTTGAAAAGAAAATATTTTAATCACATTTTCTAATATTAAACTTGAGAATTCTGAAAGAATATTAAACGAATCACGATATACAACAAATAGTTTCTTTGATTACCATTCGGAAACAAAACCAAGCTTTACAATTCTGAAATAATACATAAATCTAATGCATACTAATGCATAAAAATGAGTATTTGTTCGTAAAATAGAATAATAAAAATAGATTGAATACTATTTATACTTCTCTTTTATATATCCTTCAATTTCAATGAATGTATTCATTGCCGACAGTAAAAGAAAAATCATTCGTAACTAAACAAGATAACTATTTCAAATTCCAAACGATATTTCCAAGAATATTTCTTATGCAGCAGCAACACGCCGTGTACCAGCTAATATTCTATAGAAAATTTTATATCTCCCTTTTACTGTTTTATTGAAACAGAATCCAGAAATGGATAATTTCGACTGAACTTTTTAAACGTAGCACATCATGTTGCAAATTGTTAGAATTATCGTAGAAATCAGAATATAAAACAAAGTTTGATATTGTTAGTTCTTTTAGATATGCAGCATTCATTCTACTAGATAGTTTTTTTTTATCATACGCCACATTTTGTTCAAAATCGACAATGACTTCAATATATTAATAACGATATAATGAATGCCTTTGGCATTGGTCTTATATGCCTATATACCTCCACCTTGTCGGTATGTACAGGGTGATCAGCGAATAAGCCCTGATTTCAAAATTAAATATCTCTACAAAAAAGATCGATAGAATTATGCGGTAAACTGTACGTTTATTAGCAAGACTGTAAAAATATTGTACAAAAGTTTAGAAAATTTAGTTACGAAAATCGTTAACAGATAGCGCTCTGCGCTGAAAACTCTTCCTCTGAAAGGAGTCTTAAAAAACAATAAAGTGATGCGGTCTTTGCAATCAAAATATAATTTTTTCAAAATGCTCACCATTCGAAACAATGAGGTGGCGTAATTGAACAATGAAATTTGACATCACGTTTTGCAATGTCTCAACGGAAATGGAATCGCATGCAACATCAATAACCGATTCAAGATCATCTAGAGTGGCGGGATTGTTTCTAAAGACAGTGTCTTTCAATGCTTTCCACAGAAAGAAGTCACAAGGAGTCGGATAGGGAGAATATGGAGGCCAAGCTATTCCTGTATCAGTAAATTGCGGATAATCTAATGCAATTACTCTATTTCCAAAGTATTCATGAAGAAAGCTAAAAACTTTATCTGTTCGATGTGATCGAGCCCCATCTTGCATGAACCAGTCGATACCAGGTCGATCCTCCAACGCTAGTTGAGTGCTTACAAATTGTTCCAAAATTGTAACGTAGCGTTCAGTAGTTGTCGTTTCTCGCACGAAAACAGGCCGATAATGCTTCCGGCGCATATCGCAATGCAGTAACTTTAGGCGAATGCAGTGCTTTCTCTTCACACAAATGAGGATTTTCCAAACAAAAGAATCTCCAGTTTTGTTTATTAACGATTCCATTCAAATGAAAATATACCTCATCTGTCAACCAGATGCAACTCACAACAAATCCGTCGTTATCGATCATTGTTAGAATCTGATTCGCAAAGTCAACCCTTTGTTGCACAGCTTTCATGGGTATGGCCTGATGACTTTGGATTTTGTATGGAAAAAGCCGTAGGCTATTTTTTAATATTTTTTGCATGCTCATAAACTTCAAACCCCTTTCTGATGCAATTCGTTGGATGCTTTTCATTTTTGACATCACACTGAAAGCATATATGGGCATTGTGATTAGAGCGCTATCTGTTAAGGATTTCCGTAACAAAATTTTCTAAACTTTTTTACAGTTTTGCTTATAAACGTACAATTTACCGCATAATTCTATCGATCTTTGCTGTAGAGATATTTAATTTTGAAATCAGGGCTTATCCGCTGATCACCCTGTACTTACACAAGCATATAAACCCAATAACTGAAAAACACAAACAAATATCAGAAATTTGGTTTGTAATTTTGTGACCACGATTGTAGTTTACTGCCAAAGTTTTTGCTTCAAAAGAAGCCCAAAATACACATTCCGAATTTTAATGCTTATATAATAACCGCAATCCAGAGAATGAATCGAAAAAAACACCAATGATGGCACGCTAATAGACCGTTTGGTAATTATTGTTCATCCATGGCGACGGTTATTATTACAGAAGTACATTTATTACTGGGTATATGAGGAAGATTCGGACAGGCCACTTCCGCTGGCTGTATTGTATTACTAGCAGCTATGCAATCGCGTTCTTAAACGGAAATAGCAAATGCTACAATTAAACTAAAAAGTACCTTTTTGCTTCAAACTTAAAAATGCGCATACAATTCCAACCATTAAATCAAGTTTTTTTTTACAAAGCATAAATTGAAATTAACAATGATAGATAAATCGATTCAAAGAAAATATTCAATTTGATTGAATAAATTGGATCAATCTTTACCTTTGTACGACAAGCTCAATATTGTTCCCAGCTCTAAGAATAGCGTCTTGTGCTTCCTTGTGCCTCATGTTTTCAGTGGCATGTCCCATTATTTTCAAAATGGCGTCACCTGTCATTAAGCCGGCCTGTTCAGACAGACTACCAGGGTTGACCTAATAATAGAGAATATATCATCAATGAATATTTATGTATGTTAAAAGGCATTAAGAAGATAACCGTATATTTCTGTTAAATCTAGTTCATAATTTTGTCTATCTACTGATGAAAATGGTGTTATAATTAAATAACAATTAAAAATTCAATTAATTAAACTTATTTCAAAGCGAAACAATATTAATTTACTTTTAATCGGAGAAAATTAAAAAATATTAAAATTCAAATTTAATTCGAATAAATTAAATATCTGTAGATTAAATATTGTTGTTCATCCCTATTTAATTAGGCAGTTCCCTAGATAGAACGATAATGAAAAAATAGTTTTTTATCATTTGCAATAAAATACCACAAGGATAAATCTACGAATTATAAATGTCTATAAAAAGAATACTTATCTCCACTTTACTCAATAAATAAAAATTATTTATTAATTGATTAGATCAACGTCTTGTTTTGCAAGTACATTTAAGATATATGGAGAGGAAGCTCATTATTTTGACCGGTGATAGTTGAAAGGATAAAATTTCAATTAGCTGTCCTCATTTAATAGCCAGCTTTAATTTTTCTATTCTATATCAGTTGGAAACATGTGGCTTCCACTGGTTTAGCGTTCAAAAGTTTGGTAAACCGAATTCATCTTGTAAAAGAATATGGTTAGGAATCTATGATTTTTTTAATCTTTAAATCAAAATTTTGTCTTCAGGTTAATCAGAACAGTCAACATATATGCAGAAATTCCTCAATATGCATAGAATTTCCAGGAATCATCAAAAACAAATTAGAGCACATTTCTAGTTTGGTCTCTCACCGTATAAAATAATTAAAATTTCATTATTATTATTAAACAGATCGTTCTATTACCTCATTTTATAGTCTTCATTTCAACTTGGAGTTAAGTTTCTGATAGATGCTTTGACTTTTTTAAAAATAATATTTAATCACTTGGTATAATATTTTGTTACGTTTTCGATTAAAAACATTTTTTAGAATGATGTGTCTTTGACGGGTACAAGATATTTGAAAATAAAATATTAAACATCTAAGTAAAAATCGATTAACGTACATTAGCTGTATGAAAAATTTTGATAAGAGTTATCATGAGAACATCTTCCAGTGGTGGAAATGTGTGGTGTGAGAGAAGAAGGGAAAGTCGAATATAAAATAATTTTTCCTTTATTTATAGTAAATTACCGATTTCATTTTTGACAACTTGTTTATTTCTAATGCCTTATCTTTTCAATTCCTACTACTAGTTCACAATTTCTCTCTCATATATATATATATATATATATATATATATAATCTTGTTCAAATTTTCAATCGTTAATAAAATATTTTTTATTCATCCACTCAAGTTCAAATACATTTTTTAACTTGTGATGAATGAAACTTGATGTTAATACAGTTTTTTTCAAATATTAATTCATTAATTAAATTTAATTCTTTTTTAATACTTTAAAGAGTGGCTAAATTCGTCACCGAATGGGCGCCAATCTCTGAGATCTCCGACACAGCAACCATTCAACAGGTTTTATCTTTCCTTGATAATTAAACATATTAAACAGAGATAATTGTATTTCTTAAGTCGGATTAACCAGGATTGCGGTATTTTTCATATAAAGGTGAAGAATGCGAGTTCAACTCTTGCGAAAATCTATAATTTTTTATACTTATTTTTTAGTAGTAATTTTTTTGATAATTATTTAATAAAAAGTAACTAAAATAAAATCTTTCTTTGTTGACCTAAGTAGAAATTGAATTATTCTTTTGTTACATCATGTTATTTATCTATTCATATTTATACGTTTTTTTAGATGTCCATTAATTTTGTCTAGAATATCTATTATTTTGTATAGGTTTTAGGTAACTGTAATCTTTTTTTTAAAGCTATGTGATGAAAAAGCTTAAAATATGCAATTTTTTTATCCTTTTTCACACGTATCTTAATTTGCTTTATTTTTAAAAACTTTTTTCTGAATCATCATTCATATGCAGTTTCGCTATGAATTAATCACAGTTTTTGGCTTGATGAAATAAAATTATCTCTTGGTGTCCAAATTAGATGCGGAAAAAGAGATCTTAGACGAATCTCCATATTTTAAGACTTCTAAAATCCCTTTAAAAATTGTTTTTTGAATTATGTTCATCTTTGAGCGAGATAACTCAAAAACAAGCAAGTTAGATAGATGAAATCAACTGGGCTGTCTTTAACACAAAACTGATGAGTTTTTGTCGAATTCTGTCTTCCAAAATTTGTTTAGAACATTCAAATACTTAATAATTGTAATAGGCGCAGACATTATAGGTATCTCCTTCGCCTATTTTCTGAAAACTAACTCAAAGACCTCGAGTATAAGAAAAATGAATTTAGTATACAGTTTTATAATTGTAGATCTGAGTAAAATTCGAACGAAGGGTTCATTGTTATTTTTTGTTTGCACGCATGTGAATGTAAATAATTCAAAAATGTGAATAGTTAGATGTATGAATTTTAATATATGGTTTTAACAACAAAATTGCTCTTCTGTATCTAATTATAGCCTAAATCGTTAAAGGGTAAACAGTTTGTTCTTTTTTGTGAATATGGAAAAAAAATTAAAAATTAAAAATTTCGGTATGTATGACAAATTAAGCTCGGCATATGATCTTTTAACCAAATTTATAGAGCAGTGTTTAATTTTGACTCAAACATTAAAAAAGAACTACTGCAAAAGACAACCGGTTCTCTTTTTTTTATAGTGCGAACCTAAGCATAAAACAATATATTAGATAATAGGATTGTGGATCCTACCCTCTTTAATAAGGAATAGTGCAAGCCTGTTGAGAACTATTTTATGCATAGATATCCTAAATTACTAGAAAATTGTGAATCTAAAAGCTATATTTTGAAAATTTTAGATAACAATAAACGCTTATACACTACTTCCTCGTATTAAAAAAATGTGAGGTATCCCAATCTATATTTGTGGCAGGGAAATCGAGTTTGAAAGGTTCGTATTGTGTAAGTAAACTTGAAAGACGAGCGGATAAAACTCCCACTCTCTACTGATTCTTTTCATCACATTTACCTACAATGTAATTCAAAATAAAAGAATGTCAAATTGATCTACAGGATATCCAAACTGCAGATATATTCTGTAGCTTGACGTAGAGGTATGCAACCAAAAATGCGTCCATCTCAACGATATTCCCCTGGTCACAGTGAGCTGTGTCTGAATCTCTGGATTCAAGAACAGTACGGAAAGACAAGAAAATAATAAATCTACGAGCGTGTAAAAAATTGTGGAAGTGGGAGACAGCCCAGAAATAGCTTGGAGATCCTTTGCCATGTAACCAAATATTGAGACTCGCGTGTATCGCAGCCAAATATGGAACCACTCGAAACAGGCCAAAAGAAAAAAAAAGTGAGGGGGTGGCTGGTAAAACGGTAGATGGGAAGCCTCGTCTGCTGAAGAAGTATGCGTGAACAAGTGTCAGATGAAATGCTTTTACCGTGCGTCTCGGGTTGGGAGTTAGGAATGCACACTTTTCAAACACAGATATTTTCAGTTTTATCCTTAACCTTCAGAGTTTGACTTTGTTGTGAAAGTTATGGCTTTTTCTCCCACCAGTAAACCAAGTAGTTAAAAAAATTTCAAGAATGCCGTCTAATACTGTCATAAAGTTTAAAGTATCATTTTGGAATGATCAAATGGTATAGTTGCTTCTTCGGCCGATATAAAAAGTTTATTTAGTGAAGAAAGCAGAAGAATTATATTGTGCATTTATTAAAATGTAAATAAGACGAATGATTCAAATGCCAAGCATTAGAATCGAAAATCCAAATCGTTTCGCCATGCGATGTAACTTCATACCGAAATTGTAGGATTGAAAAATTCATTCGAATAAATAAATTTTTGAATTTTTTTAAAACCATAACAGAAATATCAAACATAGCTTATTTTTAATTCAAACAATGAAAAAGCAGTAACCTCTTTAACCAATTTCTATCGCCTTTCCTATAATCTTTATTCAATAACTGATGTAAATCTTCTACTTAAAAAATGTATTGTATATCTCTTGACTATTTTTACACATTTTTGCATAAAACCAACCAATTATTTCAAAAATATCAATATATGGTGTTTTTTTTTTAAATTGATTTTTAAGAATTTTCGAAAATATTTTTGGAATTTAGAAACAAAATAATAATTTGATGAGGAAAATAAATTCATCAATCTATACAATAAATAAATAAATTGGGATTAATTCACTTGAAAATATTAACTTTTCTAAGTCAATTTCTCCCTCTAATAAAAAAAGGGATTGCCATCAATCGTATATTTATACCCAACGGAATACGAGAAGGTCTTCATTGAATTATTAATAATGATTCATATTGAAATCTAAATTTTTAGACTCAACTCAATATTAAACGTTGTCTCAATGTTATATTCAATTTAATATTCATTTTTGGTAGTTTATTGCTTCAGTACACCTCCATTCAGGCAATTCCATTCAATTATGCAAAACTGTGTAAAAGTGTTTCAAGAAAGCTTTAAAAAAAACATGTTCTCAGTGACCCACCAGGAACTGTGCTTATTCAGAGATATAAATATTTGTAACACTGTATAATAAGTAAATACGCAAGGCAACTAGAATTCTATGCCTAAGAGGGTTTTTTTGTTAATTTATTGAATTTACAGACAATAAAGCCTTTTTCTTTTGTTTGTAATAAGTTTGGGGACGACTCTTAGTCAGCTTGTTTCTCAAGAAATTAAAAATTTAAACAAAATTATATTACCAAGATAAATTTAGCTTAAGTGATTCATATTAGTGACAATAATCAAAATAGAAATAATTATTCGTTACATAACTGTCAGTACATATAATTGTCCACCGCTGTCTTCAACGCTGCTGGAGTTAAAAATATCCACCACTTAGGTTTGTGCCATTATTGGATGCGAAATTACAGCTGCTGTTTTGTCAGGGAACTGAGACAGGGTTTTATTGTTTTTCAATTGGTTGATAAATCGGTGCGTGAATAAAGCTAAACAATCGTTGAAACAATTGCTAAGAAATTGTTGGGATATTAGAAATTTTACATTTTATTCACATTTGTTTTATGCTTGATTGTAGCAAAAGTTAATAAGCTAAAGCATAGGTTCCCAACGTGGGCGTTTGAGGCTTTCAGGGGGGGGATAAAAGACCCAGAGAAAATTAGGAGGCGCTGATGTAGAATAGAGGGGTGTAAGAAGATTAATCAAATATAATCTACAATGACTTTAAGGAATGATTCTAGGGCATTTTAAACACGGGCATACCAGATTAGGTTGTGGATCATTTTTCCAATGTCAACACAGCAGGATCATTTCAGTTAGAAGAATAACTAACAGAACTGATGACAAATGAGTGACTGAAAATTAAATTCAAGTCCTTTTTTTTCTCAAAGGCTACCAAGAATTTTGGCTGCAGAAGTCTATTTCGCAACTGCATTCAGGATTATGGTCAATTGCTCAACAACTTCTGATAGCATTCCCACCTTCATATTTAGCATAATGTGGATTTAGTGCTGTAGCAACATTTAACGAAAAAGAGAAATCGGCTTCGTTTTACTGAACACGGCGACTTACGATTGCTTTTTAAATAAAATTGAGCCTTATATTAACAGGCTCCTTAAAATGCATCAAATTCAGCTTTCTCAATAGTTAAGTTAGAAATTCAATGCTTTTAAATTTTAATAAAAATATTTTTTAATATAATTAAGTATACGTTTTGACTGTTCCCTGAAACTGTCAATTTATTTATTTAGAAAGCAATAGTTTATTATGAATAATTTCGTATAATCAAAACCCCTATCTGTCCTTATAACAGGTAAGCTAAAACTGTTTTAAATAAAGAAGAAACTCTGTAGCGTTTCCATTCCAACAATTTTCTATCTATTCGTAATTTTTTTTATTTAATTATTGTTTTCACCATGCATAATGTACGCTCTTATTTCTCTGGGGTAGGACGGGGGCGGTATTGAAATATTCACTAGAAAAGGGGGCAAAAGTTCAAAAAAGGTTGGCAACCTCTGGGCAAAAGTCTGCAATTTACATTATTTTATATTCAAATCAATTTTTGTGATTAGCTTTGATTTGAAATTTTGTAAACATTAGGGATAGAGAAAATCTCATTTTAATGTAGCAAAACATTATTATTGCATACTTACAGCTAAAATGTACTGCAATTAACATTTCTGAGTTATGCATTTTTCCAATATGCTTGAGATATTTTATTACAACTTTCATTAGTGAACCTGTGAAAGTTGCATCCGGGATATTTTTAATAGAATAACAGCCTGTGTAGACAAGATATAGCCTAACGGGCATAATTTATATCAATTAGATAAATAATATAAACTATTGTACTGGGTACCAATACCGAATAATTCTTCACAAATATTTTCGAAACAGCAAGTGAGACTATTTATTAAATTTTGAAAACGTTTATGGACAGTAAAAACTATTTTATTTAGAAGAATCATATGCCTTTTTCACATGAAAATGGAGGCATTCAGATCAAAGCGTTTGAACTTTCATCACCCACTTTCAGCTTCGTGTTATCTAAAATAGAAAAAAATTTTATAAAAAAAAAGGATGCTGTTTCTTGAAAGCTTACCATAATGGAATTCTTTGTTTAATATTCAAGATCAATCAGTAATACTTTTGAAAAGAATGCTCAGAAAAAGTGCTTATTAGTGATTAAATTTTTAGCATCATTATCAGTGCATTTTAAATAACTTTTCATAAAATTTAAACAATTTATTAAATTATCAGATAACTCCTGTTGAGGGTTCCTTAGAGGTATTAATTCACCCCCACTTTCCCAGTATATACTGAAATGATTATCAATCATAACTATATCTTGCATATTAAATAGCAATATACTAGACAGTTGGAAAATTAGTACAAAAGATCAATCATTGATATTTGCATTCCATATTAGGAATTTGATTTAAATAATTTTTAAGTACAGAAAGGTATTTGTGATTACTGCACAGAATTAGACATTTTTTCAATTATAGATATTACAATCCGTAGTTAAGTTAAAGAATAATTTGTATTAGAATTAAAACTTTTGTACATGCTGAAATATCTTAAATGTCTTTTATGTTGTTATCTATCTTATTAATTACTTACTATCACAATTAATCACATTATTATTTCAATTAATCTTATTAATTACTATCACAACTTGACCTTTAATTACAAAAAATAAATTTTATGTAAAGGGATTAATGCTTGATTTTTAATTTTCATGATTAAATCTTAATTTAACGTTTTAATAATTTATAACTGCTTAGATAATTATTAAAATGCCAATAATTTAATTGCCTTACAATGGAAAGATTTATGGAAAGGTTATCTTATTTGTATCATCGAAAGAGTTTTTATGCACAGTGATCAAAAAGTGATTATAATAAGAACAAAGGTGATCATTTTGCAGTACATTGATTTTAAAATAATGTAATAGAAGAAAGTATATTAAAATTGTATAATCAATCCAATTAATAAATTTCGTTTGATGAAAGCGCCAGAAAGTGCTGAAAGCCTAAAATAAAAGTATTTTTAAAACTTTGTACATTGTTTTTATATTTGTAAAGATAGAATTTTGTAATAGATTTAAGAACTGACTTCCAAATTTTCTCACAGTTGTTGACTCAGTGATATAAGAATACTTTGATAAATTTAACAATTGTTGCTAACAAGAGTTATCGACAAACGTCTTTTATAATCATTCTTTGCAAGTTGAAAAAAATAATTAAAAACTAATTACCGAAAAAAACGCATCGTAAAGACAATAATTGAGTGTACTTTTGTTCCCATTACTCTAAAAAATGGACGATATTCTTGCTTAGAAATAAGAGCTAAATTAAAAACCTAAATAATGCACTAATAAATAGTTCAATTGATTAATTTTATAAAAACACACCTTATATTAAATAAAAATGACAAAGTAATTCTAATAACTAGTTAAAAGAAGCGAAAACACGGATCATATAAATCTTCCGAAACAGCGGTTATTTCTTTTGCTATAAGAAAAAAAAAGTTTGCGATGTCAAAGAGCTCGGTTATATTTGTTTCATTTGATTTCTGCATTCTCCTGACAGAGGGAAGAACCTATCTTGCTTGTATTCTTATGCATTTCACTGACAGATAGTACTCTCGAGAATATTATTTTTGGTAATATTAAGCAAACAGTCTTTGTTTAAAGAACTTATTTATGTAAGTTGCTCAAAGTATATTTGACATTTTGCAATAAATTCAGTCTTATTCACGACACCTTATTCGACAGCAAAAAATTTCTTCAACTTCCTCTGTTGTAGAATACGTTTTGGAATTATTCCCAGTGTAATTACAAGTAATAAAAATTGAATTATACGACTAAATTAATATGAAAAATTGAAGTATGCCTAAATATCATTTGAAAAATCTCAGTAAAACATTTTAATCTGGAATTTTTCATTAAAAAAATTTCTACATTTTAATGGACTATTTAAAGTGTGCTTTTTAATTATATTTATTTTTTATTAGTTAATATTATGATTTCAAATAATTATATAAACATTTGAAATTAGGTGCTAAAAAATCTAAAATTTTGCATTTTTTTTGGTATTGCAATAACTTTTTATGCTACTTTGTGACCATGGGTGACTAATTATTAAACAAATTATAAAATTTATTATGTTTCTTCAGCTCATTCCCATTTAAAGTAATTATAGCTTGATGGAATTCCAATCACAAAAATATTTTATCAATACTTTCTCTTTTCTTGATAAAATATCAAATATTAAGAAATGCCATGCAAAATGTACAAATGAATTAATAAATTAAGAGAAACTATAGTTGATATCTAATTCGCAATAAAATTCCTATTATTTATTGATTTTTACTAACGCAAGTGATTCAATAACTAAACAATTCATATCAGTGAAGTATCAGCCATTGCTTATTAAATGGAGATAGTATTTGCAAAATTAAAGATTTCCATAAATCATTAATTATTAGTTACATTCATTTAAAAATCAATTATAAGACTTAAGATTTTGTTTTTAAAAGCAGTTAATGCACGCCATTAAATTTTATTGAAAATCAATATTTTTTTTCAACCTTCCGGTGTTCTTTTCTTATGTTAATTTTTTCGAAGTTGGAAGTTAAAAAAATTATTTTTTAACTACCGTTTTAAACCGTTTTTTTCTATTTAAAGTTTTTAACTATAAATAAATCTAACTATGATTTTAAATTAATTACAATAATAATATTAATACAACAGTATATACCATCCATAGTTTTACTCTCATTTCAATGCATTTTTTTGCAACCTAAGATATTTTAAATATGTATAAAGTAAATATTTTGGATGAAAAACACAATCAATTCATTAAAAATACATGAAAATAAATTTATATATGAATTAATGATCAATTTTGTCAATTCATGTGCAGCAAATTGTTTGGAGATGATTTGCATAAACATATGATCTTGATTGTCTCCTTACAACTGGAAGTGAATGTGAATCACCTCAATGTAAATGTAACATGACAAATTTCATTAAATCTAACTCACAACAGTTTTGAATTGTCGCGTTCATAAACAGATATTATTCCAAAAAGGATTTTCGAACTGATAGGGTCTGAAACGCGGTCATTGCTCAAAATTTTGGGTTCGAATACTGTAAAAAATGCAATAATTCTTCTTTGTATGCTTCGTGTTAGAAAAAATAGAAACCATAATGGAACATAAAGGATTTAAAAGCAAATGGATTTAATTCTAACAATAATTGCATTCTGAGCAAGATTAACTGTTCGGTTAATATATTGAAATTACAAAATAAAATCAAATGTATCTTTATCAAATAAACAAGAAAAACGGTGGAGAAAAGGAAAAAACGTATTCAATTCAGCGAGGAATGAGCTTATGTCAGGACACGTTTTCAAATAAAATCAAATAGCACTATAATATTTTTTTCACATGTAAAAAATACTAAAATTTAGAGTACGCCATTGTCCGCCAAGATAGCAAGCGATAATTTTATTTTAGTCAGCATCCATTTTGGTAAAAGAGCATAAATCTTATTTTGAGACAGATTCCTGTTTATGCTCTCTGATCAGATGATGACGCTATACTAAACAAAGTAGTCCTTCTAACATAAACACTACATCAGTGGAGAAGACATTTAATCCCTGACGTGTAAAAGGTGTAAAGCTGAGATCTTACTAATTCCTGACGTGTAAAACTGAGATCTTACTAATAGGCCATTCTATCCCTTTCTGTCAGAGAAAGAGCCACTCGAATGGTGAGATGTATAACTCCTCACTGGTAAAGGATTTAAATTCAACAACGGTATTTATAACCTGGGAAGAATTTTGAGGTGTAAAGGAATTTCACAAATTACATCTATTTGGTCATTGACAGACTTTAGGAAGAGTTGACTAATATACGGGGTCTTACGGATAGTTGGTGACAAACTTGAGGCGAAGAAAAATAAATATGATGTTATCTATCATTTAAAAACTACATAAGTAAGTATTACAAAATAAAACTAAATGTAATTTCAAACGCTCAGGAAATTATAGAAAAAGATAAGTTTTTGTAAGCTATGCTTGAGTCTAGTTTTATTATTTAAATAGTATGCAAAATGCTATTAATGCTTTTTTGATATTATGAAAATAAAACTCAGAAAAATACTTTAAGAGATGTTTTAGATCACGATTTCGGTTGGCAGTTTATGGAATAAATGTAAATTCAAAAGAAGCAATGTACTCAATAAGTAAAGCACACTAATATCTACCATACAATCAGCAAACGAAAATATATTATTGATTAAAATTAATATGTTATCTTTCCCCAAAGTAACTTGAAAATCGATTTATGAAGAGATAAAACAAAAAACTGTACCATTTTAACTTGAAAATAAAAAGCTAAAAGACTTTTTAATTGACAAGAAATTAAATTTTTTAGATGAAATTACATATCAATGATATATTTTAAAAAGCACAATAAAGAAAATTAAAAAATAAACTGTTCATGAAATGTCTCTGAATCTGGAGTAATAACATTTAATTAAAATTTTTGCTAAGAAGCTAGTTCCCGTTTGCAAGCATTTTATTATATGCCTTACAAAAATAAACTCTTAAAATATTACATGTGAATAAAGTTATTGCAGTTCGCTCATTAAAAATATGGTATTCTTGTTAAATAGAAATGCGATGGCTGTCAGCCACGTTTGTCTGAGATGTGCTAAATAGGCTGGTTTCGCAAGACACTTTTCGTTTTGACGTCTTATAAGAAGACTGAACAATGAAACTTTTCTATTACAATACCTTTTAGTAAATAGACCAATCATAGTTCCGGCTCAATTGCCTATGCTTATTTCAATGTTAAAAAAATTATTTATAATTTTGTAAATATTAGGTCATGCGTCGCCTGTTTTGAATTTTTAAACACCATGGCCTTTCTTTTTTGCGATTCTAATAAATTTAATTTGATTGCATAATGATTTAATTAGAATCGGAAAGAGAGCTATAAGAATTGGTTTTGAAACAAACTAAAATATAAATATTTGTGAACTTGATTAAAAACAAAACATAATTGGCTATTACAGTCAAGATTTATCTTTTAATTATGAAAAATCATTAAATAGTTTTTACTTGAAAAATCATCAAGTAGCTTTATTAACATCCGTAGCGAATGCAATGGTTTTATATCTCGTGAATGCTTCACTCCCACTTCTAAGCGTTCTGTTAATGGAACTAAATCCCGCGACCATAAACGACAAGGTAGAGTTTATTGCCATTTGAAGGAATGCCCGTATGTACAAGCAGTAAATTTCAGATTACTTAAGTGACACGGACATTTCGCGACATGTCCTTAATTATGCAACTTGATAAAGACAGTTTTCGAAGAACGTGGAAGAGGAAGTTGAAAATTGTCAGAAATCGGTGTCACTGGTATGAAGGATGTCTGAACGAAGTAGAAAAAAAATTTGGAAAATAGCCAAAACCAAAAATACGCATGAACTTAACGACTCATTCTATATAAGCCTGCTATTTATAAACTCATTCGTAATCTCTATTGTTTTTAAGCTTTTTTTAAAGACGTAACAAAAATAGTAGACAATTTTATGCAACAATATTGCAAGTAAAATGTCAACAAAACATTAATTGTTCACTGCTGTTTCAAAAATGGCATATTAAAAAAAAAGGATTTTTTTGCTGGAAATTATAAAGTTTTTTCCATGATATCTTTTTTATATGCAGTAGTATTGTTTCAAAATGGAACATTATCATAATGAAAATTTTCTTTAAAATTGACAAAGTTTAAAGCCGAATTAAAGATAAAAAATTACCTAACACTATAGTGTATTAATATTACAAAAGTTTGCACTAATATTATAAATGCTAAGAAAAATACAACAAAATAAATGTTTCCAAAAATTGTAATTAAAACGCTAATGAGTGATAATAAATAAACTTGATGTTACAGCGACAGTAAAATTGGTATTAATAAATTTATTATTTTCTTTTAATCTTACAACTTTTAATTTTATTTACTCGACAACCAAGAGAATAATACATTTAAGAAAACTTTTGATATAATGTGAAATTTCATCCATTTCACAATATTAAAATTGTTGATTTTTAAATAATAGTTTAAGAAATAAAACAACATTTCGTACTATTTGCACTTAGCTGCTTAATTAATCATTATAAAAATCTACTTGCCAGTATATTGCATTATCGGTTGTTAAATTATAAATATGAAATTTACAACTATTTAAAATGGAGCCTTGATATTGACTAAAACTAGAAAAAGTGAATTCAATAAACAGTTAATATTTATAATAAAATTAATTACTTCTTAAATCCATACTTTTGAAATAAAAATATCAAAATTGTACTTATATTTTGAATGTGTTAAAGTTAATGCCAAATTTGGTTAATGTTTAGTCATTTCCTGGAAAGACATTAAAGCATGATCATATTTTAAATCATTTTGATAATTAAATCAAGATATCATTCAAAAGAGTTGTGCGAATTTTCTGAAACATTTTTTGTAAACAACAAAAAGTTACTTTCCTTAAGCACAAAAAAAAATAATCTAAAAATAGGTTCCTAAATTCAATAATTATTAAATTATAATGAAAGTAAAAATCCGTATTCAGAAAGCAAAACCAAATGTAGTTGTCCGTATCATATAAAATTTAATCACTGGAACAAGAGGTCTTAAAAAAGTGTCATTTCGAAAAAGAGATAAACAAGGAAAATCATATATGAAATGGTAATGTTTCTCTTAATTTTTATGTCACGCTAGGTGAAGGACGTTGAACACTGGGGAGTTAAGATGGGCAACAGGTTCGCATTCACAACAGATATTTGATGGAATCGGGTCTCGAAATCTCAAACAGATGGAAACGAAGTAAGCAGTAAGCAGCAGATAGTGCTTTTAAAATATCTACAACAGTTTTTTATTGCGCTGTAAACACAATTAAGAATGAATTTTGAAACTATTAATGACTAAACTTAAAGATTGATGAATGAGAAGAAGGAATCTGCCAGTGAAATGAATAAACAAAACAAAAACAAATAGATATATATAAGTATTTATAAAATTTAGAGGAAGCTTTTTAAACGAAAAAAAAGCATCCATCTTTAATAAAACCACTATATTCAATTGAAGAAGTCTTAACAAAAACAAAAAAAGCTTATTTTGAAGCAAATTAAATTTAATAATCCTCAAGTTCGAGCAATGAAATTTGAAATAATTGAACACTATTTTTAATTACTGAATTTCTGCATTCACACAAACATTTATATGTAAGTGAAGATTCATGAAACATGCCACATTTTTTTTTGTATCCTTGAAAATCAAATACAGAAGGGAGTTTAAACATCTTATTAGAGCAATTTTCTATTCATAAAATTTATAAGTTATTAGTAATTTTACGTGCTTTTTTAAATAAAAAGGGAAACTGATATGCATGTTTCCGTTCCCAGATCTTTTCAGGAAGTATTGCAACAAATGTCAGTCAAAGCCGTTGTTGAGATAAAATTGAACCCCTCTTCCTTTAAAAATGTCACATGTTGTTTTGTTTATCACAAATGAAACAACTTTAAAGTATTTTTATATTAAAAAATATTTACCTATTTTCAAATACCTGTGTTAAAAAAAATTGATTGCAGTTTAACTATGTGACATAAATAATGAATTTTACATTTATGCCGTATCATTTTTATTTAGATTCAAACTCTTTGAAGCATTCAGTTTATATTGAAGCAATCAAATGGAGCTATTCAGTAATTATTATGACAGCAACAATCTTCTTGCAGAATTCCATCTCTTTAATAATAATTGATCGTGCATACAATGCATTAAAATTGTTTCTAAATTCATTTCTGAATTTGGTAGCAATTATCAACCAATTATGATTTGTGGAGTTTTTTTTTTCTTTCCATGATAGCATTATTTTAGAGTGTGATTACTGAATAAAAATGAAGCAATTGCAGTTCATTATAAAACTGATTAATCTTGTAATCTCTATTTAAAAATATCATTTCGGCTTTGGTCCACCAATTTGGTAAATAATTTGCATTTATATCCGAAAAAGAGCTAAAATTTTATATGAAACCTCTGAAATGGCACATAAAATACTGGAGTTGAAAGTGTGATAGCATTTGGGATCAATGACCAAGTTAAAAACTCTCAGTTAATTGTAGCCAACTTTCTTGATGCTTGGGATTTCCCACATGGCATATAATGCACAAGTTTTGTCTATTTTATTGCCTTTTTAACGTACAACAAAAAATACCGAGAGTTACTGTTATAAATTATTTAAAATAAGGCTTATAGTATATTGCAAAAAAATAGCAAAAGTTGATATAGCGGATACGTCACGGGAGGCACCATGAGAGCGAAGACTTACTTAGCTGTACAATAAGTAAGTTTTCACTTTCTTGGTGGGTAAAGAAACGGTATAAGATTGAGTTACTTCAACTCCGATGAAGGAGCGTAATTTCAAGGGAAAAAGTTGAACCAAAACTTTTGAGATCCATTAGAATTCTATTCTTAGTTTAAACCATTCAATTAAGCATTGAATAATTAGATGGAGGGAGGGAAAGTTCGATTAGAGTTACGGTTAGAAAAAAAATTCAAATAGATATGTACTATTGCATAGCTGCCTTTTAGCAAATGTAAGGTTTTACATTATTCTACAAAGTAAAGCCATTTCAATTAAAATGGCATTTAAATGTAATATAAAGACTTTTCTTATCCTTAAAGTAAAAAGGATCTTTAATTAGGTTTTTTGAAATCGACAAGATTTCATAAGCATCATCAGTGCTAATAGGCGTTTCCGTGACAGATAATCACCTGCATATCTGTGAATCTGCCCTGTATTTATTTAAAAAAAAACTAAAGTGAGGAAATGTTAAATTCAAGTAAATCACATATAATAACATAACAATCACCTATAATAACATCAAATAATCATACAAAAATTCTCAAAGTTACATCAATATTTTGAAATAAGATAAACTCTGAAGAATAACCTAATTGTTCCACTTGTTATTAATAACCATTAGATGATAAAATGGAACTTAGAAGTTTAATAACTACAAAAGATTAAAAAATTGTCAGAAACTAAAATATTAAAATCGTTTGGTATTTATTACACAAAAACAATGATTAAAAGTTAGTTTGGTGATTTAAGTAGGCTTTCTTCCTCTTTATCTTATTGAAAAACTTGGTACAATTATTGTTATTGAGTTATATTAAAAAGTAGAATAGTGTAGCTTCAAAGCGATTCTAACAGCACTTACAGAAAAAATTTAATGTTACTATGTTAATAAAACTGACATGGCAAAATCTAAAAAATAATGTTCAGAATATTTCATCTGTTTATTCTGGACGGCAGCTCCACCAACATTACCTCTCTTGAATCGAATGAGAAAGCAATATTTTAACTAGTCTCTGCATAATGAATGAAAATATTAATCGACGTATAATAGAATAAAAATATTAATAATTGGATTCGCATCTATAAAATTATAAGTCACAATAATTTATGAATTTCGATTTCATTCTTATAATCTATATCTAAGTACTGTCATTTGCTTTCGAAAATCGAATCAAATCCACTGCATTGTACAACACATTATTTATTATTCATTGTTCAGTTTTGAGAAGGACTGGCATTATAATTATTTTATAATATTTCATTGAGTCAACTACATTTTAAAATATTTCGGACTTCAATTGCTCAAATATATTGAATAAGAAGTTTCGCAAGCATGTGAACACGATTGCTATAGAAGCACTTTAAAAGCAGAATTTTTTGCTTCATATCGTTTTACAATTTGCTTTATATATTATAAAAGGGAACATTAATTTATAATATAAGGAAATTAATTTTTAAAACGAAAAATTTGAATTTATTTCAACAGAAATACAAATTACAAATGAGAGATAACTTATAATGAAAAAATATCATACTTAATAATACATTTTTAAATATAAAATGAATTATTCAAAAACTGAAAACAAAATATCTTATTGAATTTAACAGAGGAAATTACGTTTGCGCTTACAGGCGCAAATGTATTCAAATAGTAGCTTTTCCAAATACGCCTTTGCAGCTTTATACAGATAAGTCTCTTTCTAATTGATCAAGAGGGTGAGAACTAACGCCACCATGTGGTCGAAGGTAAACAAATCTATATGTAGAACTGATAAACGGCTTCCTAGATATACCAAAGATTGATAAGGATAGAGATATAAAGATCTAGTAACAGCAGGAGCGAACGTTAACAGCTATAAATATGTTGCAGGAACGGAACATTTGAAAGCAGAATGTGAAAGAACCGGTTGTAAAAAACAGCGATTATCAAAACTTAGAACTCAAAACTTTTACTTAATAACTTTAAAAAAATAAATGAAAAATCATGCTTTCTTATTCAAGGTTTCTGAATTTCATATCTAGGTATCTCCAGATAACTCGGTTTAACAAAATATTTAAAATAAATAATATGCATTTTTTAACCGCTTATATTATTCTTTATTCAAATTTTATATTATGCATAAGAACATTCAATGAAATGTTTGAAAGTAAATTCATTTTTCTGACTTTTTTTGAGTTTTAATATTAGTTTTTGAAAGTTTCGAAATGAAGTTAAAAACTGATAAGTTTATCACGACTGAAAATCTCTGTATATGATTTCATTTGATGCGGAAACAATTTCAAGCTTGCATAGTATGAATAATACCATTTAAAATAATGAGTACGAATTTCTACATAGTAAAAATCATTTGATATTTTTTATGTATTATATAATCGATTTTCCATTTTTTAATTTGTGTTTGTAAACTAATGAAAAAATCTTCATAGTCTGTATAAATGAAAGTACATTTAAGGATTGTGTATTTCAAGACAACATATTTTTGAAAAAACTAATCTAGGCATTACATAAACAAGCACATCAAGAAATGTCAGTTATTCATCGACTAAATGCTTAACATATTAAATTAATATATGATTTATCTACTTCTATTATGGTTCAAGAGTTTCTTTAAACTGATGGAGATACGAAAATATCCCCAATTAGAAAGACGTTCTAAAAGGCAAAACTATTGTTTACGTTGTTTAAATCAATGATAAGATTGCTAAAACCAGTAAAGTGGTTTTCCCAGAACTTTCTCAAATATTCTCCAATGAAAGTCTTAAACCCCACCCCTCATATGAAACTGTGGACTTTCAGTTCGGCCATGAATGCTTTGCATGGTATAAGCGAAAAATAGATAGTATATAAATAAAAATTTTATTCTTGGATCTAAAATTTATGCAAATTTAAATTTTTGTTTGTTATATTTATTTTTTCATCCCATTGAAACCAAATTTGACACCGAATTACATTAGTAATTACCAGATAACATACCAAATTTCATTGATTTAAGTTAATGCGTTTATAAGTTATGACGACTACATATAAGAAAAAATACAGATCTATACCCTTGTTGGATTCGTTTCCAAAACTACATGTTGTTTGCGATTTAGATACGAAATTTGTGTTCAAATCTTATTCTACCTTTCACATTTTATTTTTCGTTTTGTCCTTACCTCAGAAACTTATAATCATAAAAACACACAGGCAGATTTCTTCTGAATTAATTTCGAATAAAAATTAATAGAAGTCTACATCTTTAGTCTAAAATCGTCAATACCGTGCAAAGCATTCGCGGTTTTACCCAAAGTCCACAATTTTATCATTGTTGGGGGAGGGGATAAAATTTATGAAGATTATGCGAGAAAATTTTAGGGAGACAATTTCCACTGTATTTCTTGGTTTTTATTACTAAATTTAAAAAAACCGTTCAATGAGAAACTATATTTTCATTACACAGTATAATAATTTCCTGGCACGAATTTTATAAAAGCTTTATATTCTGTATTCATTTGAAATATATTTTTATTTGAATTCTTCCCATGAGCTATTTTACTTCAAATTATTGGGTTGTTCGGAAAGTCATTTCGTTTTTTTTTTTTGTCAAAATGAAAAGAAATTTTCGTTTAATGAATAAATTATTTATTAAATTATAAAATTGCCGTTCTGGTCTAATACCTTTTGCCATATTTTTGGTAGTAACATGATTACACGCTCATAAAAGTTTTGGTCTTTGCTGTAAAAAAAACTGATCGAGGTGATTTTTGGCCTCCTCATTTGAAGGAAAAATTTTGCAAATCAGTACTGATGTACTGTTAACACATCTTCTCCACACATATTGGCTAATTTATTTCTGGCTTGAACAGCATTTTTACCTTTTATATAGCAAAAAAGAAAAAAATGACGAAAATGCTGTTTATTGCTCTCCATATTTAAAAGGGCATCATCCAAAAACTACTGCGAAGAATCAGCTGCACTTTTTCACACTCAAGCCTTGCTATATCAGCTCTTAAAACATAAAATGATTTTGCGGTTTAAGTATGAAATTGGGTGCGAAAAATACAATTAAATCCTCTGTCGGGGAAAAACGAAATTACTTTCCGAACAACCTAATAATAATATGCATTTTTCTACTTTCAATTCTAATAATAAACGTAAACTATTTCAGGCATTTTTGAATGAAATATTGCTTAAACGACAATGCCATAGTTTAAAAGTGTTTAAATTCAAATGGAAACAGGGAAAATCCCACATTTCCTTAAAACATTTATCTGTGCAATCATTTCTCGCTCAAGAGGAGAGAATAATGGGTTTGCTGATCATGCTCATGGAAGCAAGTGCCGTGCATCTGGAGCTGATATATTGGTTTTACTCCCACACCCAAGGTTATCATCTGCCATGCGCGATGCGTAAAAGCTTTTGCTGCTCTTGCCCAATTACCTCTGTTATATGTATATTTGCTTCTTTATAATACTTACTGATTAAGAGCCAAAGTAATATCTTCACTAAAATTGAACAAAGTAACAAGCTTAAATCTCCATTTTTGTGATATTATTTAGAGCTAAAATTAAAACTTTAATTGTGTAAGTTCAGAACATGTTAATCTGAGACAAGGTTTTAACAAAAAAATAAATTCATGAATAATTTCTATGTATTTGAACCTTTTCCAATTTTCTTCAAAAATGAGATAAAATCATCAATGATTCATCATCAATAAATTCATCAATGATTTATAAAAAATATTTTTAATACTTATTTCAGTTAAATTTATTTGAAATTAAAGTTGAATAAGACGGGCAAGAAAAATTAAAAATATTTAAAACTATATAAAAAGTGGAAAACAAAATTTCTACTGTTTAAAAATGAAATAGGAGATTCAATAAAATAATCTTTATGCTCTGCGGACTATCATATAACGTTAGAATTAACTGTCAAGTGTATGCATGTCACCACATATACTATATTTTTAATTGAAACAACGTATTTTAATTTTTATCAAACAAAAGACTATAATCGAGGTAAAGAGGGTTTTTTTTTTTTTTTTTTTTTTTTTTTTTTTGCGATTGGCATAAATTATACATTGACAGTTTAAAGTAAAGAATTTTTATAGATAAACACTTACTTTTGAAGAAGTTAAAATAAAAATAATTTTATAAAAATAAAAATAACGAGTTACAATATTATAAATTGTAAAATAACAAATAATTATATCATACAAAAATGATAAAAAGTAAAATCGTTACATTTTTTTACGTATTTATAGAGTGTGAATAGTATCAATAAAATTTTCAACTAACCAATTAATTAAAAAATTTAAGCGTTTTAATTGGTTTTTCATATTTTTTGTGAAAACTGAAATAAATAACTACACATCTGATTTCATTTTGTAACCGGATGTTCTTCCTCAACTAAACATTCTGCTTTGATTAGAATAAAAAATATCTGCTTTAAAAAGATATTGAAAAAGCCCACGCAAGGAGTGGCATCACGTCCATTAGTGTAACTTCACCCATCACCTTGATAAATTATTTTAATTAGGTAGACGACCGCAAAGAATGAATTCCCGAAACATTTCAGTCAGTGGTAGGATGAGACCGGGACAGAAAAATAAAAAGAAACTTCGGTTGTCTATCTTTTTTTTTTTCTGTCCTATATTTCCTCCATTCCTCTCAGTTCGTTTCTTTGAATAATACCTGTACCATGTAACAGTAACTGAAAAATAGTTATTAGCAAGACCTCAAAAATGTGTAACTAGGATATGTGGTTAGTTGAGATTGTCGTATTACGGATGGTTTGGAAGCGAGTCAAAATTTTAATTCATTGAAAGAATTTCTTGAATGATTTTTTGGACGGTTTTAATTTTTTATTAACAAAAGATAGTTGCAATGTAAAGTATTGGTTGAAAATTTCTTAAAAATTAGTTCTCTTGTAACATATCATAGACACTTAGTGATTCGACATGCATCATAATGTAAAATGTCGAATAAATTAAGGTTTATTAAAAATGGCGTTTGTTGTTGCTGTTAATTATGGCATTTTATAAGCCCACCGACAGTTATATGTCAGCGATTTAAGCCTAGTGAGTGCCTCTTGTTTTTTCTATAGTGCCAACTAGGACCAAGAGTACTAATCTATTTCGTACATCACACATTCGCTTGCACAACCTCTTTGTACAGGGGAGGATGCAAATTCACACACCTCATTTTTTAGTTTAGTTATATTAAGTCCCGTTTTGCAGCAACTCTAGGGCTATTTTGTGACGGACCTCGTATTTTTGAGCGACGGTCAGATGAAGAGGACGACACCTGAGCTGACAGCCCTCTCTCCAAACTTCAACACAATACCAGAGGAGGGATATTGGTCCCGACAGATTTAACGTGCACCAGACCAGCTTACACTGCGTTTCTTCCGTGGGATCGGGCCTCGAACCTGCAACCCCCCTGTTTCGAAACCGAGACCTTACTATCAGGCTACCACAGCCTCACACACCTCACAGATAGTAGACGGAAGAATAACTATGTCTGAACCGGGATTCGAACCCGGGACGCTCAGATCAGGGGGAAGAATGGTATTTAAACAGTAAAATATATTCTATCACACAGAACGTTACAAAACATACGAAATTTAATAGAGAATAATAAATATTACAAAATATAATTCTAAATCTGAGCAAATGCCTAAGCTAAAAAATCTATCTGTATGCGAATTATTTCTTTCTCTTCAAACTAGACTAACAGAAAACGCTGGTACATAAAAATGGAACGAATTGGCACCACGTCAGATTTTGAGAGACTATAGTACTTTGCGTTTAGAATTTATTTTAAATTAATTGCAACGGAAAATACACAAATATTTACAAACGTAGTTTTCATTTTTATTAAACTATTTTAGGTCTGATTCATTGAGTTTGTCAAGTGAATTTATGTTCAAATGCGAATATTCCTTTTGTATCAGTTATCCACCATTCTTTTTTTTTTTTCATTTTAACTAAGCAGCAGATTAAAGGATCTTAAAAATAGGAGAGGTCTTTAAAATATAATAAATCAAACATATTCATGGATTAATCTTAAACAAAGTCTCATATTATTACCTTGTGGGAAGGTCGTATAAGGTTTCTTAATAATTAAAAATTGTAAAATATAAGATTTCGAAACATTGTACAATATTGCCTAATAATATTAGTAATTCGTTAGAGGATTTAGTTTGAATTAGGGATAAAAAGTGAAGGTGGGCGACCTTCTGATAGTTGTAATCAGTAAAATTGGAATATCTCAAGGATACTGAAAAAATAAATTCTTTATAATCTCAAGAGCACTGGATCATATTTGACCTTAATTCTGTATTGAGGTTATTTAGAAAAAAATATTCTCAGTTTTAGTTATATTAACGTCCCGTTTAAAGCAACACGAGGGCTATTTTGGGACGGACCTCGTAATTTTGAACCATGGTTAGATGACGAGGACGACACCTGAACTAACACCCCTTCTCCACACCACACCACACCAGCGGGAGGACATTTGGCCTGACAGATTTAACGCGCAAGAGACCCCCCCTCACACGAAGGTTCTTCGGTGGAATCGAGTCTCGAACCTGAAACCCTCCGCTTCCGAAGCCGAGACTTTACCACCAGGCCACCGCGGCCCTAAAAATATTCTCAGTGCTTATGGAATCATCAAAGGAACTTGTATGGAATATACTAGATTTTAAAATTTTTACCAAGATTTCGTCCATTTTTAATTTAAACTTTTTTAAAAACAAAACAGTGATCAAATGATTGTAAGACATGCTATCCTTTTTGATCATCTGCGAAATTAACTATTGTTTTCCATGTTTCATCTAGCTAGTAAATAAAAAAAAAGACACAATAAGACGAAACACTGAAAATGTCTATATGGTGATCAGAGGAAAAACGTATTGGTTCAACTTGATATTCAAATTTCATAAGTTAAAAGATATAGCATCTGGAATGCCTACTAAAAAAGAAACAAATCTAGTGTTATGTTATCTGCAATGATCCCTAAGGAAATGATTACATTGATGAGAATTTGGAGAGCAGCATATAATCTAATAAATGAATTTAGTACTGTTTACAGGGATATATGGTATCTTTATTATTATTCGTCACTGCTAATTAGAAATATGTCTTCTAAGTTCTTTCCGTTTAGTGAAATTTACGTTCCTTCTAAAGGAACACTAGGTCTATTTTAGGACGGACCTGGTAATTTTGAACTGCGTTCAGATGAAGAGACTTCTATGAGGTAAGGTTCCTTTACAGTGATATTTTTTAAAGAAAGTGATCCACATTTAGTTACACCTGGAAGAAAGTCAAGTTATTCTCTAGAAGTCACCCAGACTGCATCGGACCTTTAGCTATTAATGCTTACATTAGGCAACAAATTTTTGTGTAATGCCGCTTAAGAATATAACCAGAGAATAAAAACTCGCACTTTCTTCTTTTCAAGCCCTTCAATCAGCTTTTAGTCTTAACCAATTCGGCTACTGATGTACATAATGTTTAAAGTAACGACCTTTTTAGTCATAAATAAATATCTTATCAACGGAGAAAATTGAAATCACATTCCGCCTGTGACCATATTGTTCTTAGCGACGTGACGGTCACTTTCAAAGATAAAATCATTCAGTGATAATAAAATTGTCCTTCAAAGAATACAACACCCTATTACATTTAAAAACTGATATATTATTCCAACAAGCGTATGGAAGAGTGCACATGAATATTTAAAACTTTTTTCAAAAGCAGGAAGATAAATACTCTTTCAGATCTATAAAATGGACATAAAATTACTACAAAGTCAGTAAACTATAATTTTCTAGAAACAATTGTTAAAAAAATCAGTAATTTTAAATTCCGTTTTGCAATGAAACGTAGGCAGTTCATATTGTTTAAAATAAACAACAATGCTTTCTGTTGAAATTCAGTTGAAGGTTGACCCATTTAAAGGGTTAATAATATATGGAGTTGATACAACTTCGTTTATAAAACGCTGAACTGTAATTAATCAAATTGTCTTCTCATGTTTCATGCCTTAAAAATGTGCGGGCGTTTATCATTTTTTTGCCTTCACAACTTGCCGAAAAAGGACACTTCCTTGAACTCGTAGACAGATTCGTTTAGTTAGGTGCTGGATACTATAATTTGTAGCAACCACACTGTTATTAAAATGTTGGTTATATTATGCCATACTTATAATTTTTTCCTTTAATATGCAAACAAGTTATGATGAAATAAACTATTTTACTTTATATTATTTCAGTATGAGCGATGTATTAAAGGCCATTTTGCATATTTTCCTTGTCATTTAAATGTCAATCAGGATTTTCCTTTCATTAAAATCATATTTCGGCATATATTAAATCGTTTTATGTCTTTGATAAAGCGATTTTTTTATTAAAGAGAGACCATTTTTATAATAAAATACTTGAAATGCTCTAAAGCAATTTTGTATTTAAAAAAATCTCTTTAAATCTTGTCAAGTCCATTTAAAAAAAAAAAATTGTGTTATAACATGCATATAATTCTTTGAGTGTAAAACTATTTCAAGCCCATTATTCATCTAAAGAAATTGCTTTAATTCCAACAATTTGCAAATAGTGTTAGCCTAAACCACTAAAATATATTAAAATATATTTTAAGAAAAATCCAAGCGACATAAAAAAGGGTACAAAATGATTTTAATAGATTTAAAACAATTTGTTTAAATTAAAATTATGTGAAAAAAAGGGCCTGCTTCCTAAAAGTTTTGGATTAAAGTTTAAAACAGTGAAAAATTAGTTTGAAACAGGCGATATACTTGCTCTTTAATTACAAAGATTTTCTTTTTATAAGTATTATTTTGAAAAAATTTTCAAACTATGCAGAAATTTATTTCGATGTTTGTAGCTTGCTACCATGACTTGTAAATAGCTTTTCCTGGTAAATCGAATAGTTTCCTTTTGATATATAAAGCACCAGAATATCTTTTTTTTTCAAAGCAAATTTTATTAAATTTCAGACAAAAATGTAATGAACTAAATATATCATGTAATTCATATTCAGTTAATAAAATATTTCTACCATCGGTTTGAAAAAAATGTCTATAATCCGAAAATTATCTTGCAGTAATTTAGAGAATTGAACTTTATATTTACATTGCGACTCTGAAATTACTTTTTAAAATCATAGCCGAGGTAATTAATGAATTTCCTGATATTAATACTTAATTTTATAATAGTATGTGAGGTTTTGAATTAATTCTAGGATATTAGTCTCACTATTTATTTGCCGCAACTAAATGACAAAATTTCAGAAATCAGGAGGTCGCGAATTTTAGATTCGATTCCACCTAAAATACAGCTTGTACTCAAACCTGGAGCACCATATATCCATCGTGATCAAATCCTCAAAATGATGTAAAAGTTATAAAAAGGATGATGACTTACGTTTTGTGCGATTTATGCTTTATTCTAAATGCAATGGTCCAAAACTATGAGGTCATTTCGGAAGAGTCTGGTTACGATATTAGCAAAAATTATTAATAATTTTTCTAAAGCTGTATTTTAACTAAGGATTTTTATTATTTCTGTAGCTAATGATGAATACAAAGATCTTAATCTGATTAGTGTAATTTGTTAAAAAAAAGTTTAAAATAAATAACAGTTATCGATACTAAAAAGCAATTACCTGAACTTTTTAATTAGCTGTAATTTTAATGAAGTATTAATAGAATAGTGAAAATAAAATACATAATGAAATCTTTGAAAGCCAACTTGAAAGTCGATTCGAAAATCAAATTTCTTACAACGTTTTCGTCCATGGTTATCAAATACAAGATTAATGTTATATAATAGAATTAAGATCTTTCTCCAGATTCGTTAAACTTAAAATTATGTCTTGTGAACAACAAGAGTAAAAGAAATTATTAATAGTTCTATTAATAATTCGTTAGTTCTATTAATATATAATAAGCTACATAAATAATTTTAGCTTATTACATTTATATGAGCAAAATATATTTTTTCTTTCCATTTTTATATTGATGACTTCAATTCAGAATATAGAAGATGCAAAGGGATTTATATTACTACAGATTAAATTTAATTTTATTCATGAACATTTCTTTCGATAAATGAGATACTAATATACATTTTATTCAATCTTTTCAAAAATTATGATTATTAATAAATTTCTAATAATTCTTTATGTTTATTATTTATATTTTGGATAACACAAACAAAATTTAACAACAAACATAGAAATAGCTCTTGAATAGCATCCACATAGCTCTTTTTATAATTTTATTTCTAGACCGCGAACGTCTTGTTTAAAATTTCATATTTGTGGCAAACTGTTTAATGAAAAAAAAAAATCTGTAGAAACTAACAGTGCATTTCATTCCCCACTTTTTTTGCTTTTTTTTCCAAGCTTTGTTTGATTTCTGATTCAAAAAAGCGGTGAGAACTGTTCCTTCTATCCCATCGTCATTTGTCATTCACCCGTCACGAATGATCAAGATCAAGGCCACTGAGAACCTGAAATTGTTCTAGTTTGCAGTTACAACGAAGCTACTTGGAAGTGGTTGACTTTTTAATTGGGCAACGTAAACATGGTCGATTACGATGGCTTTAAGTTATTCAAGTTTTAAAAAAGATGAAAAGTTTAAATTCTTATTACCCAAAATTGTGGCAGATTTACTATTATAAGTACCTCGGGGTATTCTATAATCTATTTTTATAAAGATCTTGTTTGCGAGTTGTTTTAAAATTAGGTCATCATTTTTACTGCAATCTCTTTAGATAATTACATGTGTGTTTATGTTCTCAACCTGGGATTAAATTTTGCACAAAAAAACTGTTTCATGCTGTGAGCCAAAAATTATATGTTATCAATGAACTTTTTTTTAATTTAAAGCTCTGACATGAATTGCATCAACAGAGTCGAGAAAGATTGAAAATAGATAAAAAAAAATATTTGAGAAAATTGATTTTTTTATTGACAGATTTTTTCAATACTATAAATATATACTCTAAGTTAAAAAAGTTTTAAAGGATTATAAACTTAAGAAAATATAGGTATGGAATCAATGATTAAGGAAGCTTCTTATAAGGGTTCTTTTCTGTTATAACCAATCAACTCGACAGAAATTTATTTAAAATTTAAAAAATCGATTTCAAGTTTACGGTTACATTTAGAACATAATAGCCAAGAAAGGCTTAAACAGAAAATACGTGCTAGAATCCAAATAAGATTATATTTATATATATATATTTATATATTATATATATATATATACAGATAGAGAGAGAGAATTTTCATATTATGTTCTGAGTCATAGATGTAAAGGGTGCACGTAGCCCAGATTCGAATCCTCTGTAACAAGTAACAAATCTTTCAGATCTTTATAAAAAAAAATCTATGAAACACGAGAATGGAATAACAAAAAAAATATTTCCCTCGTAATCGCATCATCTTTTAATATGTCATCCGCCACTTTTCAATCGTCAACACTGGCAGCACTGTTTACTCAGCGCGTCTCAGAGAAAACAGTACTAAAAAGGAAATCACTCGAGAGTCTATCAAGTCATCCAGACGCTAACGTCTGGATCGTGAACTTGCGGCTAGGCAAAATCAGCAGCGCTCACATGAAAGAAATAAGCAAGTAGTCATAAAATTACGCTCACACACACATACCGACTGTTTCCGCATAAATTAAAAAGACTTATAGGGCTCTAACAATTGATTCATATACCCTGTTTAATTAATTCATTGCGAAATGGGATTTGATCTTAGAAGAGTTTAAGGACGTTTTGTTCAGCTGCATTAAATGAGATATCCGGTTGTTGTTTGAAAGGGAAGAGAGGGGAGAGAAATGGACCCCCACGTTTTGCCTGAAACAACATGCAAATGGGAGTATTTATTAGATTGTTTAATGACGTAATTTAAATAATCAGACTGCGCAAATGCAGATTATTATTCAAATGCTTATATAATATATAAGCCTACACGTTAATATATATTAAAAATATATTCTGTTTAAGCTTCACGAAACGAGAATAGTATAACAAAAATTCGACATTAATTACATTGATAAATAATTTTTTTCCAGAAATAATGTGTATGGATATAGAAAGAAATTAAATTAAAATATTTAAGATTTTACAATATTAAATTACTGCAGCTTTTTACCTTCAAAAAACGTCATAATGTTGTAATAGAGGTGCATATTATGACTGGGATGTTATGATACTGGATTTAATGGCTTACAAAAAATATATTACTAATTCAAAAATCTTGATATTGCATCAGTTACATAAAAATTTTTTTCAAAAGTTTTAAGCAACACTGTTACAGTTCAGATGACATTAGGAATTCCTAATTCAAACACTAAACCATATTTTTAAAATCTAAATGTGTGATTGAAGCACTGAACTATAATAAAATAAAATATATATATAAATAAAATTAGCAATATATTAAACTTAACTGCGTTAAACAAAAAATGATAATTTAGTTTATACTGTCAACTAATTTTATTAAGAATCCTTTGTGACAAAAATAAAACTGTCCAACACAGTTTTATAATAAGACGAACTTGAGACTGAGTTGAGGTTCATGAAAATCAGGAAGATTTTGAATCCATCGATGTCTCTTACACAAGTTATAACATCCTTGCAAAATATAGCATAAGTTGGTTACAAATACAAATAATTTTTGAAAAGATTCCCGGTTGTTAAAGTCCAGTATGATTTCATTTGCTTCATGGATATTTTTTTAAATGATAGAATTTTAAGAAATAACTGATGATATTTGGTATTTAATATGGATTAAAGTTGCGGCCAGTTTTAGAGAAATGCAACAAGGACGTCAATAAACCAACCGAAATCCTAGAAAAAGAAATTGTAAATAAACGGTCGTGTCTAAATATTTTCCAAACGAAATATTTTCCGAATTTTTTTTAGCAACATCTTTATGGAATCTGTTGAAAATGAAGAATCGTGCGACTTGTAAACTAAATCGAAGCATTTTTGTTTTCCCATTACATTAAAAAGTTTTTGAATTGAAATTTTTAAAAAAAATTACGCATTTATTAAAAAGTGAAATTTCAACTATGTATAATTTTTTTAAAAAATCATATAAAAGTGAATTTATACAAGCAAGCATACAATTTGAATTACGCAGCAGGGACTTTTCAAACATTAGAAATTATATAAACTGATTTCATATTCTGTTTGATGTCTGTCTGTGATTGTTTGATACGATAATAATCTTAGAAATGGATGGAAATAAAAATTGTTGATTTAAAATGTGACCATCTAAGATTTACATTATAAATGGGTTTCTTATACTTTAGATTTATCTTTGTAAAATATGACCTCTCTTGTGTTACGTGGAATTTTTGACAAAGAAAATTTTAGCTCCAATGCCTCCAATTCAAAAAAAGTACAACCATCATCTTAATTTATCTTTCAAATAGGGCTCCAATAATTTAGTTTTATATTAAAAGCAATGCAACCTTTTGTTCCTCATTAAATTTCTAAGAATTAATTATCACAGTAATGAAAGAAACGAGCAAAACAAGAAACTAATTTTCAGTGATTTGGAACAAGCTTCAAGTCTGTGACGGTTCCAATACCTGAGAGCATTTCTTGGCATCCTTACCACTGAGGAGTTTTAGAAAATTGATGCTGATTATTAAAAATAGCGAAACCAAAACAACTTTACAAGTGTTTGTGTTCCAACGTTCCACGTCAAAATTATATTGAAGAATTCTAAATATATCTCAGAACCTATACTTGTGTTTGAAAATAGGAAAATTCTGGGTTTCAAATATCCTTTTCAGAGCAGCAGAGAAGAATTGGGGGGTCATAACAGCATCATACATTGATGATATGAATTTAAAAAATATAAACACAGACAAGTTTCAAATCGAAAGACAAGGGAGATATATAACAGAATAAAGGTTTTCGATTTAAGAAAAAGTCATCATTACTTAACAGTATAGTCATGATGCTTATAAAATAGGAAATGAAACCGGTTAAAAATGAAATGGATTCTTCTATACACATAAATATCAATTTAAATCAATATGTCCCATGCATAAAATAAAATTTGTCTAGCACACTTCAAACTCATCAAAATAATGTTTCAATACGTTTACGATAAATGTTTTTTAAACAACTTTTGTTTATGAAGCCATTTACTTCACAGGAAATAAGCAATTATTAATGTCCTATAACTTGCAAAGTACAACTTTTATTCGAATTACGTGTTTTCAACATTAAAACTGATTTTAAACTTGGTTAAAAAACATTTATTCTTTACTAAATACGGAAAAACAAATCAGTGGGAATATCTTAATTTTGAGAAAGCTTAATTCATTAGATTTCAAAAGTTTTTTTATACAAAATCAAGCTTCTCAACTACATTAGATAATTATAAGTGTTAACAGCGTTGAATTAACCCTTAACAACCTGGTTTCTCCTCTCAGGCACTGTTCAATTCAGTTCCTCACTTCGTCGTTTTATTTAATTATTTTCTTAAATTTTGACAGGTAAAAATACTTAAGAATGGTAAAAATATGTAGATTAATTTTCATAGAAAATTAAAAAAAAATCATATATATTAATTTTTGGAGTAATAAAAAAGTTCTTTTAGTCAGCAAATATTTATGCATCGAATTACTTTTCGGAGCGCTAAGGATTAAAGCAAAATAGTATCTAAGGAAAAAAAATCTTAAACTAAATTCGCAACAAAAAAATACATAAGACCCAGCAGCAATGATCTTCCCAAAACTTTCTCTAAAAATTTGATTTGAACAAAAAATTAACATAAAATAGTAATTGTAGTCACAAAATCCACTACCAGATTTGGTACATTTGAATCATAGCGTTTTTCAGTTATGGCGTTTACATGTTTCTGGCTTTAACAACTGACAGATAGTCAACTCATAATTGGATTTGGCTGAAACTTTTCTAAGGTTCTGTCTCAACTAAAACTTTGGCTAAAACTTTATAATTGCTATTTGGATAAAACTTTATCTAGATGTTAAATCCGTGTACTAAATCTTATCTATCTTGCTTTCTTCTTTTTGTAGTTATCGAGTTTATATTCGAATACCCGGATTGGCGGACTTTCTCTGACCAGATTTTACTCAAAATTTGATGGAAACAGAAAATTTGGTCTATAACAAATTTCAACCATCTAGTTCAAATAGTTTTATAGTTATCTTTGTCACAAACAAGCAAATATTTTCCAAAAATGTGTTTTTTGAACTCGATGAGTTTTAAAACGTGGAGATTCGTCAAAATCTTGAGTTTGAACTTTTTGACGATTGCAATAACTTCTCTATACTTTGTATATGAAAAAATAATAAAAATAACTATAAAATCTTTCGTCCAGGTTTTCTTATTGAAAAAACCCAGCACACTATCATGCAATTCAGTTTCAAATATTTTATTTAAATGTTTAATCACTGTGTGTTCCAAATTAGGATGACTAACTTCTCAATTCCTGTTCACTTTAGATAGTATGTTTGTCTTACGCAAAGCGTGATAGTAGGTTTACTCTACGATTTGAGTATTTTCCGTTTTGTCACGCTAGCCGATATATGTACAGTCAGATCTTGCTACATACGTATACATTCGTCACAGGATAGATTGGGATTAATAGGTTACCCTGTTAAGGATTCGATCGGTTGCAACGTTGACCAGCGAGTCGTTTCAGAGAGGAGAAAGTATTATTTGGAAAGGAAAAAAAATGTAATTCAAAAACTACTTTTTTCCTACTTTTAGAATAATAGTTTTTTTTATTTTTAATATTAAAAAATGAAGTTTAGGAGCTATTGTTTTTGTTGTTAATAGTAGTCTGTCTCCATAATAAAATATCTTTCTGTGACCTTTAATGACCTTTTAAAAAGATTATAACCGAAGTAATTGTATATTAAATTAAAATATTCTCGATATGAAATAAGTTCAGGATATGAAAGAGGTGTTGATAAACATTAAGATATAATAATCAGATAACCTTGATGAATGCGGATATTTCTTATATTACATAATTTCTTGAATCATAACGCATTCAATTTTAAAGCTCACAGTACATAATAAAATAAATATATACCTTATTTTATATATTTTAATTGAGATTTAAAAAGGTAAGATCTGAAAAATAATTATCAAAAATATAATCACTATGTATTTACTAAATCATGTAAGATTTTGTAAACAAATATTTTTAAATTTCATATATAAATTTTGTATATATTAATTACATCAAAAATAAGATGATCGCACGTATCAATTTTCTATTCATTATCCAAATCATTCCCGTCTCCAAAATATGTCTTGAGTGATCGGAGGGAAAATTAAAAAAAAAATTACATAAAAATATATTGGGTCTCATGCAATTACAAATCTTCTCCAAAAATATATATTGATAAAAATTGTGCTCTTGAAATATAACAGAAACATTCAAATGCAAATAATGTAGGGCGATATGAATTGAAAGTCGTCCAGCTCAGTTTGTGATGATGAATTTGACATTTTAAAAAATGGTGACTGATAACCAATTACATTGAATTCATTTGTATCAGGTTGATATAAAATAACTTGATCTGTAGAAATCTGCTTTCATCAGTAATATTTATAGCTGATCAAAAAGCCAAAAATTTTACATGTAAATAGTATGAAACTTTCTTCCATAAATTCTTAATTATCAGCTTTATTTTCATTAAGATAATATTATTCACTAAATATGATATTATTACTAAGCAATATTCTATCAATCCTCGATAAGATTATTAGAAATTTATAGCTATAAACTTTAAAAATAAAGCACAAAGAAGATCAATGGCTACAAAATAAATGTGCATTGAAAAGGTAGAGAATTAAATACAGATATATAATAAAAATAACGATTACAGAAACATTCATTTTTTAGTTCCCACATCGAAATATTAATGAATTTTTTTTTTATTTTTCTAATTGAGAAATTCGAACTGGTTGCAAATTCCTTTAAGTTAAAAAATATCTTAGTAGAAAAATGTAAAAGCAATAATCCCAGCATTACTTAAAAAAATAAATTAGCATATTAAAAATTGAAAGCTTCTTTTTTGCTTTGAAATTATAAGTAAAGTTAAGAAAATTGACCATTTATCAACATTTGAGCATAGCAAATTGACATGAAAAAAAGTTACAATGAAGTCTTTTAAAACAAGTTTCTAATCTGAGCAAAGAAGGAGTGATTGTACGGCATTAAGTAACTCTATTTTCTCGGAAATATTTTGGTTTTCAGAAAAAATATTGGAACTTTTTCTTGGTCATACTTAAAGTGTTTATGGTTATGACACAGTGTAGTATGTATAATAAATATTATTCTTCACCAAATCATTTTTATTTGAAGGTCGTTGTCCTTCGGGAAGCTTATTCTTTCTTTATTTACAATACAATTGCTACCATGGTGATTTGTTTCAAGAATACACATAATAGAATATAAAAAAGCTTTTGTTATACATGATTGTCCTCTCGTTTTGCTTTGTTTAACAACTTCCAAAATCACGTGGAAACTTTTATATTCCTATAACAAAATGTTAAGTAGAAAATAGACAAACAATTTAGTAATACTTGCAAATTTTCTTATTGTTTACTTTTCAGGGCTTTTTCTTTCTTTTTTGATGACGATGTATGATAAGAATATGAAAACAATTTTAGAAACTTTTAATCATTGATTAAATATGAAACTGAAATGTTAAAGTAATATATATACAAATGTGAGTTTTAGGTCGGAGTAAAGAAACTTCAAATAATTGACTTACTCAGGTTACAGTTGACTTTAATGCAATCTTTAAGTTACTGATAAGAGAAAACTAAAAGGGTAATTTTAATTTCTTTTTTAAGGCTATAAAAATTTATTTTCACAAAAAAAAGCTGAAAACAGATTAAACGCATTTTAAATCTCAAGATCATTTTTGCAAGCAACTATGTAAATTGCATTTTCTTTTTGTAACTATCTATATGATCACTTAAAAAATGTTTCAGAAAATTTAGTTTGCCGCACTCTTTTAAAGTTAAAAAATATGCAGTAACAGTTACATCTGACTCAATATAAAATAACTACACAACTGTTAAAAGTACTCTGATGACCAACAGATGTAAAATTAAAAAAAACGCTTCAATAAGTTAAAAAAAACCCACTAAATTGTTTACGAAATGTAGTAAATTCTAGTTAAAATTTGAGAACATGACGCTATACTTTTAAAACCTTACAAAAATAGTGCTTCGCTAGAAAATGTAATCAAAGTATAACATTTTCAAACAATGATACTATAGAATTATTATCATAAATATTTGGAAACATTTTCTAAAAAAAAATTGAATGATTTTCATAAATAAATAAATGTAATGACTTATAAATGTAAGGGATCACGTATTGTTGGAAATTTATGAAACCCTCAATATTCGACCACCAAGTAATATGATACTTATGGTTTCAAATCAAATATATACTCAATACATGAATATGTAAGTTTTTCTTCAAAATAAATTGATAGATTTTCTTTTAATTAACGTCTACCTACACGATATGTTATTAGATTTCAATGTAATAAAAGCATTTTTAACACAAAAACCACTTACCCTCTGCACAGAAAGAGGGGCACTAAAATCCTTGCCCCCTTGCAGCCTAAACCCCCAGGAGGTGCTACTATCCCCCCGGAAAAGTTTCACGGTCAGCGTTTGGCCGGACATTTCGAAGGATGACAGATGTTATCAGACACCGAAAGCCCTAGCAGCTTTCAGATATATTTTTAGAAGAAAACCTCACCGCGACCGCCGTGCCGGAAAAACTCTCACTTGAAATTCGCCGGCAAGAAATCGCAGCGGTTGGAACTTTTTCCCTGACCTCCTCCTACAATCTCGGCGGAAGTAGCATTTTTCCCTACGACACAGTAGATAGTTCCCTTTCGAAAACGCAGACGACTTTCGGGCGCTTTTTTGTTTATAAAAGGTGTTATCGCGTTTTGATCGGTTGGAAAAGAAGGCCTCTTGGTGTAACGTGCGCTTACGATTTCAATGCCAGGATTGACTGTTGGTCACTTATCTTTTCGTATGCTATAAGCAAACTTACGGTTAAAATTTAACTCAGCAATGCGCCGTGACTCATGTTTGTTTCATTACCATTTTGAATCTTTTTAATTAACTTTGATTACATTATCCCTGTTGTCTACTTCTTATTTAATTTTAATGTGATTTGAAGTTTAAAGATAATTTTTAAATTACTTTCTTTATTTTGCCGACAGATCTGCATAGCTTTTGTTGAAAAGTATGTTGAAACTATTAAACAAATGTAGAAAGAATAAATGTGATGTCGTTTTGCTACCTGTCTTCTGTAATCTCAATTTTATAATATATTTTAATAGAGTAATGTTCATCAAATGTAAAAAGAAATTAAAATTTATGCAAATTATCGTAATATTTATATTTTGAAAAACAGACTAAATATAACATGAAAAAAAATATTGAATTCGTACTTCAGTTTATGTAATTAGTTTTCTACTCTATACCCTTAGCCAAAATCAAATAGAAAAATGAAAACTAATTACAAAAATTAAATTATTTATCTTATAGTTATTTTTTGGAACGGCACTAATAAATAAATGAAATTGTGTAGTTTTTTTATAATGTATTTTTTTTTCGAGAATTAGCTACTCTGTTTAACTTGTGAACATTTATAGCATTTTATGCTAAATAAAGGTGTTCTTTAAAAAAAATTGAAATGATTTAATTACTACACATGAATACATTTGTGTAAAATTAGTTAGTTTCTATTTAAGAATAAAAATAAATTCTAGGGTTAGCTAGAAACCTTATTGATTCTAGAGTTAAATTCCAAGGATAATCTAACATAGTGATTGCTTGTCCCAGATTTTAAGGGAATGTCAAAGATTGGTTTAAATTTTACTTATGAAGACAAGAAATATTAATAAGATTACAAGAAAAAGTCAATTACCCTCTTAAAATTCTTAATACTGTTACCTAAATTACAGATCAATTAGCCTGTAGGAAAAATAATGAAAGCATTAATAAATTCGAAAAATGTCCAAAAGATATTTCTTCTTTATTTCATGTTATCTTTTTATTTTCTCTTATGAGAAGGGCAAAAGGGCAAGTATTATAATCGATAAAAAATTTGAATTTGAGATTTTGATTAATCTCTTCCATTCAGTTTACCTCGTGTCAGAATTTTTTTTTGAAAGTGTTACTCTATCAGCTTATGAACACAAAAGTTTAAAACTCTTTAAGGATATATGAAATTCGTTCGAAATTATGCCAAATTTATAAATTTTTATCAAATTTTGAAGAAAATATCTTTGTAGGATGATTCTTATTTCGATTGAGAACAAGACACAAAAGGAAGAAAAAAGATTTAAGATTGTCTAAGTCAGAGGGATTTCTCGCAGGTCATTCCTTTTCTTTTTGTATCAGAAGTAATGCTCATTTTGAAGAAACTTTAGAGATGATTAAAAGTTTTCGACCCTGGCTTCCTTGCGTCATGACGATTAAGCAGTGACTCAGTGAGTCTGACCGCCAAAAATGTAAAAAGCATCCGAAGGTATTGCTCAACTCATCGAGCGATGCATATAATCTTCTAAAATGGTTAATTTCTCATGAGTAAAATAAAATCAGTGAAAAAAATAAGAAAACAAGAGCTCATTCATGAAAGTTGCTTCTGATATGGTGAGACCGAGTATGATATCTGAGTAGGATGTTGTGCACTTCATATAAAACTTGGAAATCATACATTGATCATGATGAAGAATGACACCTTTCGATCCAGACAAAATGTACGATTATTAATTGCATGATTTTTCAGATTTCACATTCGAGGGGAAATTGCGCAGCAGAACTAATTCATCTGAGTTTGTGTAAATAATTGTCATTCCCTTATATATTATTTAAGACTATATAATAAATATGGTGAATAATTTTAAGTTTTTTTAATATTTTTTATTGTTATGGCCATTTTGTACATTTCGTCTTTCATTTTAAAAATTTAATCATTGTTGAAGGCATTTATTGTATTAGTGAAATAAATAAATGGAATATATAACCAGTAAAATAGTTTTGTAAAAAATAAAACCTATTTCTATGCATCCGATACATGAAATGACAAGCATAAAATCTGACATTAGTATCAGATTAATATTTACCATCTCTACTAATAATAAAGCGAAGAGATGTATATTTGCGTTCTACAATTCAGTGTACAGTTACCAAATTTGGCAGAGATATGTTTGAAAATATCTAACTTGAGGGTAATTTTAAATTTTTTTAATTAATTGAAAATTATGCAATATTTTAGCCACGGCAACACCCATGAATATTATTGAATACAACTGATATATGCATTTTAAAATTTATAAAATTCCGTTTTTAATGATATAAATTTATCAATGGTACAAAATTTTCCCAATTTTTGAAACTTTTAATACTATTGTTTTGCATAATGCTCAACAATAGATTTGTTAAAACTAGGAAGAAAAACTTAAAATCAAAAACAGTCCACAATTATTATCAATGTGTTAAAGCGTTATCAAAGTTTACAAAATAAATCAATTAAAAAAACTTCATTTTTTAATATTTTTTTTCTTTTCAAAGTTCTGTAATCTTTGGCAAGTTCTGTAATCGAGAGTATGATGAATTCGAGAACCTGAACATTTCAGAACATGCTGAGATGGAAAGTACATTTGTAGAGCCTGTTTGTCTATGAACACGATAATTCAAAAGTGCTTTGCACTAGACAAATAAAATTGGATTTATATTCTTGAAATCAAAGTTGTAGATTTCGATTAAATTTTGAAGGAAATTCTCTTTGTGGAAGTCTGTCTTTACTACTATCCGAATACACTGTTGCAATGAAACGAAGAAAACTACATGGATAAAATTTGGTAAACATATTTAACACTCAAAATACACATTGAATCAAATTTGGAACAAACTCCATCAAAGGGGTGACTGTATATTGACTGTCAAATTTGCAGGTATATAAGCAGGATAATGCGAAAGAATAACAGCCATTTCAATGAAATTTGTACACACTTTTAGTATTTAAAGAATAGATCTTTATCAAATTTTGAATCCCATTTATTAAATGTGCTTTTGCAAGCATCCAAATAAGATAATTTAAAAAGAAAATGATTTAAATGTATGCAATTTGATTTTTGAATTTGTGATTTTAAATGTAGTTCTGAGTTAATCTTTGATTTCAGTTGATCTGAAAATGACATACAAAATACATATTCAGTCTTCAAGCTCTTGTATATAACTCTCATTGGAGCAATTGATCACTCCAAAAAATCGCCAAAGTTTGCTCGCTATTAGACTCTTTCGTAACTATTATTGAGCAAAAGTATGAGGTAAATGACATGAAACTACATTTAGTACATAATATGCATTTATTAAATAGTATGCGACTTTTTAAATTTTGATAATGAATATTTTTTCTCTTACATAACTTAAATGGAAAACGTGAAAAAATTACTAAAGACCATTACGTATTTAAACAAATAATTATCTAATGAAACTTAAAGTTTTAAATATACCGGATGTTTATAACTAAACTTCCAATTTGAAATGGTTATACTGGGAAACTACTAGGGTAAATGCTACCAAATTTGGTAATGGTTTAAAGGGGGTTATGAAGATTTCTTTTCTGACAATTAAAGTTCAAAAACTCATCACCGGAGGTGAAATGCTGCAATATTGTTAAACAAAATAGCATCTGAAGACATCGGTTCAAAATGTATTTAATTGTTTCTGAAACATGTTGTAAAGTATTGCCGTCCACCATTTTCAGAAATAAGTTAAATCGCAGTACAGTATTCTCAACAGCAATCTTAGCATATCAGGAAGAATGTTACACGCATATCAGTATTTCCCATCTTTCAGTCCCGCCAAACTGTTTAGATTATTACCATAAACAATGCTTTTGAGATAGCAAACATTGAACATGTTTTGTAACACATATCAGAAACTATTAAACAAATTTAAAACCGGTGTCTTCAGTCTTATTTCACATTTTAAACTTTTATAATCAGTTTTAGTTTTATGGCCATTTCAAAGTGGAACTTTAATTATATACATCCTGTATTTCAACCAACACCAGCCGCATATTTATGAAAATTAAACTTTCAGTTTAAAATATTCGCCGTTGAATGGAAGAATAATCTTTTATTTGTAAATAACGATTTTTGTTCTCGTAAACATGCCGATTTCATTAAAAATAAATACATTTTCCTCCACTTCTAAAGTGAGATCTACAACTTAATTTCTTCATTTTTCAAAATTCGAAAGACATAAAAAAAACATTTATTTGAAAAATGATATGCATTAAAAACAGTTTTAAAATAATTATTTTAAATTGTTATTGTTGTTTTCATGTTATAAATTTTTTGCCTTTTTAACTTTTGCAATAAAGGACATTATCAAGAAATAAATTCCAGTCCAAAATGAAATAATAACTTATTTTGAATATTTGTATAGCATTATTGAAAGAACCTGAACTTTTATAAAAAAGTTTCTTTTCAATGTTTTAACAAATTTTCATGCGATTGTTTTTGATGCTGGTTCAAGAATGGAATAAAATTAAATCCTAAAGAACAATAATGGTAAATATTTTTTTTCAAAATTTCAAATAATATGTGTCATTTTCTAATAATTTCAAGAAAAAATTAATTCGAAAATTCCAAAATTTATATAACAACGAATTGTAAATAAAATCCAAATGATTACAAATTAATAAAAAAGCAAAAAAAAATCTGTATTTTAGGGAGTCTGATTTTTAAATGATAAAAGAGTATTTTTAAAAAGTATTTTATTTAATTTATTTAATATATTTTTATGACAACTGTAAGTATATACAAAAACATTTCTATCATGTGAATGATGTTAATACTACCATTGTCAGATTTGCTCTCAAAAGTTTATAAATAATTGAAATGCTGAAAAAAAATCTTAAGAAAACCGCATTGGATATAGATGTGAATACTTTTTGTTCACAAATAAAGCTGAATAAATTAGAAATAAGACATTGTTAAAAATTCATTTTTTCAAATTGTTATTTAATATTCCTGAATAAAATTTTGATAGATATAATAATTAATGCAGCACGTGAGACTATGAGCCACTACACATTTTCTGAAATCATAGAATTAAGCCTGATTCAGACATCTTTACAATAATATCTACCGGAAACATGGTTTTGCACACATGGGAAGAAGAAAACTGGATTAAAATTTTCTGCAGTACATAAAAATAGAAATTCGTCTTTAACTTACAGCCAAAATTCAGTTACTATCAATCTGTCAAAAAAATTTTAACAGATTGCTTCAAGATAACGTAATTTGATTGTTTTTTTCTGCAACAGGTGAATGCAATGTTATTAAATGCTTGTTGAATCCATATTGAAACATTGGGAATTATCTCTCAAAACTTTCTCACGTATTTGTCAAAATCACGAGTTCAAACTTTTTGACGATTCATTGTATTCTTCCTAAATAAAAAAGATATGACCGATACTATAATTTTGAAAATGTATTTCAAGTGAGAAGCTGCGATAAATGTTCTGAAAAAAAATCTGAAATTTGCATATAATTACGAAGATTATCTCACAGCGCTTTTGAGAGGCAATAGAAATTCCTTAGGCATCGAAGCGCATATGTTGTAACTACTGTCCTAAATGGATGAAATTTTGCAAAAAGATATTTATTTTAATTGTATATTTGCATCACATTATGCCGAAATCTACAAAAAGAGTAGAAGTACTTTTACTAATGCAACCTTAATTTCTCCTAATTTGGTGAAGACCATATTATTTCAGAATGTGCATTGTCATTCACTTTGGATTAATTCATTTCATACATTTATTTTATTTGATGGTTTATTACATTTTTCTTTGGCTATCCCCTTAGTGGAAAATACCAAGAACTGTTCATTTCCAGTTTCGAAAACCTGTGCTTTTGCCAGGACGTTTGTATAAGTCAAAAAGGTAGTGATAGAGAAGTTGAAAAGAGAAGATGTTTACATTTAGCAATAAGCTGAATTGAAATAAAACGCGAAATCGTAAGACTTAATAATTATTCATCTTTCAATATGCCATCCCTTATCGGAGTACAATCGTTGAAAAGTGAAACAAAAAATACATGCAATTGTTCGTAAGTGTGCTCAATGACTCAAATTTGTTAAAAAGAATTGTGGAAATAAGAGAGAGAAAATACCACTATAAGAAAAACAGTCATTTTTGAAAAATTTGGAATGAAATTGCCATTTTCTTTGAATAATAATTTCCGAAATGAAGCAGAAAATATCAAAATTACAAAATTTAAACACAATAAATAAAATACAGTTGGAAAATTTAATAAAATAATTTTTAACCTAATTTGTATTAATGATAATAGGAAAAATTCTAGTTTCATTATCGATGTTACCATTCTGAAAATATATTTCACGATTTCTCTTTCCGATCTTTAATAAATCCTTTTTATTGTTGTTGTTGTCGTGTCTATAAAGGTGCAAAGTGCAAATAAAATCTATTATCCTTTTTATTACTTCTTATAAGTGACATTTTTATCTTGAAACGAGAGAAAGGCGTTCTTATTTTTTTTGTGGTTAAAACACTGAAAGTTTAAACCAATTTTAGATCATCTTCACTCTGTATTTAAAGCTCATTGTTAAGATATTTCCTAACTTACGGTAACGGAACTTTCTCTGTTTCGGAAATAGCGTTTTGCTATTTGCTAACATTGCAGATATATTTTAAAGCACCATGAAGTTTTCTGCAGAGAATCTGAAATGCATGAGTCATTTACTCAGTTTCCCTTTATCATCCATAATTAAAAAAAATAGATCAAAAGCTGCTTATATTTCTTAAAGTAAAAGATAGATGTGCATTAAAAATTTTTTACATAATAATTCTTATTATTCTAATATTTATGCTTCGTGCGAAATGTTGTTTAAATGAAATGTAAAAATTGGAGATTATTATCGATGAATGAATTTACACCGTATAAAGCAATTATATCTTCTGGGTATTTAGTGATAGCTGAAATTCAGATTTTTGTGCGAGCCAATTATTTAAACTTACTAAACAATTGGGCTCTGAATTGGAAAAGATTATACAATTGAATATAGCTTGATATTTAATCATTTTTCACGTTCATTGATGAGGTATGTTATAGCATGATTGATACAATACAGGTTGTAATAAGGTTAACAGGGAAGAAGTTTACAATCATTTCGTTATCTGACAATAACTGAAAATAACTCTATGTAAAATAGTTCGATGGGAAATATCTCATTCTAATATTATCATATGAAAAACATATTGTTGTTTTGGATTAGGATTTTTTGAAGCCTCAAAGTTCAAGAATTTCGGAGCTCGAAAGATTTTGAGATGGGAAAAAACATTACTTTTCTTAAAAAACGATTTCGTAATACAATAGCCAAGTGATCATTGCAAACTAGTTTAAAGATTAATTTTCTCAAAAAATAAATAAATAAAAATTTGTTCACATGAAAATGTATTGGAGCTCGACCGATTTTGAGATGAAAGAAAATATCATTTTTGTAAATATCGACCCATGCGAAATCTGATAGTCAAGTAATTGTTTCAAACCGATTTAAACTAGTTAATGACTTAAATTAATTAGGATAAGCAATGACTTAAAAAATAGTAATGTTCTCACATGATAACTTGAAATTAAAGATAGAAGATTTCGATTTAATACTTTTGTTTTTAAGTTTACTAAGAACATTTCATTTTTTGCTGTTTATATTATCTTTATTCACTATACCAGAGTAATTATTTATCACTATCCAAATCTGTTTTTCATTTTAAGTTCAACTTTTCAACTTTTTAATTTTTGCTCTTTTTCTTTTCTATCATCGATTTTTAATTTATTGACAATCTTTTTCTCTAATCTTTATATGCTGTCGACCAAATAGAGTCTTGAGCAGACTCCCATCATTCGATTATCAATCAATCCAAAATAACCATAAGTGCTTATCGGAATGTAAGTGCACTTGTCTAAAGAATGTTTATTTTCATTATCGTGACCAATTAACTAATCAGGGTTAATATCAAGAGACCAAAACTTATTCAAAAGCATCAGCCATGTCAGAATTGGATAATTAAAAATTTTATTAAATGAAATGAAATTGAAAAAGTGTGATAAATTATAATGACACTTTTTTAGATTTGAGGATACATTTATCACAAAAAATATTGGATAAAGATGGTACTAATGTATAAAATAAGAAGAAAAATATTTTTGCATTTCATTAAGTTATTGAAATAAATAATTAACGAAAATAATTATAAAATGTCTTTTGCATCATTTTAAGCAGTTTATTTTCAATAAACGATTGCCTAAAATTATATTAAATTTGTTTCTTGGAGTAAATCTGAAAACCGAAAACACATTAGTAAAACGAGTGAGATTTTATTTATACATTTTCCATTTAGTTCCGGAGCGAAATTCCCTATGAAAAGTCCCTACCTCTCGAGTTATTCCGAGAGTCGGCGGAGTGGGAGAGAAGGAAAAGCGATCTGGGCAGTGACGTCACTACTAAGTGAACTAAATTCTGGAGAAAGTTATTTATTTTTTGTCCCTCTCTCTCCTCCGCGCGAGATCTTTTCTTTTCCAGTGTCGAAAGAAACGAGCGGAAAGACAATGTCCCCTTGTTTCGAAAAGGAATGAAACGCGCCTGTACAAAACTGCGAAAACGGGATGCCTCATTCGACAAAAAATCGTTTTCATTTAGAAAGTTTGAAGACTTAATAATCGTCTCAGTGTCCGTAAGCAACCCAGACACGAAACAGTAGCTCTATTGTTGCATTTGGTTGTAAGTTTTGTTTCTTGGAAAACAGAATTAATGCTTTCAAGTCATGAAACCTGTAGGAAATCATTGTTTGAGAGTTATTATGTATAAGCACAATCTCACAAAAGAATTGTACATAAAAAAAGAAGTATTTTTTTAAAAGAAGAAGAAGAAAATCGTTGTTATCAAAAGATATCAATCGATATCAAAAGATTGTGAAATAAAAGTTTTTATTCTTTGTGATTTTCAAAATGTTTGGTCATTATTAATTCTTACAATAGCTCTTTAATCAATTGATTTTAATAATTAATTTTACAGCACAGCTTTCGTTCATAATTTGAAAAATTTTGTAGAAGAATTTGGCGAAAGAAAATTTTTTGTTGACTTTTGTTTGAAGGGTATTCATTTCTTGGAAGATAAAAGTAGTCAAATCATTCAACCTGCACGATTTTTTGAAGCTATTATATGCAGGTATAATCTCATGAAAGAATTATACATGAGGAAATATAACTTTTTTTTCTTCTTTTCTTTTCTTTCTTTCCCCCTCCTTTTTTAAAAAATGAAAATTGTTGTTACACATAATATCATAAGACTATGCAGTAAAATTTTAGATTCTTCGTGATTTTCATAACGTTTGCTCATGTCAAAATAGTTTAATAATGATAGTGATTTTAATAAATAATTTTTCCAATTTTAGTTTCCTTTAAAATTTAATAATTTTTGTTTCATATTTTAATAACAACAAAAAACTCAATTAGAAAAAAAATCAATAAATATTCATTCGTGGAATTTATAATTAATTTTCTAAATACACAAGCACAATAAAATTATTACGTTTTCGCGATATAAAAAATTGGACGAAGTGAAGTATAGTGTGCACCCGAGTTTTCCGCCAATATGGCAACCCAACGGAACGCTCCCTAATTCTGTTTTGTTTACAACTTTTTCCAATAGTTTAGTTGTACATGAACTACGGCTATTTTATGAAAAATGTTAAATTAAAAATAATAAAAAATATCGATTAAGGATTTTAATTTTATTCTTTATTATAACTGAAAGATTTTTTACCATCAATATGAAATGCACTTTTTTTATGTGAATACGAATAGGAAATATTTCTTTTTTGTTAGTATGCGCTTTGAAAAATACTGAAATATTTGCGAGATTATTCCTTCTGCGACAGCAACACCGCACCGTGTAAAAGCTAGTGTAAAATTAAATTAAATATATCACTTAGAGCCGGCGTCCTGTCATAGGGGTAGCGTATCTTCCTCATGATCTGGACGTCTCGGTTCGGGCATGGTTGTTATTCTGTGTTCTATCTGTGAGAAGTATGAACGTTTCCCCCCCCCCCTATAAAAAGGGGTTGTGCAAGCGAATGAGAAGCATGAAATAACTAAATCTTGCTCTTGGTCCTAGTTGGAACTATTGAAAAAACAAAGGACGCTGATTTAGGCTTGAATCGCTGACAACTTTCGGTCGCTGGGCTTATAAAGTGCCATGGGTAACAACAACAACAACAAATCACTTTCAAAAGAAAAAGATTTACTTTTCTCTAGATGTCTGCAAGGCAAGTACTTCAAATGCGATCTACCAAATGAAATTGATAATATTAGAGCCCATTGCAGCAAATTCTAAAAAATTACATAATTTGTGAAAAATGATCAAAATACCTTTCAAAATTTTCATTGTAATAAAAGAGAAATTTATCGATGTGTCGTAATTTTTATTTTTAAATAGTATTGAGGTTAATATTTAAGATAAAATAAATATAGATAATTTAAGCTTGAAACATTATCCTGATACTGTAATTTGGAAGGGAGTTTCAAATCTAATTAATTTTCTTTTGGCTTATCATAATCACTAAAAGACACACATGTGTGTATACAAATGTGTATACACATTGTAGATATAATACAAAATTTGCATATTTGACTGAAAAAGATTTAAAGCATGATGATTCATTAAAATCTAGAAATCGAAATTCTTGACGATTGTATTTTTTTTTCTTTTATATTTGGGAACAAAAAAGAATTAAGTTTTGTTCAAATAATTTTCCATCGTCATAGTAAGTAAATTATTATTTTTAAAATATGTAAATATATGTTATTGATTGCTAATAAGTTTTTTACAGGATGTAGGCTGTCAAACAGTCTTTGCCGGAGGCAAATAAGGGCATGATGCACCATCTCTTGTCTTGAACTTCGTGCAATATATCTTTTAAGGGAGGAAATAAGCTCCTTGGAAGATAACAGAGGAAATGGGGACGTTTATTGGGGGAATTTGAGGAATGTCCTCCGACGCAATGATTGGTTGTTATCTACAAATGGTTGTTTCCTGTGACAATTTTAAGATAAACCTAATAATGTGGGAGGTCCTCGAAAGGTGTTTGTTCAATGTTTGTGATTGAGGGAGTTGGGGGAGTGGAGGGGACGAAGATGAGACAAAAAACAAAAATTGCCTCAAATGATATTTTTGGTTTAAAAGTTTTATTAATTATTTTTACTACTTCTCAAACATATCAGAGATAGTGTAGATAATTTTTGTACTATCATGATGAAGTCCTATACCTTCTTAAATTTAACTGCAAATTGTTTGAGGCTGTTCTATGATAGCATATACAAAATTCACTACTGAAAAATATTCAGCGGATTCCATAATGAATGAGGCATATTGATCTATGTAACAACAGCATGAATGAGGACCTTTAAATGGAACATTATAAAATCTTAAACATCTGCAGTTGAAGGATTTTTAAATTAGTCCAACATAGTACGATCTTGAGAAACACACGAAGTTCTAGTTTCTGATAGTATGAAAAAAACATTAAATGTAAAATTAAAATTAACCTGCTAAGCCTTTAAACTTCTTTTATAAATTGTTTTATGGCATATGAAGTATGAAAATTAATGGATTATTAATTTTAACTCATTGTTTTAAAAAATGTTTTTCCATCAGAGTTTTGAAATTTGATTTCTTTGATGCTTATGAAAAAAATAACGCATCAGAATTAAAAAATATGTATATTAAACTTTTCTTTGTAGTATATATATATATATATATATATATATATATATTTAAATTTACGAATATTAGTAGAAAAAAATACCTTTTTAAAATATACTACTTTTAATAAAAAAAAGAATTTTACTCCATTAGGATTTGGAAGTTTTTGGGTGAGTTAAGATTGCTATGCGCTGTAATCTTTAAATTATATTTGAAGTTTACAATTCAAATTGCTTTAACAAAAATGTAGTAGAGCATATGGGAAAGTCATATGATTATAATGGAACAAATATTTGCAGAATATTCTGTTTGGGGGCATTTTTGAATATCTGATCGCTGTTCAAAAGTATGAATTCACTTACCAGAAAAGATTATGTTACTATAAAACAAACCTTTAAACAAATAAAAGATATATATTAAAAGTTAATCCTCTACTTCACAGAGTATTCTATGTCTGTCGATGTTTGCATAGTACAACCATTTAGCTACTAGGGTTTTAAAGTCATGACTTTTAACCGAATTTGAATGCTCTTATAAATATCATGTTGATCATAATTAAATATGAACTAAATAATTTAATTATGATAATTTATCTTATTTTAATCATATTTATTTATTTTTATATTGATATATGACATTCATAAGGTATATGTATGGTAATGGAACGGATGGTGGAGAAATTGAACACAAAACCAAAATTGTAAAGAAAGTTACACCAGAAATGAATTACAAATAATAAAGAAAAGCAAAGGCAGAAATGCACTAAAATACTGAAACAAAACTTTTATCAGAACATCAATTCTGGTAACAATATCAAGTAGAATAGAGAAATCCCAAAAAGTAATTAAAAAATAAACTGGATAACTATATCAATATATATATATATATATATATATATATATATATATATATATATATATATATATATATAAAAGAAGCCAAAGTTTCCATTAATGTTAAAAATATCAAAGCTATAATTTTTAGATGTGCCTTCATCATTCACATGGCTCTTCTCAGGTTCAAATAGTAGTCCTAAAATTTTTTTATTGTTTCATCAGATTACTGGATTTATTATGATTTATATTGATGATGTCGTGTCCGTGTTAGTACGGAAAGGGGATGCAGTAGCTTCTGAGGATAAATACCTCAGAGCATCCGTAGGTAGAAGTCTGACTTCTAGCTCTAATGAAGATGACATTCGCTTGCACAACCCCTTTTTTACCTGTTAGGGGGTCATTCACACATCTCACAGATAGTTCACAAGGGAAGAACCACCATGCCCGAACCAGAACTCAAACTAGGCAAGTTGCGCTTCCCCTAACCCAAGATGTCGGCATGATTTATAAAGTTTTATTACATATTATTATAAATTCAACTTAATGTGAATGTTGTTTTAACTTTAATGAGATTCGATAATCCAATAAACGAGTAAATGCAGATTATTAGTCATTTAATTAATAAAAATAATTCCATTATATTTTTAGTAAACTGAAATTAAGGAAAATTGCAAATCAATCACCTTATTATTCACTTTTATATCAGTGAAATAAAACTGATACAACTTCCAGAAAAAAAATTTACGACATCTCTGACAATTATTAAATTAGCTTATCAAAACATCTGTATAAAACAAATATTTAAAAATATAGCATCAATCATTAGTGAAGATGAGTTTAAAAAAAAAGCTAAAAAAGTCAAAGGTTCTTTGGAAAATGTGACCTCAAGGCCTTTTAAAGCTATGTTAAACACAAATCCGAGTTACTTCCGGAATTCCGGAAGGAAGTGCGGTTCCTCTCATTTCTTTCAAATGAATCAGCGCGTCATTTTTTCTTTTGAGCGTTGCACTGGATTTAAGAAATAATTCTATCTTGTCATTATTTTCTGTTTGTGTAGAGATAGTGTTTAGCGACCGGTCCTTCTTTTATGTATCATTTTATTCATCGCTTTTGAAATTGGCCTCTTTTTATTTCGATTACACAGAAAATAAATGTAATTATTTGGCTCTAGTACTAAGAAGAGTTGAATCATATGCATTTTTTCCCAGTTAAATCACTTATGCGTAAAAATCATACTTTTATGCTGAAATTGTATAAAATGATGGGCCTCATCTTTCAACGGGAAAAACAATGTTATAATGTTAGTGCATTAGGGAAAAAGGTCAATGAACCAGGTAGAAGAAATTCGGAAAGTAATATATATATATATATATATAT
>JAPMOQ010026507.1:1520418-1539290 GCA_026543055.1 Argiope trifasciata | reverse complement strand
TGTGTGTTTGTATGTATGTGTGTGTGTGTGTGTGTGTGTGTGTGTGTATGTGTGTGTATGTAATATATATATATATATATATTATTTTATATATATATTATATTATATATATATTTTTTCTTTTTTTTTCTATTGATTATTTTGATTCGGTTGTCTTATTTTGTTAATTAATTTATATTCATTTGTATTTTAGTTGTAGCTGCATTTGCGCTCTCTAAATACAATGATTGATTTAAAAACATTTTAATTCTTAAAACTTGTTTAATCAGTAATGATTTTTAGTTTCGATTCCGGTTTTGGTTTCGTTTCCGTAGTTACTTCTGTTTCCGTTTCGTTTAAATAATTCTTTGAATATAGTATTGTGGATTTGTTTCATTAATTGGCTCTTATTCATTTACCTTTCATTTTGTGAACTTTTAGCGTGTAATTCTGAATTGAGTTTTAATTTCGATTTATATATATATATATATATTTCGATATATATATATATATATATATATATATATAGATAGATAGATAGATAGATAGATAGATAGATATGGTCTGGATTTAACGATATGATGCACAGTGCACTCTTCTGCATCCAGTTTTATTTATTATGTTGGGGAAAAAAGCCAAACAATGCCATATTTACAAAGATTATTTTACAATGAATGTTGTTTAAGAAAAATTATATCCGATTTTTATTTATTATAATTAGTATTATGATTCCACCTTTTGAAAATATTACTATATTTATAAAACGTTATGTTATTTAAAAACTGTTAATTGTGGATTTTGAAAAATACCGTTGACAGAAACATGAGAAAAAACATCAAGTAATTTAACCATTCTACAAAAGCGTACGTCTATGTCTATTGGCATTTAATGGTTTATTAAATCGTCCCCATACACTGAAAGTACAAGTTGGATTTCACGTGGCTGACTAATGCTATTATTATCTAAAGATTACGGCGATAACTATTGAGGGGTGAGTTGATTTATGAATAAAGAAATTCCATTCATTCATATTAAGACAGAGCGGTGCAAATTCTGGGCTCTGAAGTTGGATTCAAATGGACTTGTAAATCATCAGTTATGTATTTGCATCTAAGTATGTATGTTTATATAAAGTTGTTCAAGCAAAAAGTAAAATGAAGATAAGCAATCAACTCCTTGCAATGAACATTGCATTACTACTTCCCCGGCCATATTCGAAATGAAAAGAAGTACGGAAGAAACTTAAATTTAGCAGTTGAATGATTTGGATATATTCAAAGCTCATAGCATAGATTATAGTCTTATGCAAGTATGAAAAATATTGTTAATATAAGGTAAGTAGATTTACAATTAATTTCATAATTCATTCTATAAACTACTTAATGCTGTTGGATACAACCATGTCCACACCAAGGAAATATTCATCTGGGTGTTAAAAAATTATCAGAAAAAAAAAACTAAATTTCAAGAAGTCACAAGTTTTCTTGGCTACAAAGTAATTCTGGCAAATTAAAAAGTTGCTTCAACTTCAGAAATTATAATTCAAACTTAAACTAGAAAGACAATTCCGCGCAAAGTACACATTTCAGCAATGAAAATGTTGAAATGATATATTTTGTTGAAGAATCGTGTATTTATGCAAGTAACGAATCCAAAAATAATGACGAAAATGACAATATCAAATATGACCAAAAGAGTATAAGTGATCCTGGTTTATGGCCAAATATTATATCTAATAAATTTAAAATGCTTTGTACCTCAAGCCTGTGCATCGTAAAAATTTTGATAAAAATGCTGTAGATCATTTTCTAACTACATACTACTTTTTAAAAATGCCAAATGGTGAAAGTTAACTTCGCAGCTGGTTAATTTTTTCAAAGAAGCAAGATTTCATATTTTATTTTTGTTGTATGCAGTTTTCCAAAAGATAAGAAAGTAACAAAACTATACGATTTATAGGTGGCTATAATGATTGGAGGAAGCTGTCAAATGTATTCCAAGGTCATGAACGCTCTAGTTCTCATATTAATTCGTTTATTGCTTGGAAAAAAGTCATCAAAACGACTAAATTTATGTTCGATTATTGATAAAACAAATCAAGTTAATATAAAGAAGGAAACGACACGACTTAAATTACTATTTCAAAAATTTGTAGACGTGATTCTGTTTTTAGCGTTAATAATCTTCCACTTCGAAAAACTCGCGAAATAATAGGTAAGCCTAATAATGGAAATTTTTAAAGTTTAATTGAATTAATAAGTAAAAAGATCTTGTGCTAAAAGATCATAAAAACAAAGTAATAAATTCTAAAAATAGAATTGTGCATCATTTAGCACGTAGATCACAAAAACAAATTAATTCTGCGTTACGAAATGAAGTCCTTAACAAAATTAAATACGATATAAAAGTATCCAAGTAAAATAGTGTTCAAATTGATTGATGACCTGATATTTCCCATCAGGAACTAACTTCAATCATTATTAGATTTGTAAATATTGAAGAGAAAACCTTATCTATAAATGAATCGTTTATAGGATTTATTGAAGTAGCTGATCTAACTGGTGAAGGACTAGCAAAAACTCTGTTGGAAAGATTAGGCCAACTAGATTGAGATATTATGAACTGTACAGACCAAGCATACGACCCGTAGCAACACGAAAAGGAAATATAAAGGTCTACAGTCTAGAATACTTTCTCTTAATCTCCATGTAATTTAGGTGCCTTGTTTATCACACTCCTTTAATTTATTAATTTTTAATACCGCTTCCAACAGTATATATTGTAAAAATTATTTTTGGTTATTGCAACGCTTATATTGCTTATTTTCTGCATCTACGAAAAGATGGGAAATTTTACAAAAGCATTTAAACCTAACTCTTAAACCATTATGTGACACTCGTTGAAAAGCCAAAATGGTATAAATGTGTGTGTAAATAGTCTGAACAAACTTGCAATACCCTATATAAGCAATGACAACACAGCGGTATCCGAAGCTAAAGGTTTATTGTATGTATGTAAGAAATGCCCTTTAATTTCTGTTTAATAGTATGTTTTGCAATATTGACCAAAATTAATTCTAGCAATTAACTGTTTCGAAGAAAAACAATTCTTCTTGGCTCGACTTTCAATTTAGTTAAAAAAATTAAAATTAAAATCCAAAATTTAACACATTTTTAGACGAAGCAAAAGTGCTAGTACATAATTTGAACATTTCTGAACAATTTCCTGTAAAACGAATTCAAAAGTAGAAAAAACTATTTAATGAATTAGCAAAAGGCGAAGTTAGGTGACTTTTTTTACACTGTAAATGATGCTGTTATTGTACAAATAGAAGATAGATTTAAAATATGCCAAATTTTACTTCTGATTTCAAATTAGTCACTGATATAAAAATTTTAGAAAATCATTAATTAGAAATGCTCCAAAAACTTTGTAAAGTTTTATAACGAAGAAGGGGATGAAAATTTAATCCAGGAAATTTATTTGCTACAAAATTTGATTTTGAATGTAAGTATCGCACATGACATATTGCAATACGTACTAAATAATAGTTATAAAGAGTTATTTCAAAATGTATTAACTGTGTTAAAATTATTCTTTACGTTGCCAGTAACTATAGCTACTGCTGAGCACCAGAACCGGCTTTCTCTATGAAACCATTTGGGGCTCTATATTTTTAGCTAAATAAATAAAATTAAATTAACGCGCACAGTTGCATATTTATTTAATGCGTGATTTTGTTTTTGCTATTAATTACTCCAGGAAAAGTAAAAATTTTCCAATTTCTTTTTCGATACTTAGTATAGCAAGAGCGTTTAAGCATTATATCCATATGCTTGACCGAAGATAATCCTTTATTAATTTTAATTTGCCGAAAGAGGGTTCAACACTTATTACAGAAACTGGCAATGTAAAAAGGAAAATCAACACAGTTAATACATTTAGAAATAAATCTTTATAATTATTAATTAGTATATATTTCGATATGTTTTAAGTGTTATTTACATCCCTCTCATTCAAAATCAAAAGTTTACTCAAACTGTATGTGCACTGCTTTAATCGTATCTATTTTGGCGTCCCAAAGATTGTTGCAGAATGGTTTGAGAGTAATGCTTAAATGCTTTTGTAGATTTTCTCAAATTTTTGTAAATGCAGAAAATAAGCAATACAAACATTGCAAAAACAACAAAAAAATGTAATACAAGTGGCATCAAAAATCAATAAATTGAAAGAGTATGATGAGCCAGGCACATACTTAGATTGCATGAGAGCACCAATGGTTGGCACAGCATAGTCAACATCATGGCTTTTGTGCCAGGAAAAAACAAACCAAAGCAAAGAATGGGAGCAATAGATATCTAAATTTTCTTTTCTATATCTTAAACTTTATATTGTCCTTTTGTGTTTCTGCCATTGTTGTATGTATGTCCGCTACTATTCAAAATATTTAAATAAGGCAACATAAATTTGCGAATAGATCTTTTCCAAGTCTTTCTCCAATCACACCAGTTACTTCAATAAATCCTATAAATAACTTACTTATAAATTTTTTCTCTTTAAAATATGTATACTTAATAAAAGACTGAAGTTTGTTTTTTATGGGAATTATCAGGTATAGAATCCATTTAGATATCGTAATAGCTGCAATTACATTTTCTTTAATTTTGCTAAGAACTTCATTTCCTAAGGTAGAAATAATTTTATCTTCTAATGTATGAATTAAATCACTGAATCACTAAAATAATTTGTGGAATTAAAAAAATAATAATAATAATAAAAACAAACATACATAGATGCATTCATAAAAAATATTACATTAGATGTAGATAAAAGTAGATAGCTGATGATTTACAAGTCCATTTGAACCCGACCTCAACATGGATTTCCGGCGCCAGGCTCGCTGCTTTGTCTTAACGTGTCTGAAAGGAATTTCCTTATTCATGAATGAACATTTCCCGTCTTTTTGTAGATATCAGTGCGATCTTTGTCTAATAAAATTATCAGTTAATGCTCAGCCAACCACATGCAAATAAGCTTATAAAATTTCTGCATGTGTAACAATATTATTGTTCAGAACACTATTTAAATTCTTAATCACGGTGGGGGGGCCCCTCAGTGGCGGAGCCTGGGTGCATTGCGCTCACCGCACCCCCCCCCCCCAGATGCCCGGCCCTGCTGAGGGCTCTTTCAGCAAATTAAAATTAATAAATATTATCACCGATCAAGCATGTATTCAGAACGCTTAAATAAACTTGCTATACAGAATCGAAAAATAATTGCACAAAATTTTAATTTTTCTGAAGTAATTGATTTGTTAGTAAAAACAAAATCATGCTTTAAATAAACATGCATTAATAATATGTGTTCGTGTTTGTATTTTTTTTTTTTTTTTTACTTCACAAAAAAATTAGGGTCCCTTCATTGAAAAGGTCGACCACGGTTGTCACTAAAAATTGTGAAACGTATAAATTTTTTTTTGTAAAGTAAAATTCGTCAGAAAAAGTTTTATTGATTTCAGTCGGAAGTATTAAATCGTATATTTTTTTGGACAAAATAAAATTTCATCACAGATTATTAATAATATTCCTTCTGCAAAAATTCTAAAAATAAATCAAGGAAAAATAATGCCCTCGATATTTTTTGTCAAATCGTTATAATAAACAGAAGAAATAAGTCATTATTTCAACATTCCTTAGATAAATGAATGCGTATGAACAAAAATAAATTAGAATGTAAGCATTAAATAAGCTTTTTTTTTTTTTTACATAGCAAAATAAACAGACAAATTTCAAAGCCAAATTATCTTTCCAACTTATCGTTTATTTAATCTGTAAAGAAAATTTGAATAAAAAATAGTCCCACACTTAGAGATTTGAAAGAGAGGGGGAGTTTATTATAGTACTGACCCTTATCAGGCAGCTTTTTTATATATTTTTTACAACTTGTTCGCATATTAAAAATACTTAGAAAATTCAATTTCAGAAATCTTTTTTTTTTTTTCATGAGTTACGAAAGTTCATGCTGCCATCTATATTTTCTATGCCCAACTAATAGAATTTTTTTTCTTTGTAAGATATGAATTAAAATTTCATGCCATATATTTTTTTACCCAGGAGAATAAAATCTTCCCCAAAATGAGTATCATTAGATTCATCTTATGAAAAAATATAGCTAAATTAGTTCAATATTTCTACTCAATCAATATATAATGATTTATTATAATTTAATATATTTAAGAAAGCCGACCTGCTTCTTTCGATTGATTTTTCTTAATACTGGAGAAATGATTAATGTTATAAATACAAAATGAAGCACAAATAGTCCTTTATATGCAATTAGTAGAAATAAATTATTGTGATAAATTGTAAATAAAGAATAAACTTCAAATTATTTGTCCTTGATATGCTGTTTATACGCAATTACCAAAAGTCGGATGTATAATTTGGACATTCTTTTTCCAATCGATTGAAATTAAAATTTGATACAGAATTACAGTTGTATTGGCAAGATTACATGCCAAAGTTTCTTTATTTAAATCTTTCGTTTTTGAATTAATGCGTTTGCATGTATGATTAAGTATTGACCAACAGGAAGTCAACCAACCCTTTTATAGATATATCTCAAAATTTTATAAGTACATTTGAAATACACCAATTTTTATTTCTCTATCTCTTTATGTTTTATAGCTATTGCTTTTCCCTCAAGCAAGGAAAGACAGAGTTTTTCTGAATGGATTTCATTAAAATTTGATAGAAACTAAAAATTTGGTGGAAAGCTTCATACCAAATTTCATCCATATAACTAAAAGCGTTTTTGAGTTGCAGTGGTCACAGACAAGCAAACAGTTATAGTGACAATAACATTTTTTTTTTTTGACTCAAGGAAGTTTGATGAATGGACATTCATCAAAATCTCGGGTTCTAATTTTTTTTATTTACTTCTTTCTGTATACATCAGGCACGAGGAAGTAAAAATTAGTGTTAATAGTTAAACTCTTTTTAACTTTTTGAAACCTTTATGATAGAATAAAACATCAAGACTAGAAACAATAATGAAAAATAATGAAAATGCAGTGATGAATTGCAATGTTAAAACGTTTGTAAGAGACTTAAATACCCAGAAAAATTCTTATTAATAAATAATAACTTCTACAATGCAGTATTGAAATTTTAAAATATTTGAGTTTTGTTTGTACTTTTCTATTAAATTACTGAAATTCATAAATCAAATATTTTAGAATTAGGAAAACCAGACAATTTTGAATTATCAAAATGTTGTTCCATTTTAATAAATATTTATAAGATTTTTAAAACGAAGCAAACATTTCTAAGAATGAGGTATTATATTCAAAAATACATCTTCACAACAAATAATTGACCAAAATATTTATTGATGCATGTAACAAAAGCATATTATTAAAGTCAAATGTTATGGGTTCGATTATTTCATTATTGATTCTGAATCAAAACTTCAAAAGCATTCTTAAAAACATTTCGGATGAGTAGAGACCTGACAGAATTGGGCGCCATCTTGACGTATTAAATAATTTCGGTCAATTATTCGAACTCTCGCTAAAAATTCTATTACTAGAAATTTTAATTTTCCAGTCATGTCTCGGAAACCAATAGTGTACTTTAATAAATCAGGGATTACATATTACAAATAAGTCGATTCATAACTGAAAATATTATACGAGCCTTAAATCGGGGAAATGGACTTTGATAGCTTTTAATATTGGAAGTTGATGCCCTTTTAGCTATAACAGTAAAAATGTAGGCCAAGATATTGACTATTGTCAACCACAAACGGATATAAAAAGTTGTAAACATTTATGCTGAGTAAATTAGTGAAACTATTAATGGATAAATGTCTGTCTCCGTTCTGTTTTTGTATTTTCTAATTTAACTAAAAGTTTATTTTTTTAGTAATTCAGTCTTCCTTTAAAAATAATAAGAATAACATGAATTATAAGAAAATAATTTATGCATAGAAATAAAAAGATCTCGATATATTGCAAAAATCTTTTTTTTAATTTTGCGTGAAAATGTTTTAGATGTTTAACTAACCATTTTAATACTTTTTTTGATTTTCCTTAAGAATGAGACAATATTTGAAAGAAGAAAAAAAAATGATATAAAAAATCTAAATATGAATAAAACTTTGAATATATTTTAACATTAAATATTATTTTTCGAAAGAATAAATTTCAAGTAAAGACTTATCTTCTTGGAAATGTAGTATCACTGCCTGGATCATTTTTCAATCAAAATGTGTATGTTATCTCCAAAGAACTTATTCATCTTGAAACTAAATTTCGTCCGGCCTAACAAATCATAAATTGGATTGGTATTTTTCAGTACTATTTTCAGTTAAGAAACTTATAAAAATTATACAAAAAATCAAATTACCTACGTACATATAATATTATTTATATAATAACACACAGCATTACAGATATTGAAGTATTCCTAAATGTTTCTTTTTTCATTTTAAATTACTTAATTATTTTCCTTCGGAGCAGCTTGTAACCGATAGAATAGCGCATTCCCAGGTGGCGGTAGCCTCCTTTGGATTTTGCTTTGCCTGGTAGAAGGGAAAGAAAATACTTTCAGCGGACCAAAAGTCCAACCACCTCGGAAGCTTTGACAACTTTTCTCTTCCATGAGTAGTGCAATGATCTGTTGGTGACATTGCCTCAAATTACTCGTGAGCTAGAGACAATTAATGAGGCTTTGAACCTATAGTACTCCAAAGCGATCCAATGGACTTTTACTGTTCTCAGACTCTCGCTCTGCCCTCCAGGGCACTTTACGAGGCAACTGTACACTCACCCAAGATATCATCCTGCTCTTAAACAAAGTAACTACTGCCCAAAGGACCTGCATTCTTCATTGGATACCAACGCACGTCGACATCTTTGTCTATGAGAAAGCTGATGTCTTCACCAAGGAGGCTCGAGACAGTCCTCAATTCTCCAGCAACCTGACCCTTTCGAATGCTGATGCAATAGCTAGCCACAGATTAATTCATGCTTCTTCTCAAAAGCGCTCCATCCCTGTCTTAAACTGTAACCATGCTATCGCCACAACCATAGCCAGAATGAGAACTAAACACCTCAAGGGTATGAAAATATCACCCAATGACCATCTAAACTACAAGGGTTGTCCTCACTGCATAAACACTGAACTCTCTCCCGATCATATCTTTGATTGCCCTACCATACTGGCAAAGATCTTCAGGATACATCTTGATCCCCCACATCAATTCCTCTATTCCACAGAGGTTATTCATGTGGTCAGAGCTGTCTTGGGCACTTTTGAATGAATTTGATCCTATTGTACTACTTTCACTGGGCAAGATAACAATAACAATTCTTTCTCTTAACTGCAGATTTGAAATTCAGCAATTTGATGCACGAGTCAGACTCGTTATTGTTTGCGATGGAGTTAAACTTTTCGAAACAGCTGAATATGTTACCATAATAATAAAATCTACGATAAGAATAGACTGTTTTATATAAGATAAGGATAGTTTAATAGTTCATCGATAATTTCAAAGTTTGAGCCATGTATCATTTTTTGGCAATTACTTTGTAATAAAATGTTTCTGAGATTACACCTCCACCTTTTCACTATTTTTGAAATTCCTGATTTATTAAGCTCAAAATTTTGTCTGGACGAACTTGCATTTCATTAATCTGTTTGTCTAAATTATTTCTAATAACAATGAAAGCAATTTAAATCTGTCTATTTGTGTTGCATAGATTATAAGACCTATAGCTACCATTTAAGACTCCGGCGCACTTTTTTATTTACAATATCTTTATACAACGGAGGATAGTAAGAATCGGGAAATCACTGGTGGTATGTCTAGGAGTCATAAACATTCATAAGAAATAAAAATAGATGAAATCAGTTAAGTGATTGGGTTCGGGAAATGTTTCAAGGTTTTCTCATGTTGAAGAATGTAGAATGAAGTAATGTTTTTGAAATTTCTATTGAAAATAGAATGTTAGGGCAAAGGTAAGCTTTTATGATGTACTTAGGAATCAAAGGATTTCATACATGATTGACGATGATGATGTCGTTTTGTTTTAACTTGGAAAAGGGATGCAGTGGCTTATGAGGGTAAAGACCCCTGAGCACCTGAAAACAGAAGTCTAACTTCTAGCTTAAATGAGGATGATATACATACAAAAACAGCAGCTTGCACAACCCTTTTTTAAGGGGCGGGGTCGTCCACACATTTCACAGATGGAACACAATGGAAGAATAATCATACTTCATCTCGGGGACGAAGCCAGGACGCCAGCTCATATATAGTCGGAGAAATGGTTGTTTGGTTTTGCGAACTATTTTAAATATATGCATGTAATAATTTCTACTTATTTTATATTCTACAAATAATTTAGAATGTATTTCGAACACTGGTTTTATTGTAACTTTTGAAGTACAAAAAAGTTTGATTTACCCAAGAGACAAAAATGCTTATTAGAAAATTCATTTATAAAACTATATTAGTTTCTTACAATACTTTACAATACTCGGTAAGTACACCTCAAATATAGGGATTAGAGGCTTCCAAAGTGGTGCTTGTTTTTCGTCACCCTGGTGGGTATAGATATGTAGTGAGGCTATAACTTACAAATGAAGGGACGTATCTCCTACGAGAAAAACTGCGTTGTGTTTGATATTAGCCCTCAGAACTCAACTTTAGTTTCACCAATGCTATTGCGGCGGTGCTGTCATCCAGATTTTCCGTGTGCTTCAGATTTGGCAGGAGTAGTCAAATATTGATTGCATATTTTTTCATTCTCTCTTTTTCCATTTTTTTTTTTTTTTTTTTTGCCTTTCTATGTGGCTGTCTGTGATGTACTTGACACGGTGTTAGCAAAATAATCTTGACAAAAATATAAATCAAATCATTTTCTCAAAATCCTGAAAAATAAAAATTGTTAAAGAACTCTCAGTCTGTTTGTTTCACATATGTGATGTATGATAGCTTTCCAAAAATAGTTGCATATATTGAGCAGATCAGCTGTTTTCGAATTATTCTAAATTCTAACAAAGTTCATATTAATTAAATTAAAAGAAGAAAATTACAAACAATTATAAAAACTTATTGTCATAGATTGAATGTTAAAGGCAGCTAGTAAATAAATATTTGAAGATAACAAGTTTAAATCAAACTTTTAATACCATTAGACTTGACTGCCCAATTTTATATTATTCTATACTTATTAAATGATTTTATATAAAACTATGTTTTAAAAATATAAAAATATGTTTAATAATTTCATCTTTATCGATTAAAATCTACTAACCCTGGTCATGAGTTTGTTGAGCCTACCAATGACTCTTTTTTTCTCTTTTTGTTGAAGATATTTACTACCATGTGAAAACGTTATAATATACTATCAATAATAACTTTTTGACTACAGTTTCTGTAAAAATTTCTGTGGAATATGAATAGTTTAAAGAGTTTTTATACAATTTTTATTATACTACAATTTTTATGATACTAAGTTTGAAATTAAAATTGATACTTTTAAAAATGGAAAAATCATTGTTGTTATTAACTCTAAAGACAAATTTTTTTATACTAGTGTCAACTAAACTATTTACATGTTTTAGTAATATAATTTTTTTATATTATTTGACATCATGAATCCTGGATATCAATAATTAAAATTTAATTTTTTGGTGTTAATTATAATTAAATTTGTCTTCTTATTATATTTATTTTTAGCTTTCTGGTATATATATTATTTTGCCTTTTATTTTACGAAATAAATTTTGTGAAATTTTAAAAAAATGGTGCAGATATATAATTTGATATGTTAATAAGTAATTAATAAATTAAATATGTATTTTTAATCGTAATAAAACATAATTACTGCAATAAAGTGGATCATTTAAAAAAAGTTTGGAAATAAAAGTAAAACATAACACATTTTCACACAAAATAAAAGACTATATACTTTTATGGAATAACAGTTTTATTCAAACATGTAACAACATCAAAGACACATGAGATCAAAATAAGTTTTTGATTAATTAAACATTTTTAGGTTTTCTTTAATTGAAAAAAAAATCGAAAAATTGTGAAATAGTAGCAATCTAATCTAAAATCGCACCTAAGGAAAGCAGTTTATAAAACTGCATATTTATAAACTATTGGAAGAACAAAAATGTGGAAAATATAGGTATTTTATTCCAGTCCCCTTTTAAATGCATTATAAGATATAAAAGCATACACTACAAAAAAATCTCTACTTTTTAAATTTAATAATAAAACCGGTTGGATGCCTCTTCAAACCAATTAATTTTACTATAAAGCTGAATGCAACTTATTCTAGGGAACAAAGCAAAATATTTCTATGTCTTTTGAAATACATAACAATACTTATCTAAATCTTTTCAACTGAAAGGTTTTGCTTTGTAGATTTGACACTTAAAATATTTTGCTTTAAATATCCTTTCGCGCAGATATACATTTCGGTAACAAAAATGAAATCACGATGATAACACATATCTTCTCCTCTTTTTGTTCAGGAATCCCATTATTACGTATGTATTATGATCATACATTATTCTTCTTCACTTTCTTCTTCCTCCTCTTCCTCCTCCTCTTCTTCCTCTTCTTCCTCCTCTTCTTCTTCCTCTTCCTCTGGTTCTATCCTCCTAGTGGTAGGTTGGGGTTGAAAGGTGACATGAGTTTCGTTTCGAACAGCCGTGCTGTTGGACATCATTGTAGTGGTTGTTGTTTTGGACTCGTGGATATACTCGCCTTCCAATTCTGTGTATTGGATATGTTGGGTTTCTGGTGGCATTCTGTAGGTAGGTGGAACGGATGGTCCTCTTCTGTATTTTATATAGTCCTCGAACCTTCCCATGGACTTTACTGGTTTTGGAGATACTGCTCTGTGAGGTTGATATTCACTGCCCTTTGGTGGCCAAATTTCGTCTGTACTCCTACGTACAGGGGCCGTTCTTGGAGCGAAAGGTGGAGGTCTGTTTCCCAGGGCATTGGCTTGAGGATTCCAAGCATCTTGGACCTTGCCCTGAGATAGATGGCCGACACCATTTACATCATGTTCTTGACCTGGTTTCGGTGGGGGCCAGACGAATTTCTTTCCCTTTCCAGCTGCAAATAGAATCGTTTTAAAAATTCAGATGATATCGTAAATATAGTAGAAAATATAGCTAACTCTTCCAATTGCACAAATTGATTTTTTTTTTCAAACCACTGATTTTAAAAACTTCGATTTTCCCTCTTGTCTGTTGTGTTCATATTCTGCTATCTATATTTTTTATGTTTGATCATTCTCGATTGACTAACCTTCCTGATACACTGACGCCGTCCAATAGTATAGACTACAGGTGGTAAGAGAAAAAAGGGAAAATCTGTTGGTTGTTGTTGAAAGGAAAGGAACGGATTGATTTTTTTCACGTATGAAATAGAGAAGAGTGAAAACCTCATTCAAGCAAGTTTCTAACACCTTATGTAAAATAGATGATTTTTTACAAAGGTTCGCTGACGGACAAATATAAATTTTTGAAGGTTCTTTTATAAATAAGTAGCCGCTTGGAGAGTTAATTTCATAATTACAAGATAATATTTTAATAATACTTATAAGTAAAAAATGCATTAAAATTCTTCTTAAAATGGGATATTTGGATATAAATGGTATCAGATAACTCCTATAAGGATTGGTTTTCCTATGAGGGCACCTTCTTAATTCTAATGTTACAAGTTTAAAAAATATTTTATATTGTTTTTTTATTAGTCATCAAAACTGTTCTCCATGAATACATTTAAAATATGTTTTAACTATCTTGTAATGCAGAAATTAATCTTTCTGGACAAATTATATATCTTAATCATTTTTAATAAATGTAAAAAAATGTTCCCCTTTGCGGAAATATATTCAAAACAAAGATGATGCGAATTAAGAATTGAATTATTCGTGCGGTTAGTATATTTTGCTGCTTTTATTAATAATTTAATGAATATAGAATAAAATCAATACTTTTGTTACAAAACAAAGTGCATGCTGTCCAAGTAAAACTTCATTTTGATTTATATAAATTTTACATATAAGATCAGTTAATGGAAAAGACATTATGCAAAATTTTAATATGCGTTTTATATCAGCTTGATCTGGTGAAAATAAAAATAATACTTCTCAAAATAATCTAAATTTAAAAAAATACTAAATAATAACTTATATTTTGAAAGAAATCATGATGATATGAAGTGTTTAGTACTTGGAAGGTAATCAGCTATTATTTTTTAAATACAATTTTTAAAAAATAAATAATTTTAAAACAATTAATTTTAGTTAAAACCAATAAAATAGTTCTTAATTCAATGCTAAATGCTTGAACATTGTTATATATTTATTATATAACAATGTTATATTATTATATACAATATTATAATAGACATTATAATATTGTTTTAGTTCATTGAGGTGATCTTTTTTTTAAATTTAGTCTTAAGTTTAGAATATTAATATAAAAATATTTACCTTCCCCCATGACTGTTGGAGAGAAACCGACTCTAGGAAGATGCCTTACAGTGGAATACTGAAAAAAAAATTCAGTTATTAAAGAACTGGAGAATACTTAAAATCTGAAAAAAAAAGAAAATGTTAATTTTCATATAACTTTTAGACTTTGTCTTAAATAATACTCCCTATTTTCATGCATAAGCTTATTATTATTTACATTTTAAACAATATTCGCCATTAGAATTATTTTTTCTTTACTTTGAAATAATACTTATCAGTTTTATAAAAGAAATGTAAGGCAATAAGATATTAAGATATGAGATCTTGTAAAGATTGATATGTCGTTGAATATTTTACCTGTAATTTTAGAAAATAAATTATTTTCATGTTACTTCATTTTCAGAAGAAATAAAATTCTTAAATATTACATAATGGAATCATTATGTGATCATGTTTTTTAAAAAAGTAGCTTATAAAATATTTTGTAGCAAAAACATTATTAAGACAAAATCCAAAATTAAGTCAAAGGAATCAAATTGTGTTTTACAATTTTGTACTTTGAACTACTTAGTTTCATTTAATATATTTAATAGGCTTTAATATATAATGCATTTTAAATTATTAGTAAATTATATGTGATCGATATATATTTTAAAGATGGTATATATGCTTTTCAATTGTTAGAAAAACTTTAGAAATTGAAAAAAGGTTCGTACGTTAACTGAAAGGAGTTTTTAAAACGATATTTTTACTTTAGACCAAAAGCAACTAAAATATGTATCTGTACCTAAAATACAAGATATTTGATGCGTATTTCATCTGCTTTTGAGCTGATGGAAGAACAAAATACCTTAAATGCAAGATATTTCCAAAATACTTGCAGTTTCTTACCAACTCACGATATTTGTATAAGCGTCAAAACTCATGCTTCTACAAAATTAATTAAGATTTTTTAAAATCTAATTTTCTTTGTTGAAACTTCATTCTTTAAAAGATGACTTTTATATCCAGCCATACATTTCTTTTCTTAAATTATAATGATTATTCTTGTTACCGAGTCGTACACCTTACTGAAAGACATTAGAGAGACATCAAAACTCTCCGTAAAAGATACTTAATATATTTCAATGAGATTTCATAGAAATCATACACTAATGTAATATGAAGCATCGTAATTATGTATTTGTTAAGAATTTATCTATTTAAGAAAAAGTTATTTTTATATGAATCACCTTTACATCATAGAAAATGTTACGACATTATTCCTGATAATAATAGTGAATTATCCTAGATAATTTGATAAAGTTCCCTATTATTTTACATTTATTTGGTAAATATCATACAATGAAATTCATCATTTTATGCATTTTTAAAAGTTAAATTTAAGTAAAGTTTTGCGCATTTTTTAAGTATTAAAAATCAGGAAAGAATGCAGGATACCATTAAAAAATAGTCAACTTGGGTGACTGCAATGTAAATGTAATAAATGAAGAAAGTAAGACATTATAAGAATGAATTTTAATATGTGAACGTTGGATAAATTTTGTAGATCTTCTCAAAATTTTGTATCTCTTATAGTAGACCTTTTCGTCTACTTCAAAGAGCACCTTCCTAAAATTGATATTAGATTTTTTTTTCAATGTGTTGTGGTGCTGAACCCAAACCTACCTCAACCTATTGAAAAACTATAGGCGAAGATCAACATAAATGGGACACATACGAATATTAAAAATTCCCTTTGATCATATTTAGAACTATTTCACCATGCGTAGTGTTACACTGCGGTGTTTTCAGCAACTACCACATCAATTTCAACCGCCATTTCCCACAGAGGTCACTTATAGATTTTATTATAACTCACTGCACTTAGGAAGAAAACATAATTGGTAATATTAAATATTTTATTACATTTATGCCTGAAAAATGAAATAATTATCGAAACCCAAATACGTTAGTCATGCTTTGTATCATAATGGTAGAAATACTATGTATTCTATGCATCACAATTCTTCTACTAACTTTTGGGGGCCAAATATCGTCTCTTCTTCTGACATTGACTAGCGTAGGTGATTCCGATGGAGTATATTCTTCCCCTGATTCTTCCATTATGTAATAACAGAAGTCGAGTTGTCTCACAATCAAAGGAATCGAATGTGGAATTGAATTTCTTTCGTTAGCTCTCTCTCCTGTGAATCCTGAAGAGCAGCAAAATCCTGTAAAAGAAAAAAGGAATTGTATTAGAACTGGTTTTATGTATTCTATTTCATAAAATATGCAACATTACTTTCGTTAATTCTTATTAATTGAAGAATTTTCAGGATTACATTTCTGTTTATAGATTAGCATAGAAAAATCAATTTTTCCAAAATTAAGCATGAGATAATTGAAAGAATGAAATTAAATTGTTAAGTATCATCATCATATTTAGCCTTATGCATTACTTCTAATATTATGAATGTAAAGCATTCTATGTTTTTCTTTTTATATAAACTTAGAAGTATTCATAATTTTTAATCTTTTGATTATACCTACTATATATTTAGAAAAAAAATTAGTAATGGAAATCCAAGCAAAGCTTCTGTGATTTCATGAAATTATGATGATTATTAATTATAAATGTGCAACGTTTCGAAGACAATTTATGTACAAACACAAGATAGAGTAAGCAATTTCATAAATATTTTATTGAAGTATTGAAATGAATTTTATAGAACAGTAAACTCCGAAAATACGATTGCAACTTTAAAAAAAAATCTTAACAGATTTCCGTAACATATAATTTTGGACAATTATCAGTGGTTGTAAAATATTTATTTGCCAGAACCAGAATATTTAATTATAATTACAAATTATACATTCAGGTTTTCTAAAATAAGAAGGCAATCCTCTTAAACTGTAATCTAATTGAAAATAACATTAAAAAATTCTTTAAAAAAAACTAGTTAGTTACTGGAAAATGATAGCTATGCTGAACAATATATTTACACGTACTCTTCGCAAAACATCCCCCGTCCTTCGTAAAATATTTTTTTTTAATAAATAAATATAGATATTTATTTATTTATTAAAAACCTCCTTAAAAAACCTCCTTTACTTTATTTATATATATATACACTGAAGTGATAAAAGTAATGGGATAGCAATATGCAAATATACAGATGGCAATAGTATCGCAGCGAAAAAGTATAAATGCGCAGTTCGTTTTCCAGAGCTTTCATTTGTGTTCAAGTTATTCATGTGAACAGGTTTTTCGTAATTTATGGCGGCACGACGAGAATTAACAGATTTTGAACGTGGAATGTTAGTTGGAGCTAGACGCATGGGTCATTCCATTGCTGATATCGTTAGTGAATTCAACGTTCCGAGATCCACAGTATCAAGAGTGTGCCGAGAGTATGAAATTTCAGGCATCACATCCCATCACGGACAGCGCAGTGGGCGACCACCTGCACTTGACGACCGAGACCGCCGACGTCTGTGTAGAATGGTCAATGTTAATAGACACGCAACACTTCGTCAAATAACTGCAGGAATCAATGTGGGTCGTACGAGGGACGTGTCCGATAGGACTGTGCGGCGAAATTCGTCTTCCTTGGGCTATGACAGCAGAAGACCGACTCGAGTGGCTTTACTGACAGCACGACATCGCCTACAGCGACTCTCCTGGGCTCGTGAGCATATCGACTGGTCCCTAGAACCAATGGAAAACCGTGGCGTGGTCAGATGAGTCACGATTTCAGTTGTTACGAGCTGTTGGTAGAGTTCGAGTGTGGCGCATACCCCACGAAGCCATGGACCCAAACTGTCAGCAAGGCACTGTTCATGCTGGTGGTGGCTGCATAATGGTGTGGGCTGTTTTTACATGGCATGGACTCGGTCATCTGGGGCAACTGAACCGATCATTGACTTGAAATGGTTATGTTCAGCTGCTTGCAGATCACTTGCAGCCATTTATGGACTTCACGTACCCACACAACGATGATATTTTTATGGATGACAATGCGCCATGTCCCCGGGCCAGAACTGTTCGCGATTGGTTTGAAGAACATTCCGGACAATTCCAGCGCATGATCTGGCCACCTAGATCACCCGATATGAATCCCATCGAGCATTTATGGGACATCATCGAAAGGTCCGTTCGTGCCCAAACTCCTGCACCATCCACACTTTCACAATTATGGACGTCTATACAGACAGCATGGCTCAATATTCCTGCAGAGGACTTCCAACGACTTGTGAACTCCATGACACGTCGAGTTGCACTTCGCCGGGCAAAAGGAGGATCGACACGATATTAACAGTCGTCCCATGACTTTTGTCACTTCAGTGTGTATATATATATATATATATATATATATATATATATATATATATATAT
>JAPMOQ010026507.1:1499713-1520408 GCA_026543055.1 Argiope trifasciata | reverse complement strand
TATATATATATATATATATATATATATATATATATATATATATATATATATAAAGTAAAGGAGTTTTTAATCGGGTAGATTTTATATGCCACCAAAATACATAATTTTATTAAAAAATAATAATTTAAAGAGAAAATACTTTAGTTTATCAAATTACAATGCATTTATCTATCATTCATATTACCAAAATTGTCTAAATAAACCAAAGAGAGAAACATTTTAACCTCGGAATTACAAGGACTTTGCAGATATGTGATATTTTAATATTTACACGAGAAAATAAAACAATATTTACTAGATCTACGATGTATTGGTTTGTTCTTTAAGTGGCTTGTCCTTGAATATATTTAAGATAAATTTTTTTCTTTAATGTGATTTTATTTGCTTGAATTTAAAAAAAAAAACATTTCAAAAAAGTCGAATCCTTTTTTTATATATTCGATAGAAAATGCTTGAACTGATTGATCAATATTTGATAACTTTTTTTCCCTAAACTAAATACAAAAAAATTCTTAATAAATTATTTCAAATTTCGAATGCTCGTAAAAGAATATATGTAGAGAACAATTCTCAAAAAAGCTTTCTAAATAAAATAAAAAAAATGTAACAGAATAATTTTTCCTTGAAAATTTCGATTATGAGTATCCAAATGTTAACTCAATTCCTAAATGATAAATTCCCTGATTTTCACATTGTTTGCGATATTTCAAGATGAATTATTTTCATTCAGAATTGCTTTTATAATGCGGGTTAAGCAATATCAGAAAGAGAACCAACATGCCTTTAAGGTATCCTTTACTTCAAGATCCTTTACTTTGACCACTCGAAAATTAAGAAAAGTAGAACATATTTCACTTTTTTTACTAATAAAACCAACATAATAGATCTTAAATTTTTTAACCATAATCTAAAGGTTGAAATAATTGGCGAATTCCAGTTCCCATCTCTTAAAATTTAGAAGTCGGAAAGAGGGTAAAGAGTAAATTCCTAAATTAGAAAATAATTATCATTATTGCTATTTTTATTATTTTTTTAATTATTGCTTTTTTTACTATTTTTCTTCTTTGTGTAAATTTTTAATTTTTAATTCTTCTAATTTTTTTTTTAAAAATTTGCTAGGGCATATGCAAGCCTACGTGCCAGGACCAAACTTGATGCGTTATTTTTTATTAATTTTAAAAAAAATATTTTATTGGGCTACCTGCGATAGTTTATTTATTGGAACTTTTTTTATTTGATAGCAATTATTTTATTTTACATTTCTTTTTGCAGTTTTGCTTCTTATGATTTAACTTCTTTGTAATTTCATTTATAATTTCCTATAAAGTTTTTTAATAAAATTTGTAAATAATTTCCACCACATTCATGAATGCTATTTGTATATAAGTATTTTATTTCCCATCAGCCATTTATGGGCCTACCACCCATTTGAGAGAATGGTTAATTAAAAGTGTTATTTTTTTTTTTTTAAAGGCTTAAATTCTAACGAAAATAAACGTCTGCTAACAAACTCGAGAGAGTTCAAAGAATACACACATTTGCATTTTTGAACAGACAACGATGCCTTTAGAACTGCTGATCCTGATTATAAAAAAAAAAGCACCAGCCGACCTTACATCGTAATCGCAGACATCTGCCCTAGAACTAGAAAAGGGGTTTCCTTACCCAAGGCAAAACCACCCTCTGATTAATCAAAGCGACTAACAGCTGCCGCAAACGAATCCAAGTTGGGCCAAAAAAGCAAAAACATGTAGGGCGAGGACGGAAAATGGTGAATCACTTCAGCCAGCGCTTAGTTTCCCAACCGAAAATAAATAAGTACTCGGAAGGTCGAATACCTTCAATATATCTATAATTAGATCGGTGTGCCACGGTTCTTTATGCATCTAACAACTTGTGCTTGAAGGCTCTTATCAAGAAAAGAGTTAAACTGTCATCATATTTTTCTTCTGAAAAATAATTATGTTGCAAATGGAATTCCTTAAATTGAAGACAGAGTAGTCTTTAAAGTAAAGAAAAAGTAAAGTTTTAAATGCTCTTAAAGAATGAATCATTCTAAATCTGCCCCAAAAATGGAATTTAACTCCACTAATGTAAATGTTCATTATTTGATTATTTATTTTTAAAAGAAATGATATTTTGCTAAGAACAGCTTTAAGAATTTTGATGAAATTTAAAAACGAAATATTTTATAATTTTTTTCTTAATGATTACTGAAAAACTGTTATAAAGAGCATTATTAACTATTACTATAACTATTTCTATAGCATAGCCAGGGTATTCTAAAGAACAGCAAATTTATGCTAAGTAATTATTTCTATAAATGATTTAGAAATTCATAGTACAATTCAGCAATAGAAGATCATGATTCGGTTTATATCATGGAAGGAATATAAAATTTTCAGAATTATATTCTTAAAAATTTGTTGAATTGCAAAAATATGAATTACGAAAATTTTACGAAAATATTGGTAGAAATAAGTAAAAATCTATTAAAAGTAATAAGAATATAAAATAATTTACTAAGCCAGAATTGGAAAATTATAAAAGTGTTATATAGTCATTTTCTCAATATTTCAATTCCCTGAATACTACATTTAAAAAAATAATACTGGCTTTCAATTGCTGTCGAGTAGATTTACATTTTTAAAGCAAATGAATATGAAAAATGAGAATATGAGAAAAATACATTAATTACGTAATCAAAAAATAATATATATAAACAAAAAACGTTGACATTCGAATGAATGAAGGAGCTCTGTTTATTTTGGAAATTTAGAATTTTAAATGCGATTAGAGTTTTATACTCAGAATCATAGAAAAGGATTTCATGTAAAATTGTTTTCATTTAATATGTGTCTTAAATAGATATATGCTGAAAAAGTTTTTAAAGAGATGTCATTTTCACTTGAGTAAAAATTAAGTTCCTTCTAGAATTTATAATAGAAAAGTACAACCTTTTTTTTCCTCCTTATTCAATTAAAATGAGTCTGAGTCTGGCAGAATGCCCCCATCAACAACACTTGAGAAATGATAATCACAAATTAATTAACGAAAGGTGTAGTAGAAAATATCACGTTCATTAGCAGAGAGCTTAAGAAATTTCAAAAACAAGCAGTCAAATACATTTTCGATGAAAATATGGTAATTAAATGCAATAAAAGTTTTTTTCCCTTGCAGAGGTAAAAGTTTTGCTCCCTTGCATTGGGCTCTTCTTTATTCATAATATTCATAAACCAATGAAACGAACTGCTTGAAACGAATATATCGGTTTGAAGAATAATGCCATAAATCGGTTTGAAACGAATAGTGCTTCACTAATTAAAAAATGCATTGTTAAATACAAAATAAAAATCATGTTGAAAAAAATATATGCAACAACCTCCAAATGATATGAGAATATAATATAACATACTTCAGCTCATTAACCTTTGCAATAATCTGGCATAAAAGAAGTCTTATTCAAATGTAAAATTTCCAATCCCATAAATATCATTTTTTTTTCTCCTGGCTTTTTCATGCCATATATTATAGAATTCTCTTTCTCCTTAACCTCTGTTTCTTCAAAGGGGGATCTCCTCTATGCATAATATTCGCCACCAATCAAATTAAAAGTATTAATTAATATCAGATTGAAAGAAACGGTGACCTACTAGCTGAAAAAAATAATATCAAATTAAACTAAAAAGATACTGAATAAAAAGAAAGAAAGGAATTCTAATTATCCAGTGAATTGAGAGTGTAATAGAAATTACAGATTTCAACTTATTAATTTTTGTTACAATCCAGCTTAAAAGAAAAGTAAATAAAATGTAAAGTTTAAGATCTCACAGCTAATTATTATTCATGCTGAGCTGTATTCACACATATGAAAAAATTACAGTCGCTAGATGCAAACTTTATCTTTTCTCAATGTTGCTGTGTAATTCTGTTTATTGGTGGAAAAAATGTCTATCAATTCATTATGGAACAAAATAATTTTTGCAATAAATTGCTGTTCGAAATTAGCTATCCATTGCCCTTTCAGTTCATTTTCTTTTAATTGCAAAAAATAATTATTATTTTCATTTCTGGAAACAATAAAAGATATAATTAGCTGAAACATACATAAAAAAGAAGCAGTGGTTGATTATCATTTTCTAGATTCTTAAACAAATGACAGTTAATATTTCTAATGGAATAATGCAAGAAAAAATGCAGAAACAATGCAAGACATGCACTGTCAAAATATGCATAGCTAATTCTTTGCAAAATGTGTTTCTTATTTTGAAAAAAATATCACAGTTCACACTATGCACTATAATTATGCTAGACAGTATGAAATTGATAATACATGATGTCTTAATTTTACCATCGCTTGAGTTCAAATGCAGCTGTATCAACAATCTTTAGTTGCCAAAGCAAAACTTCGCCAAAATAAATAATCGTGCTCCTTTTTCTTTAAGATATAGACCAAAAATATCTAACATCTGCTTAAAATGACTTTCACCTCCTTTTATCCAAAGGCAAATCGTCTCTATATCATACTCCATAATTTGTTTGTTTGTTTGTTTTTCAATTAATTTATGATCACATTTTGAATGTATATTGTAAAAGCTCTTACTACTCATATCAGTGCTAATTGTAAAAGTTATGACAGCTATCTTTAATGTGAAAATCATTATTATTAATGATTCTTTTTTTGAAAATCTTGATCTTACTTAAAAAATTAAGATACTTAAATATCAAAAGCAATTTTCAATATTTTGCTCAGCTCTTTTAACACCAGTAATGCCCTTTTCATTTCAATGTCATTTTTTATGTTATGAAAATACAAACCTGTATTATGAGAACAAAATATTTAGTATTTTACTCTTGCTATAAATTTTTATAACCTATTTCTATATTAAATTTTATGATTACATTGCAATATCATACAATAAAGGCTAAAGTTAAAAATATTTTGTTTATGATTTAAACAACTCATATTTTTTTAGAATTTATAAATAGCTAGAATAATATATAACTTCATTCTTTTTTTTGTTAAGACTTTTTATTATTTTTTAATCGAAAAAAGTATTTGTTCCACAACAGCAATTCATTCATAGTTCTTTTTCAAATGTATATACCAATAAGTGTTGCACAAATATTTTCTAAGAATCAATGTTAATAAAAATGAGATAATTCAAAAATTTTCGAATCATAACAGAAAAAAATGAGTGTTTATCACCATTCCATTCCAACTTGATTTCGTTTCCTGCCTACTTTTTAGAACAAGGTTTCTATTCATAGCTGCCAGGGCTTTGTTTATGTTCTAATTGGAGGCGAGTCTTTTCGATGTTGGCAAAATGTCCATGCTTTGTCTTTTATGAACTCCTAACTGGAAGCATGACAAATTAAAAACGGCAACCTTTGGATTTAATTGTAAAAAATATTTTAATAACGATAGAAATTAGATATTTAAGTATCCAGAATTTCTATATTAATTTTCAAATTTAGGAAGCAATGTTGAACCTGAAATCGGATTCATAACCTTTGAAAAAATATATTGAACAAGTAAAATATTCAGAATAAATAGTGTAGGTGTCAATTAGGGGTAAAACTATACGGCAAAGCAACTTGGCCAAAGGTTTTATTTCGCCCGACCTTCTTTTGCATACCTTGTTTTGTTTAAAACCGTCTGTGACAGGAACAGTGATTTCTCTTTCTCGCTATATTTTTAGCTACTGAATTTTATATCTACTCAAAAGAATTATATTTCACTTTAATTAGGGACTTTATTTTCAAATTTATTATGTGTTATGAATGTCTTTTTTTTTTCTTGTACACATGCTGTATGTAAACAAGTTTTTTACAAGTTTTCAAATCATTTTGATGATTATAAAATAATGTTTTGAAACATTGTAAACATTTTTTGAGATATACAAACATAGAAAGAGGAAAAAAGATATGTCTCAAATAAAAGATAAAGGACGTATGTAAAAAATATAAAATTTTAAATACGCTAGATAAGGTCATAGACTTTTAGGAATGTAAAAGGTGAAAATTCTAATACATTTCTATGTTTAAAACTGACTTATGAGAATATGATGAGTATTCAAATCCAAAACCAAAGGAAATGGGTTTAAATTGGAATTTACTTCTTCAGAATTAAAACTGGTATGGATACATAGATGAATAGCAGAAATCTATGTATGTCACGAATATGATAGAAACGTACATCTATTCTTCAATATGACAACGGGGACCAAAATAGGCCATTTTCAGCTAAGGTCGTAATTGTATAATTTTGTCAAATTGCCTGCAGGTAAGTAATACCTCTGTCTTTATTTTTGATGCTTATATATCATAAAAAATATATTTATTGTTAGCAATTTTACATTTTTTGTTTTATTTTATAATTATGTGCAAGGTAAACAAAGGCAAGTGAGAAATGCTATTATTGAGCTACGAATAATATATATACTTCAAAAATAATCGGAAAAATAAAAAGGTGAATAAAATAAACATATGAAATGGCATGTTTCATATCAATATATGATGACATTTTTGGCAAAGTAACAAAAGCGAAATTCTGATTTCCAGTTTTTGAAGGATGATAACGTTGTTTTGAAGAACCTGTGTTCAGTAGTTCAGTTATTAAGGAATTTTGCAAAGCAATTCAGACGTGTGGTGAAAGTCTGCTGAGGCCGTAAACCTCAAAAATATTTCGAAATTCAGCATTAAATAATCAAAGACAATACTCACTGTAGCAATATATTGGAACTTACTTTGGCAGTTGGAAATTTTTTTCTGTGATTTTTTCTGTAGCGGAATCTTTTACTTTCTACTATGTCAAAGTTATGGATTACATTTACAGCGCAAATTGCATGATTTTTTCAAACAACAATATTAATCATATTTAATGACACAAAATTCCTATCATTTATTTTCACTGAACACGAATTTTTGTCATTATATTTCTTTTATCTTTCATACAATTAGATAGAAAAAACTTTGCTCTTTTGTCTGTTTTGCAACAAAAAGTTTTCCTTAATTTGAGTTAGAAATTGCTTTAAAATTTCAGATAAAATTAAATAATTCTACATGACGTTAAAAATGTGATGAAATTAAATATAGTACTAATTTAATCAAATTTCTTCCGTATGAATCTCAATTTTAACTCGAAGCTTGAAGTATGCTTATTTCGATTTTTTAACCTATCCTTCTAAACTACCATAAAATATCACAACTGAGTTTGAACTGACAAATTTAACAACTGAGAAAGAAACGTCATTACTAAGCCATTACATGCCTTTATTTTTATTGATAAAATAACCTGTTATTGTGCTTGAATGTCACAATTCTGAAATGAAATTTGAAGGTCATTCCTTAAACAATCAAGCATTTTACCAACATAATCGCGACATGAAATTCAGCATTAACAGAAAAGATTACTCTTTGAATAATAATAAAAAGTGTCCCAAAATTAATGCAAAATGTGAATTTTCCACCGTTTTTTACTGTAAAACTTTGGCAACCCTATTAAAAACAATCTGGCATCTGATAGTTTAGGGTTAGAAAAGATGGAGCTTCACATGATAGAGGAACGTATTTCCTGTGTTCAACAATATTTCAAAAATAATAAAAGTCTGGGACCACAATCTGAAAATTTGAGAATTTGCCACCCAAATCGGGTGGTTTAACACCATTGGATTTCTTTTTTATGGCATTATTTGGAATCAAAAGTCTAAGTCAACAAGTCCCCAAGCACGTATGGATTGAAGGAGGAATTTCAACGCTGCATCAAAGAAATTGTGCTGCATTTGCTCAAAATAGTCACGGAAAATTTAGATAAAGCTGAGTGTATCTGTCAGCAAAGCCGTGAGGTCATTTGCCTTATGAGTTATTTCTCACATAATTCTATACTGCTGCTTTCAGATTCTATAAAAATATAGCAATTTAAAGAGAGAAAAAACTAAACTAAAAAACTTTTTTATTTAATTCAAATCTTGCGTTAACACGTTGTTCTATCATGTAACGTTCCATTTTTACTAACCTTAAACTATGAACAGTCAAATGGTTTTTGTAATAGGGTTTCCAACACTTTACTGCACTAAAGGTCGCCAATTCAAATTTTGCGTTAATTTTGGAGCACCCTTTACTAAGTAATTGCAAGCATAGAAAAGTAAACCCACTCACCAACGAAAAAACGAGTTCGTTGGTGTAAAGAACTGCAGCCTAAGCACTTCTGAAAGTACTTGTCTAAAGATAATTATATCATCAGCTTCCATTTGGATAGTTGCTAGGTTAATCTAAGCACAGTTCATCAGCTAAAGTTTTTTCCTCGACATCTTATTTATAGTTTCACAATTTTTTTCCTGTTACGCAATTCCTTTTAATGAAATTATATTCTCAGATAATTGTTAAAAATACAAATATCAAATACTGCATAAAACCTTTATAATAAAAATTGTTATTATGATTTTTCATTGCCAATAAGTTTCAATCTAAAAACATTTTTAGCGACCTTTTAGAATATACAGTTTATTGTTGTATAATATTAATAAAAATATGCATTTAAAAACAATCCATCTTTATGGAAATTTCCATTTATAAAAATTACTTTAAGTATAATTCACAATAGGAAGTTACTATATATATCACTAGTAGATAGTCACTATACATAATAATGCAAAATTCAGTGTATTTGAACAATTAAGAGCTGCTTTTAAATTACTTATAAGCATACCAATAGGAATTAAAAAATGGCGTTTTCTATAGAAAGAGATGAAAAAGAAATAAATTTTATTGGATGATTATTTGCCTGAAACATGAGTTATAGTAAGGAAGAAGATGGCACATTGTGTTGCGTACTCACGCCTTATACTTATATTAAATATGAAACAACGCAAAAGCCTCGTGAGATATTCCGAGCAGTGGAAAAGAAAACATGCATCAAATGTCGAACACCGACTTTATTCAAATGATAAACAGAACACACAAAATTCCATAAGCTTAAAAACAATGTTGCCATATTTGAAAACTAAATATTGCAAATACCACAATAAAAGAAAGATAATATGACAAAATAGAGAGTTAATAGAACGGAACACATTGAACAAGTACTATCATTCTCATTAATATCTTATCAAACGCAACGCATTGTTCCAACAATTGCAATGCCTTCTGGTGGTTGAAACTGAAAATTCTATTGCCAATAAATTCTAATTTTGTTTTTAAAAAATTCCGGCCATATTTCCATAGTTCTTGTGCAAACGGCTTTTATCTGGCTTTATTCGTTTTGCGAAATACAAAATTTTGAAATTACTATGAATTTTGAAATATATGTAATAACAAATATAAAATTTATACTTGTAAATACTATGCGGATTAAAACTACATTGATTTTGAGAAGACTGTGTTGATTATATAAAGGTTATACTGATTAAGCAAAGTAATATTCTTATTAATCCTTTTTTTGCATTTATTCATGAAAAAAAACATTGAATTTTTAAACAAAATTCAATTTATTTTATAATTTTTTTGATATATTACGAATTAAAGAAACATTTTAGACGTGCACATGGAATTAAAAAACATTTTAGAGCAAAACGATATTCAGGAAATTTTCAAGATAACCAAGCCATTACGATTTTATTTCAACAACCAATTTTAAATTAATTGATTTTTTAAATAAAGGAATAAAGTTTTAAAAAATTAAATATTGTTTCACAGCATCACAAAATATTTGCATTGTAAGATTTTTGCATTAAGGGCATTTTTATAATATTTCCTCCTGATACCTATTAAATTGTAGACAAAGTTTTATTTCCTCAACCTTAAATACTTGAAAAATTCTATTCAATTGTGTCATTTTTTTTAAACCATTTTAAAATTTTAGTTTATTACTAAGCTTTTTATTATATGATCATATTCTAATAATAAAAACGTTATAAATTATATATATATTTTTAAATTATAAAAATTAACAATGTTTGGTTCATAATTTAACAAATTGTTAAATTTCAAAATAACAAAAAATAGCAGGCCATGCTAAATTTTCTTCAGAAATTTGAATTAAATGAAGGGAATATTTGGTTTCATAATAAAATTAACTTATTAAAAACAATTTTCTAATCCACTTTCTTTATTAGTGCACTTATTTGAAAATATTTATAGTATTATTGCATGCTTCTATATATAAATGTATAATAATCTTTGAAAATTATATACAGCACACACACAAAGCGTAGCGTAGAACGACTGGAGTTATTTACAAAAGCAATTTCCGTTACAACTTTCATGTTGCCATGAAATTAATACAAATATATAATTTGATTTATATAACGTCATTCTCAGGCGCGGCAGGTATGTGGAAATCCTTTATTTTAATTATTTTATAATATCTTTTAATTTATAGCCATTGAAATAAACATTAAGATATTTAAAAATCCCTCTCTTAATAAATTAGAGGCTTCCGCGACTATTAAATAAAAATTAGTTGAATCAGTTAACTAATGGATGAATTACGCAGTACAAATAATTAAAATAAAGCATTTATAAAGAAGGCATGCTTGTATAAAATTATCAAAACTCAAAACATAAGGAATTAAGGGAAAAATTGATCAAAAATTGTATGAAATAAAACAATTTAAATAAAAATGAATTTATAAAAATGATTTAAAGTCAGAAATGAAAAAAAAATTTCCAATATATATCTTCGCAACAGGTATTCAAGAATTACTCTGACACCCACAGGAAAAATATCTGACAGCTGTCACGCACGTGTCCATAGAACATCAAAATGATTCCCATTTCAGCAGACATTTTGGAAGGAGACCAAAATTTATCAGAAATCTATTTTCTTTCTTTTTTTTTCTAGAACAACAAGCGCTTTCTATTTCAAAAGACTTAACAAGTTTTTTTTTTTTTCTTTTTTTACTATCTCTCAAAAGCTCTTTTACAAAGATCTTACAGGCGAATTTCGTTAAGATGGAAAATTTTGGCTAGTGATTTTGCATATCTTAATATAAATAGAAATCATCTCGGTTATGCATGTATGTAATGTTCATAACATACTCTTAGACAAACGGTCGAATACAACCAAATTTTAAACATTTATTATGAAAAACAAGACTAACAATACTATCAGCATTTCAAAACACACTTAAAAAGTTAAAAATTTATTTAATTGAAATTCATAGAAGACTGGTTATTTTAACATTTTAAAACTCTATTACAAATATTTCTTTTAAAGTTTTTCCTTTAATTCTAATTTGTCTTTTGTCAGTGCTTTTATTACAAAAGTAATGAATTAGCCGTATTTAATCCTTTCAGTGCAGATTTTTTAGTGACTTTTGTAAATTTTATTTAATTTTTTTGAGCATGTAAAATCAGCTTCTGCGTAAGAATATATTTATTTCTTATTATTCAGAATATATACGGCTACATGGTATTACGATGACTTAAATTCATTAGAATTACAAAATAAAAACCATAAATTCAAATAAATAAGGAACGCCTTATACGTCAAATGTATCTAAAGGATTAAAATAGAGCCTAAATCGTTTAATTAAGCAATGTCTGCCATTTTATAATTCAGAACTTGAGAAAAAAATTTAGTGCGTTAATGTAATATATTTCTAAGAATTTTATGGAGAAAATTAGCTATCGGTCGTTTTAATAAAAACGTTTATTTCAATTTTAATTAAAATCACTCCATAAAAGATTACAAAGATTTCAAATAATAAAAGAATATTATATTGTTTTATCCAAAAACACAATTTTCATTAAAAATATTACACATGAAAAGATTTTAATTCTGAAAATGAAGGCTATAGAAAATTGAATTGAATATTTATGAACAAGATTTGAACTCATCTGAAATTCTAATCCTTAAATGCTGATGCACACAACTATAACAACCTTTAAATTATTTGCATGACTATGTTTGTATTTTATTAATACCAAAAATTTTTGAATTATTTAATTACTACGAGCACACTTAAGCAACTTATTAAACTTTTGCATAAAAAATTGCCTCGAATGAATTTATTTCAATTGTTAGAAAATTTGTATTCATATTTTGTAGATATCAATCTTTTAGATGTTTCTAAATCATTTATGGAATCGCATCTATGTCACTATTTATAAGCGTGCTTATTAGACCAGCATGCTCGGCTGTATTTATTTACTAGCCGCCTTTGGCGACCAGCTGGTTCGCCAGGAGTAACGCGTTCTAAAATTTTCAATTAAATACTTATGTGCCTTGCTCTCTTTATAGCTTCCAAGCTAAATATATTTAAACTTGGATAGTCATATATTTCATATTATAATAAAAGCCTTACGATTATTTGCTCATTGCACTGTATATCTCTCTGATTCACAATAAGTTGTCATGGAATTATGTGGAAAATATCACATTTTATATTTGTTCCATACCATTACGTTTCTTTTTAAACACGTTGCTGAATCACACTTCCCTCAGTTCAATTTCAATAAGAGTTAATTTAATTATTCAGTTTGAGTTTTTGTCAAAATGACGGCTATCATTGGTACACTGTTAACGTACTCTTGCAGGTTAAATTCTTTCATTTTACAAGAAATTAATTGTTGTAAAATATGGTTATAATATATTTTTTTAATTTCATTAAAAGTAGAAACTGGATTTATAGGTTAAAACATTGCTATCAACGAAAAAAAAGTCATTTTTAAGAAGAGCTGTAATTTTTTATGCTGTAATATTTTTAAGAGTTATCGCAAAAAAATTCCAAATGTTAGCGTAATATTAATTAATTAAAGTTTCAAAAAAATTCTTCTAGGTATACTTTTTTACCTCAGCAGTAAATTTGTACACACCAAGTGCTACATCTCTAGATCATTTGGTCTGGTGTGTAGTGTCCTAAGACGCACGCATTCATTCATATACGCAAACATATATTCATTTGATTATCTAAGTAATTCCGAACATTGATTGACCTGAAATCAGTAAATTTTGTGTGGTGGACGAAAAGATCTAAAACAGCACTTTTTAATAATAATATTCTTTTTATTAATAATATTTTTATATAAATCAGTCAATTTTAATGATTGATTGATGTAACAACTATTACTTAAAATATTATTAAAAATATTTTATTAAATGTGAGTCACAGAGCATATGTATTTGCCTTTGATTATCAAATGCACAATCATATGGATTGGTTTTGTTAATTGCATTTTTTTAAACACTCCATAACTCTATCCAATATAAAACTAAAATATATGTGTTATGTCCTTTATATCCCAAATTCTCAAGACTAAAATACAAAAAAAGTTACATTATGAAAATAAAAATGGCAACAAAATTAGAATAATTAGTTATAGAAGATCTAAATATTATAATTCTTGGATAATATGACCTTCATTTATCTCTGAAGGACATAACATAGAAATTATCCTTTTTTTATTTTACATTATCAATCATATTCTTATGCTACCGAGAAATCTAAAAGGAGAATAATTTCGAAATTACCATCTCGGCTCCTGCTTCCAGGTAATTTCATATGTTCTCATTTCTTCATCACCACGATGTAGGATTTCATATAAAATATCTTGATTTAAAAATAGGCCTTAGTTATGTTTGGTTTTAATATTTCTTACAGCACATCTTTCCTGTCTTTTAAATGAATAATATGACCTCAAGACTTGCTTTGTTACCCAATAAGTGAAATGATTTCCAGTAGATTTCCAATGATAGAAATTTTTAATCGCATACCTTATTGCTATATGTAAGAAAAAAGATGAAATGGACATCCTTTTTTAATCTATTAAAATGCAGTATTTTTGTACTGAAGGTAAAACCTTTTTAAAAAATGGCATGATAAATACTTTATAATCTAACTTTTTCAAATTAAATACATTTAATTCATTTCTTAAAAAATTAATTATTACAAAGTGATATTCTATCGATAATAAGTATTTTTCCAGATTAAATGTGTTTCAGCTAAAACAGCTATGAAATGAAAAAAGCAAATAAATAATACCACATAACTTGAAATAGCAGCAACAATTTCTAATCAAATACATTTTTAAATTTTTTAAAATCAAAATCAATACAGTTTAATCTTTAATGACTAACAATGCTTTCAGAGTGTATATGTCATATATGTCATATTTGACATTATACAGCAAAACATAATACAAATACAAGAGCCTATAAAATATTATTTAACTAAATTTATGAAAACAAAATTAGCGAAGATTTAAACCTTTCATCTAAAAAATTGCACCACTATAATGATTTAGTATTGATCCGATTATTTTTCTTTAAAAATTTACTCATATAGAGAAAGTGAGGACAAATATATATATATATCTTCGCAAAGCATGCATAAAAAGTAACTGTCACCGCCTTTCCAAAGCATTTCAGGTGAACTGAATGATGAAATCGCTACAACAATAAATCTGTCCTTCAGATAAACACAAAATATCCCCTATTACAGAAGAGTTCATATGTCATTCAACCAAAAATGGATAAGATTAAACATTAGCATGAAATAATTATAAACACGACACAATTACCATTATAAAACCCACCTGTTAGGTGAGAACCTGCTCACCTATACAGCAACTTTGTATTCCCATTTCTGAGGTGCTGTTTATATAATAACTAAGATATATTTGTATATAAGCAGTAACTAAATATTGATGCAGAAAATACCAAAAAAAAACATTTTTTACACAATTATGCATACATATGTGTAAATTTTAAAAAAATTATCAATATTAGAAAAATTAATTGTACAGTAATAAAATTAGAAAATAATTTTTTTCGAAGTCATGTAAACATGATTTTTGTGTGATAATATGCTTCCCTGTCATTGAGGGAAACATTAAATATTTAATCAGTTTTTAATTACAAGTACAAAACAAAATTTGGGACATCTTTCTTTTTTGTAAGCATCCTCTACTTAAAGGTTAACTATATACCAAATTTGGCTGTTTTAAATCCAACAGTCAATCCTACGGAGTATTTTGAATAGTTTTTGTATCACTGCATGCCTTATGGCGAATTACGCACTTTAAAGTTACTATCCGACCTATAAGCATCATCTTGCTGATAACATCTCCTTTTTTTCCCTTATTCCTCAGTTAATTTAAATATTTTAAAAAGTTTTGGTTGAAAATGGAATTTTGATAAATTTAGTTCTCAACCCTTTAACCGCTTTGCTATCTCTCTTAAAGATGCCAAGTGTTTAAAGCCAAATGTTTAGTCACAGGTGATTATTTTCTTCTTTGTTATCGCCAAAGAGCAAGGCACACTTCCTCAATTATTCGCATTTCGATAGACTGAATCACTTGTGTTTCATTTAATTGAGAGCCAATGATGCCATTTGACACACTTCTTTGGCTGATGCACAATGCTAATCTTTGTTCTAAAATAGGTAACCCCAAAAACAAGAATGACAGAACCCTAGAATCCTTTCAGTATTATTATTCTTAACAACACTCGTAGAAATCTATTATAAAATTAGAGGTTAAGTACACTATTCATTAACGTAGGAGAAAATAAAGTAGTGTTCAAGACATTAGTGAATAAATAAGAAACAAATAATTTTATCTCTGATTGAATTATAAAGCAAAGCAAAGTTAAATTTACTGTTTGTTTTGTTTTCACATATCTTTGGTTTAATCTAAAAAAAGGGGAGGGGGGCGCCTTTGATTGCCCAAAGAATAAAACAATAACAGGTTAGTTATTGACCCTCTGTTCAAACAATTTAAGTAGAAGTTGCTTATAATTGAAGAAGGGATTCTATCCCCCAAAATGAAAATGAATTGAAAATGATAATTTTAGTTAATATTCTTAGAGGTGGAAGGGGGGCTTGGAAATTTTCATTTCACCATAACAAGTAAATAGCAAGACTTGAATTATTTTCATAATGTAAAAGGCAACTTTCTCTCATATAATAATATAATATTAAAATAATTTTGACCTGATTTGAATGGACAAGGTATGTATTGTAGAAATGGTCAACTAAGTTTCTTAGCTGGGCCAAGAAACTTAGTTGACCATGTCTACAAGCATTCATTCCTCACTTCAAGAAATAGAGGATTGAGTTTTTATTTTCCCATGACTCACCTATGCTTGAAATAAAATTCAGACTAAAAGAAAAGTCTCATCATAACGAACAACTTTTTCCTCAAAAGCTTTTTGTCAACTTCAGGGGCTTAGTTAAAGACAGAAAAATTGCATTCGGCCTATTTATTTTTATTCATTTTTAATCTAACTTATGACATTTCATCGGAATGTTCTTATTTACATTTTTTATCCTCTTTTCTTCGATTCTTATGTAGTTAGATAAATGAATTGTGAAAAATATATCTTATATCGAATTTCTTTAAAATATAGTTTTTACTAACTTTAAAATTCCTTTGAATTGTAAAATTAAATACATTTGTCAGTTCCATGTGACAATACAATACTTTAATATTTTAAGAAGCAAAATATCAACTGAACTATTTAAAATTGTAGTGATGTAAGTTTATTTTCTGTTTTCCTGAAATTTGTGAATTCAATTTTTTTTTTCTGAAAGCATTTTAATTTATCATATTCATAGAAAAGTGGTGATAATTCCAAAAATGGGTTTTTCGGAAAATTTTGAAATGTGAAGAATTTTCAAAATTTCGAGTTGTGCCTCAGCCTTTTGATGGATTTGGTTCAAAATTTGATAAATATCTTTATTTTAGAGACTAAATCTGTGTACTAAATTTTATCTCATCGAATAACCAGAGAAACTTCCTATTCCGTCTTTTAAAATTTGGCAGAAATCTACTAACTTGGTCGTAATTCCATATACCAAATTTTAGCTGTTTAGCTGAAAGAGCTGTTCACAGATAGATGCAATGTTAAAAATGTGTTTCCAGGATTCAAGAAGTTCTGAAATCCGGAAATTCGTCTTAATCTTGCGTTCGAATTTTTCGAAGATTACAATACTTTATCCATACATCTTGCAATAGAAAATAAAATTTTCATTTTATCAATAAGAAAATTTATTCCAATCCGAAAGAACCTAATTTTCACTGCTTAATCCCTTTACTCGTCAAAACTGTTATTAAAGTACGAAACTGAGCAAAAACGAGCACGAAATGAAAAAAAATCAAGTAATTCCTCATTTGATTAAATATTACTCTCTACACGTTATCATTATAACAGAATATCATTATAATAAATTTTATTCCTCGTTAAAGATCTGTACAAGTCATAGTCATCTTCAAATTAGAATCTCCCACCTCTAATTAAAAAGACAAAAAATCAAAATAAAATGACAGGCAAATTAATAAATCTGTTCTTTTCCATGGAACGTTGAAGCTACATTATTTGATTTTAAACCGCTAGTTTAGCATCGATTGTTCTTTGAAATGCCTCTTTTTACTACCAAATCAAATGTTTTCTTCAGTAAGAGTGAACAATAGCAATGAATCAACATTTATTCACGTTCAATGTGATCAACAGATAATATGAATTAAAATGGACATCTAAGGAATAAAAGATATAAATCTTGACTATTTAAAGTTAACGAATTGATCCATGACTATCCTAGCGTCAATGCATTAACATTGATTTATTTGTTTAATCGTTATGAATGGCTGGTTAATATTTTACTAATAATTAAAATAAACAGCCTTTTTATATACATTTTTTAAAAATATAAATAGCACAAATTTGCGAATTTAATTATAAATTTATTATGGAGATACAAAAAAATTTCAGAACTTCAGAACATATATTTAAACTTCATTTACTCATGGTTCCTAACGATTTCAGATTCTGAAATTTGCAGCATTTATTTCATATTTAAAAAAAATCTTAGTTTCTAATTGACAAAACTAAATTTTATTTTAATGACAATAAATAATTAGGAGCTTTAAAAAATTAATCAAAAATGATTAAATTGTATAAAAATAAAACCAGTAGTCTGCATCTTAATTCAATTACTAGTAGCCCCTGATGACCAACTAGTTAGTAGAGAATATTCGTTACATTTTATTTTTGTTGAATCTTCATATAACTTCATGTCCCTGAAGACGCTAAATTTTCTGATCAATAACGTAACGTTAGTTTAATTAAGTCTTATTTATTCGTGCATATGAATATTTCTATTGAAATGGAAAAATAATGACAACATAAAGATATTAAAAATATAAATAATACAGTGCTCTTCTAAATTTCAAAGTATTGTGTAACTTCACTTTTTTTACATGAATATTAAATAGAAATCCCTTTCTTAAGCCTTCAACAATGAAAGAAATTAACTTGACAAATCATTTAATGGAACAATGGAAATAGTTTGAAGTTCAAATTAACAATGCAATATATTGTTGGAAATAGCATTAAAACATATTTTTTTAAATTGTCAAAATTTAGGGCAAATTTGGATGATTATTAAATTTGTATTCTTAAAAGAATTTTTTAAAAACTTTGAAACAGTATAACATTTATTTTTATGCATTAAGATTTGCACACATTATTACCTCAAAACACCGAAATTTCACTCAATTTTTAATTAACTAAAATTATAATTAAAAATTTTAAAAAATCGTCATATTTTAAGTATAAATCAAATTTATAAGCTCTGTAGAATGTTACTGCACACAAGCACATTCATATTTATTATTAGTATAGATAGAGATTTTGTTACATTTTTATCACTAAATTACTGCTGTTATTTTTTTTAAAATGCATAATTTGTGAAATAAGCATATCAAATTTCTTTACACGTAGCCTACATCAATCTTCGCATAATATTGATTATCTACTCTCAAATTAAAATGACATCTGATTAACAGTTCCAAATAGGGAACTTTCTAGTAATAAATGAAACTTAGATAAATAAAGTTCAAATCACAACCATAAGGATTCAATAAAAAATAGCCTTCATACCTGCAAACTTTTCAGTGAAAATAATATTCATTTAAACTGGTTTATGTTTATGTTTTATTTCACCTTTTAGTTTCATATGAAAAGTTTCAAACATTTGCTTGTTAAACGTGCATCGGATTATTGTATTTACAGTATTGTTAATCAATATTAAATCGTTAGATATTATAATTTAATATTTTTAAAAATTAAGAAAAAAAATCATTAATATTCTTTGGTAAATGAGAACCAAAGCAGAAACACATTACTAATATAGTAAGAATAATCTTATTACACAGTTGAGAAATAAGATTAGAACTAATTTCTTATCGAGAAACTGTCAAATAAATTTAATGTTTGTTGAAATTCTTAGGAATGCCCTCTTTTCGTACCTGAGAGAAATGATTAAATATTTCCTATTAATAATTCTCATTGTAATTTTTATTCCACTCATCAAAGATACTTAATAATGCATTGAAAATGTTTTAGTTCTGATAAAATAGTTTTAAATACAGAGTAGAGGATTTAAATCAATTTTAAATTATAAAAAAATGTATGGGGAAACATAAAAATATTTTTATTTCGCAATTTATATATTTATATCTCATAAACTTCTCAGCAATTGTAAAGCAGAAAAAAATTCTTTGCATTATTTTTAGAAAGAAAATAATCTTTCAGTTCATCGCTATCAAATGGAATACTTTAATAACTTTTTTTTTTTCTTACAGAAATTCACGAAAAATATTTAGGAAAAAAAATAATTATAAAGTGATTTTAAAAAATTAAAAAGATTTTTTTTCCCAAAATTGTCCTTAGTTTTAAAATTATGTGAACATTGAAAATTGAATAAAACTGTAATCCAGTTTTAAATTCTAGAAAATCACAAACTCTAAATACATATTTTTCATTGTAATTCTTACTTTTCGAAAATAATCGATCAAAAAAGTTTCTTTTTTCGATAGAATTCTTAATTCTTATTACAAATAAACAGCATTAGAAATTTTTTACTGAACTAAATAACACTTTCTTCCAAAATTTATGGTAACAATTTTAATGCATTTTTCATAATTATAATATAATTAATACTAATAAAAATGTCCCACTATCATTAGAAACTTACATGCTTTACAAAATCCGGGGCACCCAATTTTTAAATTCGCATTAAATTAACCAATTAAACGTTCTCTATGAAATAATTATACGCTTAAGTCTGAAATCAACATTAAAGGAAGTTGAAAATCGAAATTCGTTTCCATTATTCATTTCCATTCAAATTATTAACAGTCTAATTACTTTTGACAAATAATTAAGAGTAGTCAGAGGGAACTTACGATTTCGGTTGCCGAAGCTGAGGGATCAGGAGAGGGTGAGATAGAAGAACGACTCTTGTCTGTCTGTACCTACTCGTGATGCTATTTCCATCCGTTTCGCGGCTTCCCGGTCTCTTTTAGAAATGCAAGGCTATCCGAAAAGTTCCGATCAGGGACCGTATCCAAAGTATGCAAAGTGTGTCCCGTCACATATAATCCCATGCACACAAAATTGGTTTGTTTTTCTAGCTACATTTTCTTAATCATATCCCTATTTAATAATGTTAAATATTTCCTAATATAACAAACATTCAATCGTCTCAACATTTGACTTCAAGATATTAAGGGATTTCATTTCTTTCCATTTTTCCTGAGTCAGGTGATAATGTATTTGGAATTATAATAACGCATCGTTTAACATTAGTCATTTATACGTAATTAACAATTATATTCCATTTTAACACAACCCTTTGTATGTATATTCTTTGTCGTTTCTCTATAATATTTGTGCATTCCCTATAATTAT